>JAQMYF010000027.1:4306589-4317401 GCA_030014195.1 Neosilurus mollespiculum
TCTCTCTTTCTCTATATCTTTCACTCTTTTTCTCTCAAACACTTTCTCTCTCTCTCTCTCTCTCTCTCACACACACACACACACACTCTTTCTTCCTATCTCTCTCTCTTTCTCTGAAGCACTCACGCTCCATTGAATCAACAGGTGTGGGGTTTATGTGAAAAAGAGTTGTGATTATACGTGGTACAAAACCTCAAGCTGAGCTTTTCAACCTCTCTCTCTCTCTCTCTCACTCTCTCTCTCACATTTTTTAAATAAACGACTCACTCTTCACCACTAATTCTTCACCACAAAGCCTCTGAGCCTTAAAGGCCTCGAAGGCCGCGGCACCACGCCTCAGTCATAAATCAGAAAAGAGGAAAGGAAACAGACACTTTGTCGGGTAAATCACTGGCCTTCCAGAAAATTAGCTCTACATGACAGCTTACAAATGAGAGAGAGAGAGAGAGTGTGTGTGTGTGCGCGTGTGTTTAAAGAGCTTTGCACCTGGCAGAGGGGTGACTAAGAGGGTTTAGGGAATAGTTGCCCCACGGCGAAGGGCGTTAGCTCGTCTATCATCTCTGAGCATAAATCTCACATAGATTTATATAAGCAGAGAGAATAAATGTGTGCGTGTATGTGTGTGTTTGTTGGTGTACATCATCACAGTGGAGGCTGGTTTAGATCCACCAGAGGTTTAAAAGAAAAGGAAAAAAAAAAAAAAAAAAAAAAAATTCACCTCACTCATTTCTCTTTCATGTGTCTAAGTGGCCGGCGTGAGCCCTCCGTCCTTTCTTTCATTTTTTTCCCGCTTCATCCGAATATAACCCAGGCAATAAAAGAACAATAGTTCTTCTCAATTCAATCACCCCGCTGCCCCTCCCCGTCTACTCCTCTTTTTTGTGCTTTATTTCATCCATTTCGGAACGAATGAATATTAACTCGTGCATGAAAGCGTCTCCTTTTCTGCGAGTGCTGTTTGGGAGTCTGTGTGTTTCCAGCTCCTGACTGACAGTGTCCCACTGTCCGAGGTCACCGAGGCCCCTCACCCTTCTCCTCGGTTTGCACTCGTCCTGTCTTCCTCACTCTTCCTCCCCCCTCATCTATCTTTCTGCAGCTGTGCCCTCGTGCCCTGTTCACTCCGTCTTTCGCGGCTGGGCTGTCAGATGTCTCGGTGGGAGGCTGGAAGGAGTTTGTCAGGCTCCAGCTTGAGTTCGGGCCGGTGCGAAATCAGGACAAGGCTCTTATGTTCTCGTCAAAACAATTGGACTGAAAGACTGAAAAGCAGCGCTAAAATGTAAACTGTGTGAGCTTGGCTTAATGTGATGATAATGAGACTTATGGTAAATACCAGGAAGCTTTGTCAGGCTTTAAAATATGCTAAATATTATTTTACATTAGTCACATGATCATACGATCTGGTATTTTCCATGTGCACGAATCAGGAGCGAGTCAGAATGCCACGTGACTGCGGTACCAACATCATACCTGTGCTAAGCATGTTTTCTAACAGGATACCCTCTAATTATGTGTCAAACTTGGCAACTAAGCATCAAGGAGAGCAAGATGTCACTAAAAGATGGTGTTCTGCCCCCTTGATGCATGAACGCCACTTCGAACACCTCACCTGGTTCTTTGCTTCTTCTCCTCACTCCTGCTCGTACGTCGCACTCTGTTTGTTGGCTACAGGAACGGATACAGCTACGGGTACTTTTGATTGCACTTTGTAAATGTAAATTCAGCTTGTAATCAGAAATATGTCCATGATGCACCTGTACCTTTAAGATACAGACAGAAAAACATCTTTAATAGAGAAAAGTCTGTGGTTTTTAGATACGATGACTAAATTTCACAGTGTCCAGCATTTTCTCAGGCTACCACAGGACATGAGGGTTAACTGTCTGGAGCTCATCATCTCAGATCAACAGCTGATCAGGGGGAGAATATCAGCCAGGACCGACTGCTACGATGTTTAAACCAGCGATAATAAAACTCTCAGTTTCGGCCACCGCAGAGTTCAGCCGATTGAAAATAGCCAAGGCGGAAACAAAAGGGGACAGTAAAGTCCGAACCAAGACTACGACGGGAAACCATTCACAAGCCCTGTGGGATTCTCCAGCCACCCACTATGACTGTCAAACACTCCAGTCTATGACTGTCATTTTCCAGTTTTAACAGCTGGCCGCAAGTGTCCCGAATGCAAAAAAAAAAAAAAAAAGGGACGAATGGACAACCACTGCTACCTCCCACCATGGACAAGCTGGCTATCATAACAAACAGACGGGCCACAGACGAAGAGAATAGCAAACAGATGACACCAAGCTAGCCTGAAGAAGAAAAGTAATAGAATGCAGATCGTTCGCTCGACGGCTCTGATAGGCCAGACTTTCGGCTTTTTCTTTCCCCCTGCAAGACAAACACCATGCATTCACTGCGAACAAGAGCACAGGAAGAGCGGATGAATGGAGCGTTTAAGTGAATAGGCTGAAGGTTTTCTCTGATATCATTAAATAGTATGTTTGAATAGAATGTTTTTAGCTTCAAGCATGAGATCCCATGAAGAATTTGAGGGTGTATGTGCATAGCAGGGGAACGGGCAGTTGGCATTGATGTATAGCTCCCGACTGTTCCTCTTGCGTCCCTAATGATATAGCATTGTCCTCTCCGGCACAGCGAGACCGAGATCGAGAATTAGTATGAAATTAGTGCCTTTCTGATCCTTGCCTTTCTCGCTTTGTGTTCTTTACTCTTTATCCTACTCTTTCAACCTAAAGCGAGGCTATAGAGATGAAAATTATGAGCAGAGAGTTTTTCAGGGACGCAAACCAATACATTTCTTTCTCAAGGACCCACCAGCATAGTAAACCCCAAATCCTGTTACCCCCCTCAAGGCGGCGAAGCATTGTGGGCCTGAAAAGCTGTGTTGTGGAGGCCGGTTTCCAGCGGAGAGCACATTGTGCAGTATTACAGCCCGGGTAAGAACAAGAGGTCCCGGGTACCCCTCCTCTTTTTTGCCCTAGAGGCGCCCACTCTTTTCGCCCCCAACACCCCAGCTGTGAGAGGTCAATGGGGGCAACTGGTGGAAAGCAACAGGGCTGGTATGGATGTGTGAAGGAGTTCTATTGCAGGCTTCCTGGGAACTCATTAGTCTTTAGCTTTGTGGGGAAGGAAGATAGTGACAGCTTTTAACCAGGCTGGTAAAGAGGAAAAGTCTTTAATTACTGTGAAAAGATGTAAGGATAAAGAAAAGAGCACGAGTTAGTCTGTGCATAGGCAGATGTTTTGTTTTGTTTTGTTTTCTTATCTGAACGAGTCGGATTAGACGTACACAGGGCCGGTCAGATCGAAGCAAAAGGACGAGGTGTTTGAATGGGTTAAAAAACATTCATGAACTAAAAGCCCGGTCGAAAACCAAGCTGGTGATTGAAACAATACCACATACTGTGTCTCACGCAGCCTATTCCCACTAAACAAAACAAAATCCATTCTCGGTGACATTTTCAAACCAGAATAACACTGATACGTCTGTCTACAAGTTAGAAAAATATACTAGAGCCGTTCTCCTTCCCAAGTTTGAGTCAAACTGCGCAAAATATTAGTTCAATGTGGAAATGTGGTGAAATGTGGGGATCTGGATTACGATGGAAGAAAGTGCCGAGAAAATAGTGTTCGGAGTATGAAGAGGCAGCCATCAGCACCAATTTAACACCCAGGAGATGGAGGAAACTGGTAAAAACAAAAGCACTGCAGTAGAGTGATGGGCTGAATACAAGCGCTCCTTCAGTCCTGCCCTGTATTAGGTAGATATAACAAAATTATTATTTATTTCCTATATGCAAATAGCTTCATAAGCAGTAACTGTGCTGAGATATCACTCAGTCAAGCACTTTAAATGGAATTTTCTCTCTGATTTCACTGACAAAAATATGTCGCAAGTTGAAGTGGGCGGTCTCGTCAGGCACCAAACTAGCGTCATCACGTCGCAGTACTGGTAACGACAGCGCTCTCGCAAAAAATCTCACAGGGTGATCATTGCTACGACCCTCGTCTACCAATGCAGGTGCAGAATACGCTTCCATGCCACAGCTTAGATCTTGATTCTGATTCAATGTCATTCGTTAGAGTTATCAGGCCGACACTGGGCGATGGTGGGGAACACCCTGAACTATCATTTCTAAAGTATTTAGCATGAATGGAAAGAGTCTTGGCACGGTGGAATAGTGGCACACCCGCCTCACAGCAAGAAAGTCCTGGGTTCGAGTACCCGGGATGAAGGACTATGCATGTTCTCACTGTGATTACGTGGGTTTCCTCCCACAGTCCAAAAACATGCGCATTTGGCTAATTAGCTGTTCCAAATTGCCCTTAGGTGCGAGTGTGAATGGTTGTGTGTGTGTGTTGGCTCTGTATTGGTCTGGCATGTGGTTCAGGGTGTTGGCTGAGATATTGTCCTCCCCGCGACCCTAAGAGGATTAAGTGGTTCGACGGCTGGACGAGACGGAGGAAAGGAGTCTCCACTATCAGTCCTTTCCGGAGTCTTTTCTTGGCTTAATCCTTCTCAATCCTTCATTTCTTACATGCACAACCTGGAATTGGTGCAATCTTATGGTCTGAGATGTACTGAATGTCTGATACGTCAACATATGAGTGTGAATATCCGTGTGTGTGCGCGCGCGCGTGTGTGTGTGTGCAGGCACTTGCAAGAATGCAGTGCATGTATCTACACAAGGCAACACTACCTCCCACATTCCTGGCTGCGGGTAGAGAGCGCGATAACTACCCAAAGCTATTTGTTAACATTTGGTCATGAGACATCTCGGCAAGGTTGGAAAATAAAGGGGTTAGGGGGTGGATCTACGGTAACCCTTAAATCACTGCTCTCTGGCTGACACCACCCATTCCTCCGCCTTCTCATTAACACACGCGCTCATACCTGTGCATTCTTTTTGGCTCGGTATCTCATTAGCAATATAACTGCCAAATGACTTTACCCTGAGCTAGTGCTTTTGGTGTTTCACATGGCAGTGTAACACACTCAAAGGAAAATTCTATCCACCCTCTTCCTCATACATAAGCTCACAGATCCCCCATGATTGGCTAACGTCCCAGTGATTGACAGGAGAGAGACAGCACCTGGCAACTGATGGCTGGGGCAGCATTAAGATTTGAGCTTTAAATGTTTGGAATGTGAACAGATTTCTGTTGGTTAAAGTCGAAAAGGAGGTCATGTGATTAGCATTATCTTCTTTGTCTATATCTCGTCTGAGCACAATCAGAGTCTTGGATAGCAACTTGAAGCAACTTGGATGATATTTCTTCCAGAAAGCCGTCCCCAGTCCAACTTGTAAGAGGATCTGTACTGTTAAAACAGAGCAACTTAAGAAACCAATTCTACTTTATTACTGTGAAATTGGCTTTCCCTGCCGCAGACTGTGAAGTGTGCGAAGTGCGGACCAAAAAACCTGCAGGAACTCAGCAGTTTATTTTCTCCCTCTCTTCTCCTCTCCCCTCCGACTCGCGGGCTGATTTGTACTTTTACCCCAACAAATATGCGCAGTCCCAGAGATGCCCTTGAGACTAAATTGCCAAAGGCCTTCAATTCATGGTTCGGAGGCCTGGCGCAGACAAGCAGGGAAGCAGATGCCAGTGGAGGGAAACATTGACAGCCCTTGTATCTCTGGCCATGGTGCTAACAACCCACATCAGCGCCAGTTATGCCCCCTTTTGCAAATCCCCCAAGACGCAAAAACCACACCAATACCGCTGATTGGCTCTAGAAGCACGTTAAAGAATACGCATTTGTACGGAGCTGACGGAACCAGAGCTAGATGGAAAACAAAGATAAGCCCAAGATTGACTTGGAATCTACACAATTTTGTGGTCGAAAATGTTAATGCTGATTATGTCTAAAAGCCATAAGGTCAAAATTACAGCTTGTTTCAGTCAAGGACACATATCTCAAAACCTGTCAAACAGACACAAATATTGACTGCTTACCAACATTTATGGATTATAAAGTGGCTTATTTCCTATTCCTCCACTGACATGTTTAAGCTCGCTGGCACGCACAGAGTATTGGTTTCCCATAAGTGCTCGGGCTCGCTTTGCTATCAAAGCCAGCTCTGTTCCTACTCCCTGCTCCCATACGCCTGTCTCTGGTGGCTACGGGGTAATGAAGAGCAGCTTCCCGCAGTCACCGGGCTGTGTGTGTGTGTGTGTGTGTGTGTGTGTACACGCCGCTGGCCGCAGAAGCTGTTACATATTTGGCAGGACTTTGAATCTCACACTGTTCCAGGCAGTGGACAGGTACACCAAGCTGTGCCAAGTCCAGGCGTCAGGAGGCTATGTATTGATAGTGCACCTGTGATTCAGCATGTCTTACATTACACTCGGAAAGGTTAGAGCTTCAAAATCTGTTTGAAACGTCTAAATCTTTATGTTTTAGTCGCAATCTCTGTTTCTCACCAGTCGCTGGCGTTCCGAGCAAACCTCACTTTCAGCACCTACATAAAAATCTTGGCTGGGCAAGCGGTTCTCAAAGTGTGTGCCAGATTCAGTGGCCTAAAAATAACGTCCTCACAATAACACAAGCTGGCCAAAGTATAAGCTTGGGCTGGGGTTGCACAATGACCGTTTCTCGAGAGGACAGCTCGATTCGGAGGCTCAGAGCTGGTCTGAAACAATCGGAAATTCTCAGCAGTGAAAGAATACGTTCATGGCTCTCATTCGGTCTTTCCTGATGTGCAGCTGACTATTATATTGTGAGAGCTTCATCATCATCATCATCTCATTTTACCCTAAAGTGCATGTCTTTGGACTGTAGGAGGAAACCTGGATCGCAGGGAGGAAACCCACGCAAGGCGGAAAAGCTAGCCACTACACCGCAGACCAACAACATCACTCCCATAATAGAACTTTTTGTTCATTCATTCATCTTCATCCTGGACAGGGCAGGGGTGGTGGATCCGGTGTCTATCGTGGGAACGTTTTTTCGCAAGACAACCTAGCGGCAATTTATCTTAACCAATCGACCTACGTGCGTGCCTTTGGGAAGTAGGAGGAAACCCGAGAACCTGGAGCAAACCCACACGCCAGCACATGTGAAACTGCGCAGAAGACAGTAACCGGATGGAACACAGGAGCTGTGAGGCAGCAGATATAAAACCACATCGCAACCAAATGCAGATGTTGTCTGTAAATGAAGTACGCTATGGCAGAGACGCATATCTCCATTTTAGCGTTTATCTAAAGAGTGAAAATGGTTGATCAGAGGAGGCTGCTCATGCCGTGAGAAAATAATAATAAAGCTTTCCTGCCTCCTCTTCGATATAATCAAAATGAGGAAGATCTTTATGACGTGTCAACATACTGTACATTCTGTTATATACTTTCTCTCTCTCTCTCTCACTCATCTGCTGAACCATTTAACCCTACAAGAGTCGCAGCGAGGCTGAAGCCCATGTCAGCCAACTCTGGGTGAAGGCGGGGTACACCCTAAACAGCTCGCCAGTCCATTACAGGGCAACACACACACACACACACACAAAACCATCCACACTCACTCTCACACCCAGGGGCAATTTGGAACAGCCGATTAGCCTATAATGTGTATATCTTTGGACTGTGGGAGAAAGTTCCCGGAGGAAACCCATGCAAGCACATGCAAGGGACATACTGAAGCGCCCTTTCCGAGCCCAGGACTCAAACCCAGGACCTTCTTCCTGTGAGGGGGACGTGCTAACCACTGCACCACCATACCACCCAACATGCACTATAGCACTGAAATTCAATCCAAGTATGCTAGTTCTGGACACACTGGCACTTTTTCATAAGTAAGTGTATACAGGGTCATTGGGGGATATTAGGATGGCTATTACACCAGGAACGATGCCTTATAATGACATTACGTGTTGTTAGTGTGTTCATGGTGCACTATGACCTTCATCATCACCACCACTCAACGTCCGCTGGCCATAAAGGCATCATCATCACCATCACCATCAACACAAATGCTAAACCTGTCTTAGAAAATCAGGGTCTTCTTGCTGTTTCAGTCATCTACAATCTGTGCACCTTCCTCCACAATAAAAGTGTCACTGCATTCATCATCATCATGATCAAGATGTTCTCCGTAAGCTTCAGCGGGAATTTCTTCTCCAGCAGCAACTTTCGGGTTAGATCCAGAACCATTTAAGGTTCTCTGGTTGTTCTTTAAGGGGCTGAGTGCTTTCCTGCTGGATTCCAAATGTGCACATTTATAAAGATAATAAGTCTTAAATACTCAGAACCATTTCTTTATCTCTGTCTGGAATAAAAACAGGTAAAGGGAACTTTGCATTTGTTGACTATATATATATATGATCACCCACATGTGTCAAAAATAAAGTGTTTTTTTTTCTCCCCCATGTGTGTAAAAATCAATAAAAACACCTGCACGTGCACGAAACAACATCACGTGCGCATTGTCTTGGAATCCATTCATAAAAATGCGTAGTACGTGTAATGAGGTCACTGCTGTAGCATGCACTGTTTTATGGATCGAGTGCATGACATTCTGTGCATGATCTCCCCTCTGGAAAGTTCTCATCACCACAATCAGCACCATGATCATCCAGCTCCCACACACACACACACACACACACACAGGCACACACTCCAAGATGAGGAGCACACAAAGAACAGAAAGATACAAAACAAAAAATGCGTCTTTACTCTGAAACTTTCATCTCCTAAAATGCCTAGATTTGATCACCATCACCATCATCACCATCTTCACCACCGGCGCGTCCTGGACTTACCGTGAACGCGGAGAGTTTCTGCGCGCGCGCCTCCTGAAGCAGCCCGAACACCAGCAGCGACAGCGACAGCAGCAGCACACAGTCCCGCATCCTGATCCCCAAAATCTCTCCCAGGGTTCACTTTCTCCTGAATGGAGCAACAAGCAGAATCCTCTTCCCCCCGGGTCTGACAGGCTGGGTACAGTGGAGAGGGTTTGAGAAGTGCGCAGTGCTTGTGCGCAGCAGGAGAGATGCGCTGAGTGGAGACTGCACACCGCCTTTAGGTCTGATCAAACCCCCCACCACCCCACCCACCACCCCACCCACCTCCCTGTCTCTCCTCCCCCTGTGTGAGTCTTAATCGGATGAAGGAGATTTACGTTACATTATTATTATTATTATTATAGCAAGAAAAAGGTCCTGGGTTCGAGTCCCAAGGCTGGACGAGGGTGTTTCTGGGTGGAGTTTGCATGTTCTCCATGTGCTTGTGTGGGTTTCCTCCAAGCACTCTGGTTTCCTCCCACAGTTCAAAGACATGCACATTACATTAGTTAGGTCTTCCAGATTGCCCCTAGGCAGGAAGGTAGGTAGGTGTGTGTGTGTGTGTGTGTGTGTGTGTGTGTGTGTGTGTGTGTGTGTGATGGACTGGCGAGCTGTTCAGAGCGTACCCCACTTTCGCACAGAGTTGGATTGGCCTCAAGCCTCCCCTGCGACCCTAACAAAGGATAGAGCAGTTAAAATCGAAATGTATTATTATTATTGTTGTTAATAATAATAATAATAATAATAATAATATCATTATTATCATTATTATTATTATCATTATCATTATTATTATCATTATCATCATTATTATTATTATTATTATTATTATTATTATTATTCCCTTTTCTCACTAAAAGAAAACACTAATAATCTACTGCAGCACTGCAGTTTCCAGTGCTCTTCAAAAATAAATCTACACCGCTAAGGGTTCTTCGGTTATTCTTCAACGATCTACCCAGAATGCTCTGTTACCCAAAAAGAATCTCAGATCTTTTGTTCTTTCCCTGGACATACTTATACTTTTTTTTTTTTTAATCTGCTCTGCTGCATTTTGTAGTTATCTTATGCAACACAGTTTTAAAACCAGGATATTTTAAGGCTCTTCAGTTGGTCTTGAAAGATTCTGTACAAAATTCTACAATATGTTTTCCTAGACGGGTCCCAAACATGATCTTTTATAAAGTTAGCAATTCAAAAGAACCATCGAGGTGATCATGCTTACTCAGAACATCCTGGAATTGACGGTAATGTGGTTCGTACGTTTTAGCTCTTTTGATTCATTTGCTTCCATGATGCTCGTGATGATGGTGATGGAATTTCACAACATGAAAGTGAAAACTAGAACGTCTGTCTGAAAGTACTACAACAAGAAACAGGATTTGTGGTTGCCGAAGGATTTCTTTTTAGCCTTTTTTTAATTTATTTGTTTTCCCCCTAAAAATTCTAGGAGGAATTTGTGCTCACATTAGTTTCCACTGACACACACGTGATGAAAAGAAATAAGTTTCGATATTCTGAAAAGTGGCCAACTTGCTTAAATGATTCATTCATTTGCCGAACCACTTAATCCTATTTGGGTCACAGGAAGGCTTGGGCCTCTCTCAGCCGACTCTGGGTAAAGGCGGGGTACACCCCGAACAGCTCTCTATTCCTTCGCAGGGTTAAAACACGGAGACAATTTGGAACAGCCAGTTAGCCTAACGTGCATGTCTTTGGACTGTGGGAGAAAACCAGAGTACCCAGAGGAAACCCATGTAAGCACGGGGAGAACATGCAAACGGCACACAAAACTGCCCTTGCTGAGCCTGGGACTCGAACCCGGGCCCTTCTTGCTATGAGGCAGACGTGCTAACGTGTTCGGCTAACCACGCCGAACACTTAAATAGATTAGCTTTAATGATGATGAGTTGATTGAACATCTGGCGTGAGAAAATGTTTTTCAAAAAACCTTTAATATTGTTTAATGAAATGTTATGTGTGTGTGTGTGTGTGTGTGTGTGTGTGTGTGTAT
>JAQMYF010000027.1:4324262-4354979 GCA_030014195.1 Neosilurus mollespiculum
TATATATATTTTTTTTTTTTTTACGTAGATGCTGTTTTCCTGATTCTCTATAAGGAACTTTATTACCGACACATTTATGCCAAAGTCAGCGTGAGTACTTCAGAGCTCATTTTGCTTTGTGAGGAATCTATATTGTTTTTTTCTATTTCTAGTTGGTTTTTTTTTTTGTTTGTTTTGTTTTTTTTTAGGGTGGCCCAACACTGGATCAAAGATTCGAATCCTATTACAATTACTGCAACCTCTTCAACTACATTCTCAGTAAGCATGGCGTGTTTCAGAATTTGGTGTGACTTTTAAAGCAGAAACTCATTGTGGTTTCTGTCGATTAGATGCTGATGGTCCTGCACCGTTGGAGCTCCCCAATCAGTGGCTCTGGGACATCATCGATGAGTTCATCTACCAAGTAAGGCAAAAATCCGTCCACCTGCTTTCACGTCAGAGTTGTTTGCATAATAGGATTTGTGCTCCGAAATAAATAAGTGATTGCGTGCGCCTTCTGTAGTTCCAGTCGTTCAGCCAGTACCGCTGCAAAACAGCCAAGAAATCTGAGGAGGAGATCGAGTTCCTGAGGAACAACCCGAAGATCTGGAATGTACACAGCGTTCTGAACGTGCTGCACTCGCTGGTGGACAAAAGCAACATTAACCGGCAGCTGGAGGTCTACACCAGCGGAGGTGAGGGCGGGGGACGGCTGTCGAGAAAGATTTCACCGATTCGGCACTCATGGATATTGTAATGAGTTCTAATCCCACTCTGGTGTCAAGACCGGTTGGGCATGTCCATCAGGGATTTAAAGTGCCATGTGTATATATCTCACCGGTGTGGCCGGATTGTTTTTTAACGTCTGGATGAAGCCCAATGGATGAACACTGTGTCCCGTGTGTTCTAGGAGACCCAGAGAGCGTGGCTGGAGAATACGGCCGTCACTCTCTGTACAAGATGCTGGGCTACTTCAGCTTAGTAGGCTTGCTCAGGCTGCACTCCTTGCTGGGGGATTACTACCAGGCCATCAAAGTTCTGGAGAACATCGAGCTCAACAAGAAGGTAAAAACTGCTCAGAGCATCTTCAGCAGTGATGCGTGTATCAGGCTCAGAGAGACATCGTGGCAGGCTGTTATACTTCCTTATATTAAAAATAGCAGTTATGAGTGAAAACTTGAATTTCCTTTGAAATCTGTTTTAAATGGATGTGGTTTTCCATAAGAGGAAAATATTCGCATCCTGTGAGATTCAGAAGTCTGGGTATGTACCGGTGGAAACGGTGTCACGTGATATTAAAGCCGACAGGTTTTAAGGAAGAAAACAATATATAAACATAAAGCCATGAAGAGAAATAGTGAAAATGTTATCTGTAAATCTGAGATACCAAAAAAAAAAAAAAAACTAAACCTGAGAGTAAAAAATATTCTGTAAATTAGAGATAGTAAAATATTTTCTATAAACCTGAGAAAACCAAAAAAAAAAATAAAATTATGTAAAGCAGAGATAGTAAAACATATTATCTGATATATTGAAATATTGTTTTCTATAAGTCCAAGATAGCGAAAAGAAATAGAGAAAAAAAGAGGGGGGGGGGTCTTTAAATCTGAGATACCAAAAAAGAAATGTGTAAACCTGATACAGCAAAAATATTTCCTGTAAATCTGAGATAGTTCAATATTTTCTAAGTCTGATATAGTGAAAGAAAATCTGAAAGTCTGAGATAGTGAAAAAACTATTTCTGTACATCTGAGATAGTGGAAAAAAAGATCAAGAGTAAATAATAGCTAAAAGATAGGCTTGCATGAGTGCTAAATGCTGCATGTAAAGAATTTATGAACTTCCCCACACAGAGCATGTACTCGCGTGTCCCCGAGTGTCAGATCACCACCTACTACTATGTGGGTTTCGCCTATCTGATGATGCGCCGCTACCAGGATGCCATCCGCGTCTTCGCCAACATCTTACTCTACATCCAGAGGACCCGGAACATGTTCCAGAGATCCACGTACAAATATGAGATGGTCAGCATCCCCGCATTTAACTTGGGGACTATTTCATGTGCCTCGTCATGGTTATGGAAATGAGCAGGAAATGATCGTGGAATTTATTTATTTATTTATTTCCCCCAGATTAACAAGCAGAACGAGCAGATGCATGGGCTGCTGGCTATCGCGCTGACCATGTACCCCATGAGGATCGACGAGAGCATCCACACACAGCTCCGAGAGAAATATGGAGACAAGATGCTGCGCATGCAGAAGGGGTGAGGCGCATGTGCGCAGACGCGGGCGTATTTTAAAATGTCCTTTACAGCAGCGGCTGGGTAGCCGTGGCGTTGGGAGCATGCAGTGCTAAGTGTGTTGGTTGATTCCAGGGACCTGCAGGTGTTCGAGGAGCTGTTCAGCTTCGCCTGCCCCAAGTTCCTGTCACCGGTCGTCCCCAATTACGACAACGTGCACCCGAATTACCATAAAGAACCGTTCCAGCAGCAGCTCAAAGTGTTCGCTGAGGAAGTGCAGCAGCAGGCGCAGCTCTCCACCATCCGCAGGTGCATAGCAGTTACAGGGTTTCAGCATGTGTGTGTGTTTTTTTACTAAACGTTTGGTGTGTGTGTTGGCCGCAGTTTCCTGAAGCTTTACACCACCATGCCTGTGGCGAAGCTGGCTGGATTTCTGGACATGTCCGAGCAGGAGTTCCGCATCCAGCTGCTGGTGTTCAAGCACAAGATGAAGAACCTGGTGTGGACCAGCGGCATCTCGGCACTGGACGGAGAGTTCCAGAGTGCCTCCGAGGTCGACTTCTACATCGATAAGGTGTGTGTGTGTGTGTGTGTGTGTGTGTGGAAAGGCTATCATATGAAATATGAATACAATCATTCATAACAAAACAGTTCAGCCAATCAGCACGGGGATAGTTTATCATTCACCTCTGTCTCGTCTACCAGGACATGATCCACATTGCAGACACAAAGGTGGCCCGTCGCTATGGAGACTTCTTTATTCGGCAGATCCACAAGTTTGAGGAGGTAAGTAAGCCTGTTTATTTTTTTTCCTATTATTTATTCTTACTCGGTTCCAAAAACGTCATGGTAAACAACAACAATCTGTCGATCACTACAGATACGTAGCATTGATGGCCTGAGTCGCAGTTTAGCAGTCACATGATGTACTTTGTGTCATAATAAAGTTGTACTAACGGCTCTGTGCTTGTTTTTGTAGCTGAATCGCACCCTGAAGAAGATGTCCACATCTGGCACATCTGCCTCCAGCACTACCACATCACGATCATAACAGAACTCACTGAATTTTTTTTTTTCTCTCTCAATAACAGTCGCACTGCAGCTTCACCAGAAGATGCGTTACCTTAACTCTGACATTTACAAAACGATGTGAAGCCTACCTTTTCACACAGATGGTGCAGATGTGGTGTTTCATTTCTTCCAACATCCACTTTTCCACTTGTACACATCCTGATTTTTTTAAACTGGGAAAAAATAAAGATACCATGAACATACAGATTACAGCGTTTGTTTCATCTTCTTGCTTGTTTGATTACACACTCACTCCTTTGCCGAACCGTCTAGTCCTATTAGGTTCACAGGCGGGGAGGGTGGAGCCTATCTGTGATCAACATCATTATGAATCCAGCTGTGGGCAGAAATACTTGTGTCAAAGCACAAGTGATTAGTTCAACCTGATGGGTATAGCACATTTAACAATAGATATTCTAACGAAGCAAATCAAGATGGCGTTTCGGATGAATAATGAATCACCCAGTGCTAACAATGACAAGGAAAAACTCCCTGAGAGCACATGAGAGGGAATCCACCACTCAACATGGGGCCTGTTGTCGTCTTAGTGATGCCTGATGGTGGGATTATAAATCACGTACTCTTCCATATTTGTATACAGTCATCACTAAGAGGTTTTGAAGGGATGTGATGTATAGTGTGAGGGATAGTGTTTCGGTTTACAGCAGCAGCGCTAAGGTACAAGTCTACGGGTGAGATTTTTAACTGAATTTTGGGTGTAAACTAGTTTTAGGGGGGATAAGGAGGGTATAAATCTTTAGAGAAACTATTAAGACCTAAGTTTAAACAGGAACACCTGAATTTTACTATAGCGCACCCTTATCTGGTAAATCAAACTAGTACTGACACTCTACAGTAATTTGGTTTTATTGAGTATCAATTGAATTTTGTTTTAATTAGCTGCAAATATTTTACTTGTAATGGGTTGATTATAATCAGGTGATTATAAACAGTCATGATTTTTGAAAAATATATTTCAATAAATTCCACTAAGAAAAACATTTTTTTAAAATCAAGAAAAAGTAACAAATTTTTCAAAAAAAAATTTTTTTGTTCATTTTTTTCTTATAGAGGGCCTCACAGTGGCGTAGTGGTTATCACATCCACCTCACAGCAAGAAGGTCCTGGACAGCTTTTTATAACATTTAAGAGATCAGAATTGAACTCCTGTGGATAAAGTGGTGCAAAAAATTTTTAAAAAGTATATTTAAAATATAAATTTTGTATTTTTCATTATTCTTGCCACTAGATGGCGCGTTTGAGACATTTTCTTCAACACTTGAGGGGATTTAAAGTGTTCAACACATTGTATGCTGGAACATGGGTTTAATCAGTCAGGAAGGTATTCCTGGTAGGGAAAAAATAAAAAAAATGCAGTACACATACTTTTGGTCATAGTGGATGTAGTGAAACAACATGTTTTTAGTTATGTAAAAAAAGCACTGAAGGCTGTGATGATGATTACTGGATCCAGAGCCTGTCCTGAATATATGTATGTATATATAGACAAGTGCAATACACTTAGATCTTGCCACAGTACAATATACTCATCCCACTCAATTGCTGAACCATTTAATCCTAAGGGTCGCAGGGAGGCTGGAGCCTATCTCAGCCGACGTTGGGCAAAGGTGGGGTACACCCTGAACTGCTTGCGAGACCACCACAGGGCCAACATACAACCATTCGCACTCACACTCATCCCTATGGTGTCATTTGGAACAGCCCGTTAGCCTACTGTGCCTGTCTTTGAACTGTGGGAGGAGACCGGAGTACCCGGATGAAACCCATGCAAGCACGAGGGAGAACATGCAGGCTCCACTCAGAAAGGCCCGAGCCCGGAACTCGCAGCCAGGATCTCGCTGGGATGCGGACATTCACTCTTGTGACAAGCACGATATCCAAATTTCACAAGTCTTGTGATTATAAAGATCTCGATTTTATTTCTATTCCTTATTTTCTCTTCTCCAGCGGTTCAGGATTAACTTGTGGGTGTTTATTCTGGTGTAAGAGTTTATCTAGAAGTATAGAATAATATGGGTGTTGTGTTGGGAAGAGTAAGTCCATAAATAATACAAACAAGAGTTTTAAAAAGTATTAAGGTGAAGAATTTTTCTGAGCAATTTATCATTCATTCATTCATTTTCTGAACTGCTTGACCCTAATTAGTGTAGAGGGGAGGGTGGCGCCCATCTCTGCCGACTCTGGGCGAGGGCAGAGTACACCCTGGACAGCTCGCTAGGCCATCGCAGGGCAGAAACACGCTGACGGCTATGCAGCTACTCTTTTCGTAAGTCAGCAGTGGTTCTTTTACATGCTTCTCACCACAGACAGTGAGAGACATGGCCGACCTTTGACAACCCAGTTATCTGCACTGGGGGACAGCAGTGACAACCCTGTGGTGCTTGAACCCCCGACCTTGGGATCAGTAATCCAGCACCGTACCACCGGCCCACCACCAAATGATATTTGAGGAGACAATTTTGATGCAATATTTATTTAAATAATTAACACTTTATCAATTTGTAATTCTTTTTATTCTTGTACCTATTAGTGATTTATTTAATAAAATAATAAAATAAAAAATTAGAATTTTTTTCCCTTAAGAGTGATGTTTTGCTTTACCAAGGTGAATAGGCCACGCCCTTTCAGGGGGCGTGGTTTAGACTCGCTTATTCTATCCAGTTTGCCGAGCTGACTTGCAGAGCAGAGCGCGTGCACTGGTGCCAGCTTCACGCACACGACCCGAGCATCAGTGATCTCGCGCCTGGATATGCATGAACAACCTGATCCAAAATAAATAAATACAATGTTGAGCAGAAAATCGGAAATGTGTGGAAGTGCAGGCGTGGCTGCAGCCGTGGATCGCGGCAGGGTGGCGGAGAGGTTGCGGGCGGCGGTTGCCGGGCTGCAAGAGCTGCAGTATTTGCGGGAGAAACAGGGAGACATGGTGCTGCGGGCGCTTCGCACGGACACGGGCACGGACACGGACACGGGCACGGAGAGCGAGCATGCAGCCAGGGATGTGTGCATGCAGCGAAGTGACGAGGAGACAAGCAGAGCCGAGGAGAAGAAGCGACTGGAGGCGACGCTCACAGCCCTCAAACAGCAACTGGTAATAAAATATATACACATTCATTAGAATTCAATTGGAAAAAAAGTGGTTCCATGGAGCACGAGCGTCATTATAGCTGGGAATATGTAATGCACTGCACTAGAACATGCTTGCAAACGATCCAGCTGTTTTCAGAAGTTCACATGTGTGTCTTTAAGAGCATGCAAAAATAAGTCGGCATTGAAATAGAAGGTGCGCATCTTATTATAGACCCAAATCCAGAGCGCGGATTGGTGCGCCTGCGCACGTGGTGGTGATCATAAATCAAGGATCATTCCAAGGAACAGCCTTCAGGCTGGGGGGGGGGGGGGGGTGGCGGGGCAGGTGGGGTGGGTGGGGTGGTGTGTATCCGTCTCTGATCATTAACCCGCTTTAATTAGAATGACCACAGAGAACCAAATGACCCTCAGTTTGGCGACACCGACTTGACCCCGTGCTGTAAACCTGGTACAGATCATCCCAATGTAACCTAAACACACACACACACACACACACACACTAATCAAGGTGAAAAGGCATATCGAGGTTGCTATAGAATGCATGTGACCGGATCAGAGCGAGGAGATAAACACACAGGGATCGAGAAACATGTCTGTGGTGAACCAGTCGCACTTTAGATGAACTCAACTCATACACACATCTGCACAGCGGCTCCTGATTAAAGGGACTGAAGTGCATGGAAATAACATGCCAGTCAAGTGGGGAAAATATATAAAGATGGTTGGTCAGGCTGACAAACATGCAGATCTTGGTGCGCGATGAAATCCATCATGCCCATATTTGGATTATAGGTATTAACATGGTCATATAACCAGAAATGGCCTTATATATACAGTTATAGATAATTCTTATACATAGGGATCGTTTTAAAGATCTGCAGCTGTCAGCGGACGGTGATGAAATTCCTCGAGTCAGTATTTAGCACACAGTGTTGAGCTTCAGTGTTTGTCTTGCTCTTGTATTGCTTTGAGCTTAAGTGTACACAGTGGTCTGTGTTTCTCCACGGGAATGATGACTGAACTTTCAACATCGCACCCCCAGGCCGTTGCTTGTCCTTGCATGGTTAATGGTCAACTACACTCCTTCATTCTTCCTTTTGCCTCCTTCTCCCTCCTCCCCTCCCCAGATGTCTTATAACTACAGGAGGTCTGTGTCATTCATTAAAGATCTTTAAGAGTCTGCCTCCATTGTTCTCCCTTTATGTTCCTTCCTTAATCAGTGGAGCAGTTCAGTGTACAGGACTTTGTATAGTCAGATGCATGATGGAACTGTGTTTGCCTTTATATGAAGTGCTTGCTAAGTGTTTTCCCCCTTTAATGCTAATTTGACTATGCATAAAGCCCATATGGAGTTCACTGCACCACCAGCATTTAGGACTAATATACGGTATAAAGGTAATTCTTTAACGTATTGGAGCAGAACCACCTCACAACTGTAGTATCACAGGAGCCCTTTCAAGTACATGTTCTCCTTGTGTTTATATGGGTTTCGTTTGGGTTCTCGGGTTTTCTTCCACTGATAACACAAGTACGACCCTATATTGTCCCAATATAAGTGTGAAATAAATATATACGTGTGCATGTAATGTGTGTGTGGGCATCCCATTCAACATGTATTCCCACTCCATGTTCCTAGGATGGGTCACAGAACCACCAAGACACAGTGTTTACTTAACATGAATAAATATAAAGTAAACAGACAATTTAGCATTTTGAAACATCTCTTACTTCTATTTTACCCATCATACCCTTCGCTTGTAGACTCGTCTCCGCAGGCAAGACGTTGGATTAAAAACACACTTGCAGCAGCTGGACCAGCAGATCAGTGAGCTTAAACTGGATGAATGTAAAGCTTCTGCTGAACACCTGGAGAGCGACAGCCGGCCCAGTTCAGGTGAGCAGACAGCCTGAAAAAGCATGTACAGCCACTCGTTACATGCACATACCAATTAACGCATGAGAGATATTCATTTGTTCACTCACTAATAGTCTCTAATACTTTAAAACTGGACATTTCTTCATGTAGGATTCTTCGAGTTGAGTGATGGTGGTTTGGGCTCTCTGTCGAACTCCTGCACATCTGTCTACAGCGAATGTCTCTCAACTTCATCTCAAGCAAGCCTCTTTCCATGGTCCTCAGGCTTCTCAGCTGCCCAAAGCCTTAATGCTCAAATACAGGCCGATGTGTGCCGTAGACGCTCTGCGGACGAGACTACGGCACAACCGGACGTTCCACGGGGCATCGGCGTACGCCTGGGTAGCAGCGGTATACGCACAGGTTCAATCAGCTTAGAAAGAGCCAGGCAAAGGCCTGTCTCAACAGGTGAGCATAAAGATTGGATGTTTAATTTTAATCTAGTTCTAAAATGGACACTTGCTGTTGTAGGGTAAAGAACCTTTACGGGCTAGATTATAGCTCAAATTTCATTTCTTTTTTTTTCAGGTGATCTTGATAGAGTGATCAACCCTAGTTTTGGCAACAATTATAAGCCTAGTGATGTTAAAGTCCCCACCCTCTCCAGTAAGTCCTGCGACCCCACCGTGGATCCCAAATATCAGAGCAATCTTGTGTCCCGCAATGGTACGGAAGTGTACTGCTACCCAAGCCCCCTGCATGCTGTAGCCCTTCAGAGTCCTATCTTCTCTCTCACTGGAGAAAATAGAGGAAACATGACCACAGATGCCCAGGAGAAACACATGAAAATGGGACTTTCTAAGGACACACTTCCCAAGCAAGAGTCAAGTGTCCCCAAACCTGAAGGTTATATTGTCAAATTGCTCCAGCGCAGCTCAAGTAAGATGAGCCTCCATAGTGAGTTGGGTTTGGAAAAAGACCAGATTCCAAATAATGTTGCTCAAGACCATGGGCTCTTTGAGTTCAGCACAAAGCAAATGTATGATGATATGCAGGGATCCCTCCCACGGAAAATAGAGTCCAGTGAGAATCTGGTGAGGGATAGAAAGAAATTTCCATCGAAACCTGCAGACAAAGAGCAAACAAACCTTAACAGCATCAGGCCAGGAGAAAACAGGCAAATGTGTCTTGCCCAGCATTCATCAAGTACAGGGAATCAAAAACCAACTGCAGTGATGGGTCAAGAGAAAGTGGTTGAAAATGAGCTTAGGGATCGGCCGGACCAGGGGAATGGCTTTGAGGATGCATCAGCAGTTGCAAAGGCTCCTGGGAGGAGGCCTAGCTTTGCCTTCTCTAATGAGGAGAATAAAAGCAGCGATGGAGGCTGCACTAAGCCAGCTAAATCAGAGTTTGTTTGCGCCCAGTTTGTACCTGCAGGGTCTCAGAGGGTGAAGGTGCGTCAAGCAGACAAAAAGACAAAGGCTGTGAAACTGCGTAGGAAGGGTCATGAGAAAACGGCAGCTAAGAAGCACCATCTGAAGCACTCATCCCGAGAGCATGAAAAGGATAAAGGATACAGCACTAAAACAGGTGGAGATAAAAATCCAAAGCAATTCATTGCAGGGAGGGAGTGGATTGATGCGCACCATATAGAGCCCAGATTTCGTTCTTGCTCAGAGTCCAGTCTTCTGGGACCAAGTGGCACTCATCTTCAGTCATTTCGGCAGCAGAAGCATACCTCCAAATCTTACAAACCCCCAAAGGCTCAGTTCCCAGACTTGGAAAACCAACCTAGGAAGAAGCAGAGCTCTCAGAAATGGCCTCAAGCTTTAGAGGTCCAACTTCCAATTGCTCCTCCAACCCACTACCAGAGGTCCAGGGAAGTCCCTGTTCACAGAGTCTCCCAAAAACCGGGAATGGTGCGAAGTTTGAGCATGAGACCTCGTTCAGGTCACTGGGGTGGTTTTCCTTGTCCACTCCAGCCCTCTTTATCCTCCTCTTCTTATTTTAGTAATCTAAACTTGAAATACCCCCCTGCACCTCTCTCCACCCACTACCCACCAAGGTGCGAGTCGGAATACTCGGCTGAGTGTGCCTCTCTCTTCCACTCCACCATTGTGGAGAGCAGTGAGGGAGAGCTGAGCGACTACACTACCAACCGCTTCGGAGACAGCGAATCCAGCCAGGAATCTCAAACCGGTTCAGACTCTGACAGCAGCCTGTCGCTGGACGAAGATGACCTTTATGAGGAAGATGAGGACGAAGGAGGTTTGGTGTGGGCTGAGGCTACCGTGGGACCTTCCATCCAACAGCACCTTCGTCCTGAACCAGCTTCGTGTCGCATAAAAGCATCCAGAGCACTGAAGAAGAAGATCCGTCGCTTTCAGCCAGCGTCGCTTAAAGTCATGACTCTGGTTTAATCCTCAAGCCGGTCAAAGGTTTACAGTATTCTCGCATCATTTTTACATGGTTAATATACTGTCCCGAGGTCATGGGAAAGAGACTGATCATATTTCATGAATCTTTATGCAAGGCACTCCATTTTTACCACAGATTCACGTTTACCTTTTATTTAACCAAAGGGTTGAAATGTTGTCAATTCCTGAGCTCATGTACAGTAACGGCTTCTAAGATTCTACCCATGCACCAAAGACAAAAAAAGCGACGCGCCAAAACATTTTCTTTTTAAAATTGTATTTACATCCTATATATTGTAAATATTCTGTTGATTTTTATTGCTGCATATTGAAAATCGCAAAAAAAGTAACCTAGCAAGAAAAAAAAAACGTGTATTTCATTTCTTAAAGCTTTTTTCCCTGTGTAATTATTTTTTCACTCCTGATTTTTGCGATACATCTTCCTCTCCTTGCAAAATAAACACTATTTAATGTTGAAATGACTCGTTCATTGGTATGGAGCAATCGTGTCAGCTCACATTTACATCTGTCTGCTAGCAATTTCGTGATGTTCCATAGGCAGTCCTTTGTTTTATGGATTAAAGGTGAACGGAGAGCAACCAAAGGGCCATCACTGATGTGCATCTTTCCTGTCAATAGGCACAAACCTCACATCCAGTAGGTACCTTCACTCCACTGTGAGGGTTAATTGGCTGGCCCTCCCCTCCAGCATACCAACTGCACTTTGGCATTTAACGCATTATTGAATTCTGAGGAAATTCTGATATTTCACTTGTGATTCGGTTTTACATTTACATAAATCCACTTTGACCTTTTGTTTATTGGGTCGTATTGATGCTTCACTGAGCTAGCACCATTGCTAGTCATGGGATTTAAATCATATTCGTACATAGTGTTTAAAAAAATCAGGAACCAATAAGAGTACCAAGAGCTATTCATTTTATATTTTCTTTCATTCATTCATTTATTCATTTGCCAAACCACTTAATCCTACTAGGGTCTCATGGCGGCTGGAGGCTAACTTGGGGTGAAGGCGGCGTACATCCTGAACAACTTGCCAGTCCATTGCAGGATAACACACACAACCTTACACACTCATACCAAGGGGCAATTTGGTACAGGCAATTAGCCTAATGCACATGTCTCGGACTGTGGGGGGAAACCGGAGTACCAGGAGGAAACCTGTGTAAGCGTGGGGAGAACATGTAAACTTCACAAAGAAGGGGCCTCGCCGAGACTGAAACACAAACCCCTTACTTTCTTGGTGTGAGGCGGACGTGAGTCACACACACTACCTTTCCTCTAATGTTAATACCATTTTTCAACTGTAAGAATATGTACCAAAAAACAAACAAAAAAAAAATAAAATCCACACAGATGTAGTTGCCCTGCGGTGGACTGGCGAGCTGTCCAGGGTGTACTCTGCCCTCGCCCAGAGTCGGCTGAGATGGGTGCCAGCCTCCCATCGACCCTAATTAGGATTAAGCGGTTCAGAAAATGGATGGATGGATGTTTCCTGATGATTTGGCCCCACTGTGGATTTTTCTTTACCTAGTAATTGCTGGTAATTATAACATTTTTCACAGATATGTTTGTATAGTGTCCTACATTGTACTGCATTCAAGGACTCCGGCACAATTAACCTACATATGATGTGCCACTGATGAAACCCCCCGAATATTAGTGATCATGTACTCATAATGTACAAGTGGGAGAAACAAGACGCATCAAAATCAAGCTACACTGTAAAGTTTTCCTTAGCAGAATAATATGCTAGCATCCGCGAGGGCAGACAAATCATAAGCTCACTAGCTACTTCACTATCACTCTGAGATATTAGAAGCTCTAATGAGTAGCCCAGTTTCATGTCCCATTTACTAATATGTTAGCTAATGCAACGTAGCATACTATACTTTACCCAACTAGTGATCTTATTCAGTGTGGTAATTTAAGCTAAGGGAAAGGTTAGTTTTTGTCGTACAGCCTAGACATTGGCAAAGATTTCAGCTACACGCTAGATTTGGGTCTGGGTAATGTCGTTATAGTACACGTGTCTCACTCCAATGTTATGTTGGACCACCACCTTTAGCTTTAATTACAGTGTGTGGTCACCATGGTATTGTTACAGCAACATCACCACATTTATTTCCATCCAAGGTTTGGGTAATTTTTCACTGACATCTTGAATTGATAACGGAAAAAATCAAACCACTCCATGCCCAGTTATATACCTTTGCCACCAGGAAAGAAAAAAAATTCATTGATGTTATAAACTGGTTATTGAGTACTTTCAGGTTGTCAGCTGACTTCATTTGACTGCAACATAGTGTTGCTGAGCCTCGACCTGACCGACTGAAGCAATGTAATGTGATGTAATCAAGACAATCTAAAATATTTCAGTTTGTGAGTTTTTTCTGCCAGGCAGTGTGTATTCTAAGCTTTATAGGCTAGGTATCTGTCATCATCATCATCATCATCTATGCATGTGTGTGTATGCTAAATGATCCACATCACACCAATGCCAGTAGCAAATGTGCAGTGCAGCTGGTTTTGGAAACAGAAGCATTCACTATAGCATATTTATAATCATAGACAAAAGGCAACTGTGAATAATAATAAAAAAAAAAAACATCACAAACTATGGCCAACATCTGCTTATCCTGAATAAATGATGGACCCTTAATTTTCCCCAGGTAAAAACACTGCAACAGCAATATAAACAGGAATATAAAGTGCGTTGTTTATTAGTGCCAACATTCCCACAGTCATACACCAAAAAGAAAAAAACAACAATCACTCAGCTTAAGTTGAGCCACATGTTATTTGTGTATTCGTTAATGTTGGCTAGATGTGTGTGTGAGTGTGTGTGTACTTGCTACAGAGTGAGGACATTTTTTGGGAAGTGGGGACCTTTTGGCTGGTCCTCACTTCTTTAAAGGACTGTTTGAAGGTTCAGTTTAGAGTTAAGTTTAGGTTAGAGTTAGGGTAAAGGTCAGGGCTAGACATTTAGTTGTGATGGTTTGGGTTAGAGTAAGGGGTTAGGGAATGCATGTCAGTTAAGGTCCCCATAAAGATAGAAGTGTGTGTGATCCAGGTTTTCATCACATTGTAGGTCACAGATTCATCAAATCTGTTTACACAGTCACATCTGGGGACTTAGTCGTACTTATGGGGACAAAACGCAAGTCCCCATAATGTGAATCATTAAATTTTAAGGTGAGGTTAAGCTTAAGCTTAGGGTTAGGGTTAGGGTAGGTCTTTAGGAAATGAATGCAAGTCTATGTATTGTCCCCTGAAGTTATAGAAACCAGACTGTCTGTGTTTCTCTGGAAAGAAATGAGGAGGATGGGAGTCGTTAATATGTCTGCAATTACAACGCTTTAATTAAGTTAAAATGGGATTTAAGTACTGTACATGAAGCCGAGCCTTTTCTAGAAACACATGCAAACAGATGGAGCCCACATGATCTCATAGGCCCCTCTTCATCTCTGTCAGACATGGCTTTATGAGGATTAAGAAATCTCTGACATACCGTCTCCAAATTTCTTCAGCTTTTACTTATAAGCCACACATCTACACCATCCTCTGCTCACGGCTACAGACAGCGCAGCCCGTAAGTCCACTTCTTCCTCATTAAGAATCATTGTAAACATTGTTATCACTTAAAAAAGAATGAAACAAAGCTGTTGGAAGGGGGTTTTATATGATATAATGAAATATGATGAATTTGGGATGTTTGTTTATTTAGTAACACCAACACGTTATTATATACGACTAATGAATCCTTATAATACCACAGAAAAAAATTTAGGGACAAACATGAATTAAATTTCCTTTTAAGTGAAATAATAATAACAATAATAATTATTTCTGATACTCTGAGGAGGTCTCATCCAATTTTATTTTTTCAAATCAAGCTAAAAACAGCACAGCCTGCAAATACAAGACTTCAAAGACACTCTCCGTGCTCCACACAGTCACATGCTCATTTTTATTGGTCATATGAAGTTTCGCTCGTGACCCACCCTGTCTAAAACAGCGACCCTTGACCCTGTTGAGAAAGGGGATTAAAAATGGGCTGAATCTGAGGAACGACAACAAATGAGCTAGTCGAGAAAACGGGAGAAAAATGAAGGAGAATGAGGGCACAGAGGGGAGGAAGGATCCAGCTGTGTTTCTTTGAAGCTCGGGTGAAGCCAGTCGACTTGACCTTGCTTGTGGCGGGATTATCTCACATCCGTACATCATTATTACATGCGCTCTGAACCATTTCCATTCTCGTGACTTGTGCTGTATCACAGTGCTCTTGAATAATGTTCTGGCTGAATTGAAAAATTATTCATTATTGATATTAAATTTGATTTATTTAGCATTTGTGGGAGGAGTCACCAGTGTCAGTGCTTTGTAACAATCAGTAAAGGTGCGCTGACACATTACCAATCATGATTCAGATTTGCCCCAGTCATATTTTGATGCTACTTCGGAGGAAATCAGAGAACATCGGTACACACTGGCAAACACTGGAGAACATAAGTACCCACCGGCATACGTTGGATACACTGGAGAACATAGGCACCCACCAGCAAACATTGGATACAATGGAGAACATCGGTACCCACCAGCAAACGTCAGATACACTGGAGAGCATCGGTACCCACTGGCAAAAGTCAGATACAATGGAGAACATCGGTACCCACCGGCAAACATCGGATACACTGAAGGACATCGATGCACATCGGCAAACATCAGATACACTGGAGAGGATCAGTACCCACCAGCAAATGTCAGATACACTGGAGAGCATCGGTACCCACTGGCAAACATCAGATACACTGGAGAACATCGGTACCCACCGACAAACATCGGATACACTGGAGAACATCGGCAAACATCGGATACACTGGAGGACATCGGTACACATCTGCAAACATTAGATATACTGGAGAACATCTGCAAACATTGGATATACTGGAGAACATTGGAGGTAAACTTCAGGGAAGAGTGAAAAATTTTGGGAATGTTGAAAAAACATTTTGTTTAGTCTTCAGAGTACATCGGTACACATGGGGACACTTTCTGGTCACATTTCCGGTAATTTATTTTATTTTTTTATACAATACCGAAGACACATCAGAAGAACATTGGTACAAATTAGAGTGACATCAGTATAGAGCGTAATAACATAGGATGAATATCGGAATAGCATTGGAATCACATCGGGTAACATTCGATACACTGGAACAAACATCGGAATATGACGGGCTTAAATCGGGATCATGAGCAGTATTGTGTACACGCAACTCAAGTCTTCCATCAATGGAGCGTTTTGGGTGTAACTGGAGAGGAAATATTTCCTACTATATCCACAAGAATTCTTATTCTAACAAATTTTTTATTGACCTTTTGTGGTAGCGGTGTTTAAAGGAATTTAGGCATTGTTCACATGAGTGAATCAGTCACATGATTCAATGATTCCCTGAGTGGTTTCAGTGAGTGTTGATTAGTGAGACAGAAATACAGAGCTCAAAATCCCAAATTTAAAAAAGAAGCCAGAACACCATCGTTCAAAGTTTAATGAATGGACACTAATGGCAAAAACATGCCACCCACACTAAAAAAATATCTGGGAGCATTCCTATTCGCAAGCTACAACTGTAAATACAGGTTTAGCAATGTATCTTAATCCTCTCAAGTTGTCAGCACAAAACCAAACAGTTGCAACACCCATATTAACAATCTGCAGGCGATTATAGCTTAGAAACACTGAAATGGGCTTGAGAGGACATGTGCGGATGTCAACTGACAGTGGACTTCTTGTAGCACGTGCACAGACATGCAAATAACAAACCTGAAAAACATTTCAAAGAAATGCAGATGTCAAGACCAGAAGGGTGAATGCAGATAGTGGAGGAAAAAAGCTCACATCTGTTTAGCTGATTTTTATGGGTTAAGCGCCGTACCCATAACATGGTTATGCCTTTCACTTCGAACCATTAGAGCGACAACATGGATCGCTGTAGAAATGTTACCAAATTGTTTGGATATAAATATCTGCAAGGTAATAAGACAAAAGTTAGTGTCACTTATCAAGTAACTTGCTACTAATAATCTAGGATTATTCAAATTTGGGATTATCAGGATTATCAAGTTAAAAACTTTTACCGCTACAAAAAAATGTATAATTGTTAATAAGATTTTTTTTTGTTTAATAATCTAATATTTATAGAAGGATTCTAGTTTTAAAAACAAACTTTATTTTATTAACTGCAAGAAAGAAAAAAAGCAGGTGAAGAAAGACTAAGTATATACACTACATCGGAAATGCTACATTCTGATTGGTTCTTTATCTGAGGGATAATTCACATTATACGAAGTGGATAACAATTGAATTGAAATAGTGGATTAGTACTCACGATTTGTCACATTTACTGATTGTGAAATCCTAGAAATTAAACAAAATGCTTGTCAAAAATATGAATGCTGTGCAGTATGGCCCTTGTATTTATAAAGGCCAAAAAAATAAATCAATAAATAAAATAATTAAAACACTCAATTAGTTTCAGAAGATGCTGTCATAAGGTTCGCATGAGCTTTGTGAGGAAGCAAGTGGCGAGACAACTGTCATGCTTTAAAAATGTCAAAATAAACCATAAAATCTCAGCGTAGTTTACTTTTCTTATGTTTATGTGTAGTATATAGTAAAACTAAGAATAGGTTTTAAAAGACGCTGTTACAACGTGCGCATATGCCCTGCTTGTGGTATCATGCTTAAAATATGTAAAAATAAACCATAAAATTTAATTTAGTTCGTTTTCTTATGCTCCTTTCCGTATTAAACAATTATTCGCCTCAGGCTCGGTGAATGTCGTTGACAGGATAAACTATTCAGAGATATCCACCTCGCCCTCGGTGAATAATTCTTCATTAAAGTCTGATAGCGGCGGCACGGTGGGGTACACAGCATGTCCGCCTCACAGAAAGAACGTCCTGGGTATCTCATGCAGTTTGCACGTTCTCCCCATGCATGCATGGGGTTTCCTCCAGGTACTCTGGTTTCCTCCCATAGTCCAAAGACATGCAGATTAGGCTAACTGGCTGTTCCAAATTGCTCTTAGGTGTTAGCGTGATTGTGAATGGTTGAGAGTGTTGGCTCTGGTGAGCTGTTCAGGGTGTACCAGAAAGATTTATCCCAGGTCTTTCTCACACCTTCTCATGGCTGATTCTCAGTGTAGTATGTAATAGAGTCAGACGGAGAAAGGGAAAGAGAAAGCAGCTACCCAGCAGTGAGGTTAATTGAAGCAGTGGTGGGTTAGGTGAAAAGGAAACAGGCATCGGGGGAGGTTCGAAGAGCTCTAGGCTGCCCATTTATGATGAGGTAATCCCAACCAAATGGCCGCCTTTTAGCCTTTTAGGCTGCGTCACATATTACTGAGTTATTGCTCAGCCAAGGATATCCCCTACACCAACACCTTCTTTCTGTCTTTCTTTATTTCTATCGGTTACATTCAGCACACTTTATTATTAGAGGTAGAGATGTCTGGGAGATTTTTTTGTTTTTGCTAAAATAAAAGAGAAGTGTACATGTACAGTATATGTGGGTATGTTTTTACCAAAATAACATTTTTGACCTTGTGGACACATTAGCTTTTATACTAGCTGCACCTCCACCTTCATGGCTGAGTCACCCTTGAGCAAGGCACCTAACCTCCAACTGCTCTGCGGCAGCCCACTGCCCTGAGTGTGTGTACTCACTGTTTACGTGTGTGTTCACTTTGGATGGATTAAATGCAGAGGCAATAATTTTGCCTACGGGATTAATAGAGTGTAAATAAATAAATAAATAAATAAGGATAATTAAGCAGGATTGGATTTTGTGTGTGTGTGTGTGTGTGTGTGTGTGTGTGTGGTGGTGGGATGGGGGGGTGGCGTTGGGCGTCTGCAGCGAGAGCGTGAAGTAGACGTAGCTTTAGTTTGATGGAGAGTAAAGGCCAAGGAACGTCCTTGTCACCCTGATGAGAAAAGCTCCGTTATCCAGTGTTCAGACATGGTTCAATAAATAGGGTTCGAATGAAATCCGGACAGGCGTGAATCATTTCAGGCCCTGTTCTTTGATTAACTCAGAGAGGTGCTAGCATGTCTTATACTATAGATATCCAGTGATTTTCAATTACAGCGTAAAGCTTTCTGTTTGTTCCTTTTTAACCACCATTTCTCGTTGCAGAGCGTCTTTTCTGTGACGTGTCAGTAACGGGTGCTCTCTCTTTCTGATTCGACAGCACTTTGTGTTGTAAGATATCATGCAAAGATGGAAGAAGGGAAAAAAGGGGATTATAGGATAAATGCTAAGATTATGAATATGATTAAGGTCAATTTCAGCAAGGCATGCATCATTGTTATCTGGAAAAAAGGCAGCATTCCAGTGTACGGCTAGTTTTTGGTCTTTTTGTGTGGTTTTCAAAAGTGCTGGAGACTACGCAGCCCCACAGAGCACTAAAGTAAGATTCTATGTGTAATTATGCTCCTATGGGGTTTATAGAGCATGTGGAGGGGAGGGAATCCACTCTTTCACCTCCTGTTTACTGTACATACGAATAGAACACCCCCCCACACGATACATGAATGTGAATGGAGCCAGGTCTCTAGAACAAGGTTCACCAGATTTAAGAAGAATTCAGAAAGAAAATTCCAGCATGCTAATTATTTTTTTTTTGTCATACGTGAACTCTTGGCCCTTGGTGTAGAAAGTATGCGTCTAAGACAGTAATGCTGAAGCCCTTAGGCCCATCACCCATCTCCGTACACATCCTGCTTGCTGGGGTTTAATCCTTTCTTTCACTCTTTATTTACACCACATTGTCCACAGGACCACTCCACGCTGTGGTCGGGTTGTCTAAATACACAGACAGCATGCACACACACAGAGACGCAACGCATACACAAACACATTTAAGTGAAGTCCTGGCAAGTCACGAAGATGGTGCAGTGCAGAAAACAAGAAAAGAAGAATTAGGCTTTGTCTGAGAGCAGAGCTGTTTCTTTTGCGTTTACAATCAAATTATTTTAAAAAATAATAATTATTTAAATTTTTTTTACATTTGTTTGCTTTTGGACGGTGCATCAAGTGAATAAGAACTGAAAGAATAATAATAATAAATAGTGTTGGTATACATTCCCAGATGTAGGCACCAGCCAATCAGCATCGCGATGCATAACAGCCAATCAGCATTGCGATGTAGATCAGCCAATCAGCATCACAATATATATGGACACCAGGTGGATAGATGAACCTACAAGTCATTCAAGTTGGAAAACTTGAGTTATTGCTTTACCTCTGTCTGTTTTGAAGTGCTGACACTGGAGACTCCTTCCATCACTGCTATATCACCATATCTACAGATAATAAAGACTGCAGTTGGGAGGACCTTCGTGGCTGCTGTTATAGAAATTCTAATAAGCATTCCGATCAGAATAGAGCTTTCGATTAACCTTATTGTCTGACTAAAAAGCAAACCATGGCAGTGAGGGCTTGTGGGCGCCCTCTGCGGGCGGAGAGGAGTCAGGTAGAATCAGCAGGTAACGCTAAAGAATTTCACCACTGTGTAATTACTAGGACCCATTTATGCGTGTTAGGGGTGATCACACTTGACGTGTGATAGAAAAGCGACCGACGCAAATATGGGGCAATCTGGGGCTGCCGCTTTCATTTCTTCAAATGGAAAGTGTCCAAAAAGTTTGAGACTTGCTGGCATCCGCCATATTCTATGTATTTTGTCATCATTCTTATTTTGTTTGCGCTAATAAAGTGCGAATAAAAAGCGAACGGTTTGAGAACAAAAGGCGAACAAAATGAGACTCATTTAGGACAGGAGATTTGATTTTTTTTTTTTTGCCAAACATCCGCAAGCCAATTGCAAATTACCTGCAAATCACCCGCAAAATTGTCACGCAACCTTCTTGAGACTTTCGCGCGATTAAAAAAAAAAAACACCTCTAGTGTGATCACCCCCTTAGTTTGTTTGCTTATAGAGACAGGCTGGTAAGCAGAAAGAGAGAGAGAGCTATAAGCAGTCGGTGTGTCAAGAATATTCAGGGAAAGTTATTGTGGCAAATGAAAAGTGCCTTTTCTGAAGAAAACTGTTCGTTTGTCTCCAAATCTTCAGTATCTCAAGTCTGACAGTTGTAGCATAAACTATCTTACTAAACTGGGATTTGAGGAAAGAAGAAACAATGATGCACTAATAATATAAAAAGGGTCTTTAACGTGATTGCAGACACACATCTCTACTTCCCTGTCTTATGTGTCTATAAAGAACATATGCTTCCTTCAAGCCAACATCTGGTATACTGAGTTCTACCCAGATCTGAAGTTCAGGAAGTGTTTCCTAAAGCTCTTCGAGTTGGACAGGAAGCACTGAATAGCCAACAGATGTTCAATCGGCTTTCAGGCTTATTACAAACCCCACAGGAAATGGTTTAAGCAACCTGGCCAATTCTTATGGCAATGTTAATCCCAAAGGGATTAAAGATTAGGATCCGAGATGAGATTAGCTTTTAAATCTCTGGTTCGTCTGCGAGATCCAATCATGTAACAGTCAATGATACGACCTGCACTTGCACGGTCATGATGGAATCAAGTTAACAAGTTGTTGTTGCTGTTCTTCTGTCTGGTACACAACTGGGTGCATAAGTCTGGTACTACTGGTCGTAGTACCTACGACAATTTCGGAATGGAAAAAAAAAAAAAGGAAAATATATCCCTGATATATATTTATGCATCTACAGTACAAAACACTGAATCTTTTCACAACCTTTGCAAAAGGACTTAGCACGTCCGCCTCACAGCAAGAAGGCCTGGCTTCGATTTGTCCCTGCGTGGGGTTCCTCCAGGTACTCTGGTTATCTCCCACAGTCCAAAGACATACATATTAGGCTAATTAGTTGTTTCTAATTGCCCCTAGGTGTGAGTGTGAATGGTTGTGTATGTTGCCCTGAGATGGTCTAGAGAGCTGTTCAGGGTGTACCCCGTCCTCGCCCAGAGTTAGCTGAGAAGGGCTCCAGCCTCCCCCGTGACCCTAATTAGGATTAAGCGGCTTAGAAAATGAATGAATTTCTTATATACTTTATTACATTGTGTAATTTCTATCAGTGTTTAATAGATTGTTTTGTGCAGTGGAGTTTACTTTACTTCTAGAGTTGGATGCAAATTTGTTAAAATTGCCCCATCTTGCAACGGATCCTTTAAAAAATTCCCAGATCGAGACTGTGATCCGAGTCACCACCCTCGTTTATTTGCGTGTTACTTGGACCATACTTCATCCCTCCAAAACAGTTAAACACAATCCATTTGTTCATAACTGTGTGAAGTTGCCAATAAATTAAACATTACCACCAGCCTCCCCACGGCCCTCGTTAGGATTAAGCGGTTCAGAAAATGAATGAAGGAATAAATGATAAAAAGAAGAAAAGAGGAAGAGGTTTTTGTTTTCATCCCCCTGTGGAAGAAACAGATAGGCGCCAGTTCTCCTGTCTGAGAAGATTGAAGAGGTGTTCTAACGTTTGTCAGATGAAAAGCTAAGTTGAGAAACAGATGGCCCTTCCTCTCCGTCCACACCCCACAAAGGTTGTAAGATAACAGTTGAGCAGATGACCAGAACGTCACGATCAGTCAGATCTGCTGGGGAGTAAAGTTCTCATGATGCTCCTTGATGTTCTCAGGATATCCTGAGGATTTATACCAGGATATCCACCCTGGACAAATGTTAATGACTGATGATTAAGGATTCTGGGAAGGACTGAGGAGTTTGATGATTCATTAAACCAGGATATCAGCCTCAAATGCCGGAGAAGGAGATCCAGCTGGTGGATTTTTACATCTCAGGGCTTTAATTCAGATACCGCAAACACTCATTCCAAAATACCAACCATTTCAAACCACCTTCCATATAAATGACAGCATTTCTGTACACGTTGTTCTACTCAGGCCCTTTCACCCCGTACACTGCTTCTCTATCTCTTCTCACCGACGCTTTTAGAACTTTGAAGTCAGTCACTTCCTAGGACAACCTTCGGTTTATTGACGGTTCAGCACTTAAAGGGTGCACCAACAGCGTGGCCCTCACTCTCCACAGGGGATGGCTTTTCATCTCTCCGGTGCAGTTACACCTCATTCTCCTTCCTTTCTTCATCACACCATTCACACGTGAGCACATTTGCTCTAATATGTGGCCGTAAAAGGACTCAAGTGCTTAGCTAGGTCTGGAGTCCCCTTCAGAATGCCCGTGAGCTGCGAATAGAGAACATTCTGCCTAGAAAAAATGCCACAAATGCAAAAAGAGCTGGAGTCCAATCAGAGACTTTTTTTATTAATATCATTATTATTTTATTTTTTTACAGGGCAGCACGGTGGCGTAATGGTTAGCACGTCCGCCTCACAGCAAGAAGGTCCTGGGTTCGATTCCCGAGCTCGGGGTGTTTGTGTGCATGTACTCCCCCTACTTGCGTGGGGTTTCCTCTGGGTACTCTGGTTTCCTCCCACAGTCCAAAAACATGCACAGTAGGCTGATTGGCAGTTCCAAGTCACCCCTAGGTGTGATAGTGAGTGTGAATTTTGTGTGTTAGCCCTGTGATGGCCTGGTGAGCTGTTCAGGGTGTACCCCACCCTCGCCCAGAGTCGGCTGAGATGGGCTCCAGCCTCCCCACGACCCTAACTGGGATTAAGCGGCTTCGAAAGTAAATGAACGAATGAATTTTTAAACCATAATCAAAAGACCCAATCGAATTAAAATCCCAATATTTGGTGTTGTCCAAAAAAGGGTGGGTTCCATAAGGGTCTAGTTTCACTCAACGCCCCTCTAATGTAGTCTGAAGTCTTTTTTTGTTTGGCTTTGGGGATCCAAGTGTACGCCCCGATTTTACAATATATATTGTTTAAAATGTTATACAATCAAAGTCAATAATATTTATTTGATTCCCAACTATTAAAATCAGTTGTTCTGGAAAGCTGAACTGATGACTTCAAGTAACGGGAATGGAATAGTGTAGTGGATAGCACGTCCACCTCATAGCATAAAGGTCCTTGGTTCAAGTCGCAAGCCCCGTGAGGGTGTTTCTATGCGCAGTTTGCATGTTCTCCGCATGCTTGCATGAGCCAATTAGCCGAATGTGCATGTTTTTGGATTGTGGGAGGAAACCGGAGTAACCGGAGAAAGCCCCATAAAGAAACACCCTCACCACTCCTGGAACTCGAACTCTGGAGCTTCTTGCCGTGAAGTGGACATGCTAACCACTACAGTACCACACCACCCCAATACTTGATATCATCACGCCACCGTGCCGCCCAGAATGAACACTATTTTAATCTTTCTCGTTATCAAACGGATCCAAATCCTTGGGGTCTTAAGTCTAGCAGTGATGAGTCCCAAAGGAAGCGCTAACACCGTGTTCCTGCCCCCCCTTTCCAAGACTCGGGCAGGTCCTGACTCGCACTGGAGTTGGCTACGTAGCACCTAAAAAAAGAGTACACCCGATGGAGGAAGAAGGAGGGAGGCAGTATTGGGTTTGAGACAGAGAAGACACAGAAACACACACAGAGAGAGAGAGAGAGAGAGAGAGAGAGAGAGAGAGAGAGAGAGAGAGAGTAGGAAGAACTGAAGATATTAGAAAGAAATACCCCATAAATACATAAAAAAAAAAAAACCTACATGTAAGAACGCAGACAATCTCCAGCTGTATCTTCACTCACATGGAGCCTCTAAGAGTAAACCATGTAAATCTAGACAGAAGTAAAAGTGCTGAAGGATAGGACCAACAGTCGATGACTGACATGAACATGGTCTGAAGGACACGCTACACTCGCAATGTGTTTATTTAGGGATGGTGGACTGAACATTTCCATCTGGCGCGGGAATGGATCTGAGACTAGAATAACAAACATGGCAACTGAGTTCATGTGTGTTTAAAACAGAAATGAATTCCAAAGTGCCCCCCTCTCTCTCTCTCTCTCTCTCTCTCTAGATGAGTAATCATTGTATCTGACAACCTTTATTTCCACATGAACACAAAATACTGTATAATCTGTCATGATTAATGCATTAAAACCAACCCGTATATCCATCACCGTGCTTTTTTTGTTGTCGCTGCTCATCCGTTTTATGAACATGAAAGACAAGAGTTAGAAGAACCCACACACGCATACACACACACACGCTAGTTTGATCATGTCATATCAGTGAACGCATCAAAAACATTCCCGTCTTGAAAACTTACACAATTTCCTTTAACACCAGCGGCTAGTGTAAAGACATACATCACATATAAAACCACAAGGCATCACTAACGTCAATAGTCCTCTCTGTTCTGTATGCCAGCGTGGTCCAGACAGTACCTGAATTTATGGCTGTGCTGATAAAAGGTCACAGGTCAAAGGAAACTGAATGCATTGTGTAAGAAAGGAAGTTTTAAAAGGTGCCTGTTCACTAGTAAATAGCCGATGTGTGTTATCTTCCATTATCACTTCATTTTAAATACAAAGGATTCCTGGTGAAGCTCCCGGGCTTAGTATCTATTATTCACCTCTCTTACATCTTGTTTTGGTTCTGCCTCTGTTTACAATCATATAACGGTAACAAGACCGCGTAACCAGAGCAACGATCTTGCGTGTGCGTGATAACTCGATAGCGCGACCCAGATTGTTAGAAAGTGGAAAAGTCTGAGATCAAGAGTTAAGAAATAGAAGAATTCATAGAACTTATAACAGCAATGTTCAGTAATATCATCATACCCAGTGCAGAGATCATTAAGACTCACGTACAGGAGTAAGCAAATGGTTTCAGAAAGACGTTGCGTCTGATTTTTATTTCCCAGAGATAACGCGGGTACTTCCTGTTTATTTAATATGCCTGGTAAGTAAATGTTCCCCTTTCAGATTCTGCAGCGACATCTAGGATGACCATAAGAAACTGCACTAAAAAATACGCAATACTGAGAAAAAAACATCAACAGAAAACACTGTGGAACCGGCTGTATAAATCCACCGTGCATTTATTTTCGGATGGACAGACTTAGTCATGATATCCTCAGTGCATCCCTTTCATTACTGAGACATAAATTTTAAAAAAGATAACATTTTTTGAATACTTTACTCTCGTCATAAATCTCATAAGGCATTGTAATTAGTGTAGTGCTGACAAGAAGCATGTGACACTGACGGATGCGGCTTTAAAAGCATGGCATAAAACTGCAGTTGGGCAAAAAGAAGAGAAATTGAACTGAGAGAGAGAGAGAGAGAGAGAGAGAGACTTGTCATGGCAGATAAGGAGCGGGATTCGTTATTGTCCCTTGATGTTGTTGATGCATATAAAAGGCTCATCCCCAGAATTCCTCAGTAGGCCTTAACAAAACCACCCAGACCCATCTCCCTTCATCTCCTCTGTCCTACCCCCCACATTACCATGATATAATCTCTGCTCTTATATGCTAAAGTGGTCGCGGATTTATGGCTGTGCTGATAACAGGGCAAAGGTCAGAGGAAACAGACTTCACTGGGAGGAGAAGGAAGCTTCCACACAACAACTGTTGCAGTTTCACTGTTTGTGGGGAAACACAGACCAACAGCCCGCTAGAGACAGATCCGATTATCAACATCTCATGTTTAGAGATTATTTTAAAATCTGGACTAAGCACCATTTTACTTAACAGCTATAAATTTTACATTTTACTTTAAAAAGCTTCCAGTTAGAAAACTTTCAACTTTTTTGATTTATTTATTTGAATAAAAATACCAACATGCAATGAAATATATTACAGTATTTTCCTTCCATCCATCCATCCATGCACAGTGGTTAGCACGGCCGCCTCACAGCAAGAAGGGCCTGGGTTCGATTCCCGGGTTCAGGCGTTTCTGTGTGGAGTTTGCATGTTCTCTCCGTGCTTGCGTGAGTTTCCGCCGGGTACTCCAGTTTCCTCCCACAGTACAAAACATGCAAAGGAGGCTAATTGGCGGCTCCAAATGGCACCCTAGCTGTTAGTGTGAATGGTTGTATGTGTGTTGGCCCTGCAATGGCCTATCTATCTATAATTATACTTTCTATCTATCTATCTATTAAATAACTCATGAAATATTTTAGTTTAAAAAAAAAAAATCATGAAGAAATTAAATATATAATATTGTGTGTTCTCCTGCACATATTTGTCTATCTGTCTAATTTGACACATAGAGACACTAGAGAAATGTTATTTTTTCATCTCTGAATAACTTATTGAATTATGAATGAGCTCCTGGATTAGTGCATATAATAACAAACTCAGTTAAAATGATTCTGACGTTATATGTGTTGTGTACTCCTTTGCGTGACTGTAGAGTAAAGTGTTTGTATAGCAGGCGAGTGTGTGACAGACTTGTTATTGTCGAACCTGTTCGATCAGCTCGACTGTACTTCATACCTCAACTTCTTTGAGTTGCTGGCGATACTGGTCTGTTGTGGATTAACACACGCAGATCTCGTCGGAAGAGTTGGGTTACGCCAAGCTGGAATTTGCATCATTTGACAGTAGCTCAGTCGTGGTGTGTTTTTTTTTTTTTTTTAATAAATACAGACTGTGGTGTTATCTAATAGCAGCAATGCTCAGTAGCTTAGCATAATAACAGGAGAGCTGAAAAGCACACATTCACATGTTTAGACGGACGATCTTATAAACACAGTTTGTAAGAGATATAACCCAGTCTCACACGGTTGTGCAACTTGCAAAAATAAATAAATAAATAGATAAATTTATACATAGAGCCAATATTAGAAAAAGATATTAACGGCAAGGATGAGTGATGGTATTAATAGTCAACAAAAATTCACTCTTTCTTTAAAATAAATAAAATGGATCACCCAAAAAACAAAAAAACCCTCCCACATTTTGAATGTAAATGAATTTTTTTTCATTTTTCAAATTATTATTTGCACACATGTCTCACCATTTTTTTTTATTTACCTTTGAAATGTGGGAGGTTTTTTGGGTCATCCGTTGTTTTTTTGGTCACCCTGTACCCGTACCAGCGTTGCGTGAGATAGAGTTATTGTGGCTGGTTATGCAATGTTCCTAAGCTTAAACAGTAACTACATTCAGGATGTTGTCATGCTGAAAACATATATTTTTTACTATTATGCCATTAAGTCAAATCTCCCCAAGCAGTGGAATGTAGAACAGGTAAATCTGTATGCGAGTAGCAGTAATGGGGAAAAAAAAAAAAAACACTGAGCAAACTCAATCTCTCCATCGTCATTTACAAAGGCTAATGCTAGGAGGATTACAGTTGATATGTGTGACCTAGCATTTGCCCACACATATGTATACACGCCCAAAACAGCCCTGGTTTTTCCCACGAAAGCTCGGAGTAAACAGTAATTCTTGAAACAGGCGGCTGTGGGATGGCGACAGATCGTCTCCTCGAAGTGATTGTTCAGCTTCTGCTGGATTCGGGTCAATGTTCTTACCTTTGCACGAGTGCCAAGCTAACGCTGATGAAAACCGAAGGCAAGTAAACAAAAAGGTGTCCCTGGTTTGGAGCATTTCCGCTAACGTGGGCATGAAGCCCAAATGCTCGCAGGTCTAGTTGCCTAGTAACCAAAATTGATCCTGATTAACAATATAGTATATTATATAGTGAAACTATATGTATATAGTGAAAAACATTCAATGTCTTCAAATGCAGAATGTAATTAGAGCCCTATTTACTACATGGACACCTCAGATAACAATATGGGAACAGCACTTGTCATTTGTAGCATGGAAATGTGTTAATGAGTCAAATTTGCTCCGAAAGCATCCATTATTTGAAGTAATAACATCTAGAAACAGTGGTATGGGTGGGATGTCCCAGGGTGGTAGCACCCTTTTCTTTGGCGTCTTCACAGAGGGTGTAGGTCAGTTAATGGGTAATGAAGCCACAGAGTGGGTAGGTCATGTGACACACTGGTGGGACTTTGTGAGAAACCAAGAGCAAAGGAGTCAGAAGGATAGGAAGTCCGAACACAGTGAAGCGCAGCAAAGTGGTTCGACTATTACATGGGACATCCCACAAAGAACTGACTACCTAACTACTAACCAACACATCAAACCGCACCTTCGACAACCACAGGATGCACTTACCAGGGTGAAGTACCTAAGCAGACATCCCAAAGTCCCACAGAAATCATGTATTGTACATGTACGATGTAACTCTACCCACTCACCCAAGGTCAGATCTCTTCCATATATGGTAAAAAGGAATCTTCTACATGGCTTTCGGTTTGCCCTTATAAGGAAACACTCAATTAGTTAATTAAAACACGCGTTTAGTTAATTAAAAATATTGTACAGTGTGGACACGTTAAGGCACTCAAGTCTTAGAAAAACACCCCAGGTATCCAATTCATTCAATTTAGCAATGAAATTGACAGCGTTTTTTAAATTTCATGACACATTTCCGTTAAATACAATCTGGCGTTATTTAATGTGCGAAATCCACAACGGCTGTGTTGGTTAACTACGGACATCGGTTCAAACTCATCTCTAAGTGGTGTTTAAACCGCACAGTAGGCAACTTGGGAATGCGTTGAAAATCGTCTGGCTTCCTGCTAAGTGTTCTATAAAGAACCATGGTAACCCACAATAGGTCCTCCAGCCTGTAGTTTACACAGGGAATACTCGCAGAGCCTATACTCTTCCTCTGTGTACCCTTCTTGAAAGGCTCACTCTCCTGTCTTCTAAAATGTTCTTGAAGCACGAGTGGTGAAAGTGATTCATTTTCAAGTGTCAGCTCATCGCAGCGGCAAAAGAAATTCTCAAGAACTAGCCAGCAAGTGAGAACACAGCATGACATGATTCATTAAGGAAGTGTTTCTAAGTCAAGCGAGCGGGATTTGATCATGCAGAGAAAGTACTTGTATTTATTCAACTGACTATGACGTGACCTGCAGACTACAGTAACCCTGGTGGGCTTGGGCCTGCCCATTTTGACAAGATTGTAAAGAGGTTAGCATGGCATTTAACCCTTTTAATGCCTTTTAAAAGTAACATTTCAACATTCTACCTGGGAATCTGTGCATTTAACCAATCATTTCACTAACCATCTTGTACAATTTAACTGAAAATAAATTAAAAACAATTCTACTTCTCCACTTACCTGATAACCCTAAGGAAATTCAGTTGATGCAACTTCCGGTTGACCATGTGACTTGTAGAATATTCCAATTATTTCTTAGGGGTGAAAGTCTTCATTTGGCACCCACTCACTCACTTGCCAACCCGCTTACTCCGATTAGGGTTGTGGTGAGGCTGGAGCCTATCTCTGCCGACACTGGGCAAAGGCGGGGTACACCCTGAACAGCTCGCCAGACCATCGCAGGCCCAACACACACTCACATCCACATCTAGGGGCAATTTGGAACAGCCAGTTAGCATGTCTTTGGACTGTGGGAGGAAACCGGAGTACCCGGAGGCAAAAGGAATACATGCAAACTCCACGTTGAAATGCTCAAACCCAGGACTTAAACCCAGGCCCTTCCTGCTGTGAGCTGGACATGCTAACCACTATTCTACCCTGTCGCCCTTAAGTTGGCAGTGTTAAGTAAACGCGAATGTGTGATTAGCGGCTAAGTGTGGTAGATAGTCCGTCTCCATAACTTGCGTGTTATGTATATTAATTAGATACCGTCTACAAATCAGCATGAGGTCACTTTTAAGCAAATAAGGGATCATTTACGTGCTGTTCTAAATTAGCACAAACACCAAGCTAAACTCGCAACTGCTTTCCGCTATTAGGGTGAAGTTAAATTATTATGAAGTATTTAGCATGAAGTTAAACAACACACATTCCTATAAGATCTCCAGAGCTTGGCTGTGTGTATATATGTATGTATGTGTGTGTGTGTGTGTGTGTGTGTATATATATATATATATATATATATATACACACACACACACACATACATATATATGTGTGTGTGTGTGTGTGTGTAAAAATTTCTGTAACTCAAATTTCCACTGCATAAACGTGGTGAGCAGAAAAGCAT
>JAQMYF010000027.1:4370570-4380835 GCA_030014195.1 Neosilurus mollespiculum
CCGCTGATAGTGGGGCTTGAACCCCCGACCTTGGGATCAGCAATCCAGCACCCTACCACCAGGCCACCACTGCCCCAAGAGTGGGACATAAAACATGCATTTCTATGAGAATGACCCATACATGAATGGAAAGGACTAATCCACAGGGCGTGTTTAAAAAGTGTGCAGTATATAACATGTCACTTTTCATCTTAACTAACTTGAAATGTTTTTGGTCAAAGTTCTTCCTCCATCTATATTACAATGAATGAATAAATAATATCATGATTGTGTGAAAAACAGGTGAGATGTTGCACATTTCGTGTTAATTGAGCAAAAAAAAAAAAAAAGGTCAGCAAAGTTGCTACAACAATACGAATACACTCTTATAGGAAAAGGTTCTTCAACGGATTAAAGGCTCTAAGTGAAGAACCCATGAAGTGTGTCAAATATGAGCTTTTTTCCCCCCAAGAGTGTGGGAGGTTTCCATCTCTGTCCTTGCACAATTTCTGGCAAATCTTCTTGTCACAGCCTTTCAAGTTTACAAGGGCAGAGAGTTTAGAAACAGGGGTATGTTTACACATGCAGTGATGAGTTTTCACCTTCAAATGAACTTAATTAATACCTCCAGACTTCCTGTCATGTGAATACAACTTCCAGTGAAACAGGCTTGAACATTACACTTTAATAATGAAATACCAGGACAGTGCCTTCCTCACATAAATATTCAAACCCATTTGTACCTCATTGTTCAGTCTGGAACTGAAATGGACATCATGGATCTACATAAAATAGCCGATATTATTAAAGTGAGGTAAAAACAAACCTCAAATAAATATAAAGTCTAAAAAAAAAAAAAACTCGACTCAGAAATGCCCTGGCTGAGCCCACAACTCGAGCCCAGGACCTTATTGCTGTATCGGAAGCGTGCTAACCACTACGCCACCATGCCACCCCATATATGTTATTCCAATTATTACATTTATTTCAGTTCCAGTCAGAAACTATGTGCTAATGGTGGTGAATATATAAGCAAGACATGGTATGTAACATATAGTGCATTCAATCCGTGGGGCTTGATGTAAGGATGTTAAAATAAACATACTAGTGCATATGTGACCCATCACCACCAAATTAGTCTTAATGCACCAAAAAGTCTCCTGAATAAACTCAGTAACTTGAACTTACTTAAATGAATTTGAGTGATTTTGAAGCTGAGAGTGCCCTCTATTTATATATGTGCATAAACCAAAAGGTTAGTCTCATTTTGTGGTGATGGGTCACACGGCACACATTTGGCCGGGCCAAAAAAAAAAAAGTCGCACACACGAACATGTTGTTCCGGCTTTAGCTTTGCTTACAGCACGTAATCATGACAACATTGTTTCAACAATCTAAAGTGTCGGGTTTATATCTCACTGACGTCTTGAATCGATGAAGGCAGAAAAGTGGTTTAGAAAACTGAACCACTCCATAAAGTCTTCCCCAGAACGTCCCGAAAACTTTCAACAGGGTTAAGGTCAGGACTCTGGGGTGCTGATACATACGTGAAAATGATTCCTCGTGCTCCCCGAACCACTCTTTCATTATTTTCCCCATTTCATATCCGTGCCATCAGCGAAGTCCATTCATGTGGTAACCTGCTCATTCACTACATTCAGCTCATCAGCCGACTTATTTTATTGCCACGTTAATGTTGCTGAGCCTCGACCCGACCAACTGGAGCAACAATGCCATGGAGTTTACATGCTGTGATCAAGGCTGAATGCTCTCCATGAAAATATTAGATTGTGCGACCTTTTTTTTGGCCAGGCAGTGTGATTAAGGTGAAAATGATGTGGTCGCATAGCTTAAAGGGTTAATAAAAACACAAACATATACTTTTTCCAAGCACCAATGCAGCTTCATAATAAAAATGTAATGCAGGAACTTTTTCGTGGGCATTCAACAAAAATGGAAGGAGATTAAAGGGAAAGCCATCACTCTTCATCCAGTCCTTATTCGGTCTCAGTGGACTAATCCATTTAATCCATTAAAACAGGGGGAGAAGTTCAGCAACAGCAGCAGCAGCAAGCCAGGAGTGATGGCCATAGCAAATAGGCATATAGTGCTGGCATGCAGTACCTAGAGTACCACTGGATGACAGACACAGCCAGCACTCAGTCTCTATCTTAGGGTCGTCTTCAGGATCAGGCGCAAGTGCCGAAGGAAATTTGGCTGATTTGATGATGTCGTCCGCAGAACTGTTTTCGGCTGAAAAGGCAGCCAGGTCTAGATTGTAAAGCAGGGGGAACTCGGATATAAGAAGAAGCCCAAAGGTCATTTACTAAATAATAGCGTAAACGGTATACACAGCAGTGGGACGGGTTTGTTAATTATCCGATTACCCACAATGCAACTTGAATTGTGGCTGACCCATGAAAGTTTTAACTGGAGTACTGCAATGTCACCGCAAACCTTTTGCTAGTTTATGAACACAAGTGTCTAATCGCTTCACTTTAACCTTGCGTCCATGTAAAAGGGAAAGTCCCTACCATGCTGTTTGTAGATGGGTGGCTTCCTGTACATGTTGACACTCTGATCTGGAAAAAAAAAAAGAAAAAAAAAGACTTCAACTTCAAAGTTGTATTGCTATATAAAAATGACTCGCTCAACTAGCTTAGAGAGCTACTAGCAATAAATCTGCCATGCATCATCATTTCATTTGTCCCACAAGGTTTCTCAGTGAACAGCGTACACCAATCGATCATGTGAACACGATACAGTTCGAGGACGACACACGGAGACTGAAACACAACCATGTGACTACACAACACAGGACAGGACGAGCTGCATCACATCCTCAATACCTGGCAGATGGAAATGTTTCGGGGTCAGGGGGAGAGGGGGCGTGCTGGCCCCAGGGGAGCTCCGCCCACTGGATGGCTCGGGGCCTTGAATCAAAAAAGGTCATAGGTCAATAAGGGTGGAAGTTTCGGGCTGGAGAGATGCTTTAAGTGCTTGATAACTTAAACAAGCCGACGACTACTTGAAGTCAGTTCCAGAAAAACAATAATTAAATTCATACGTCTGTGGAGGATTTGTGAAATACTGCAACAAATTATATATACATACATACATACATATATATATATATATTCGTCTACGAAGATAGATTCACATATTATATTACACTCACTAATTTGCCGAACCACTTACTCGTACTAGGGTCTCGGGAAGCCAGAGCGTCACAGAGCCAACACACACACACAGCCATCCACACTCTCACTCACACCTAGGGGCAATTTAGAACAGCCAGTTAGCCTAATGTGCATGCTTTGGGGCTGTGGGAGGAAACCGGAGTACCTAGAGGAAACCCACGCATGCACTTGGGGAACATGCAAACTTCACACAGAAACTCCAGAGCTTGGGACTCGAGTCCCGGATGTTCTTGCTGTAAGGCAGACGTGCTAACCACCACACCACCACCGCCGCCGCCGCCTTAGCTTAATGTTTAAATATTAAATATAGACTGTATGCTCTGTTTTTCAACATTATATAATAAGTGCTTAGTGGTTAAGGCGATGGGTTACTGATTCGAAGGTCAGCGGTTCAATCCCCACTATCACCACTGTTGGGCCCTTGAGTAAGGCCCTTAACCCTTAATTGCTCAGTTGTATAAAAATGATAATTGTAAGTGGCTCAGGATAAGCGCGTCTGCTAAATGCTGTAAATATAAATATCAAATAATTCGGTGTAACAGCATACTGTAGGGAGAACACATTAAAATAAATAAAAAACAAAGAAACAGACTTTATCTAAAGATGCGACATGTCTTTAAAACATTTTTACACACGGTCTATGTAGTGAACATCGACAGTATAGATGCATGTTTTTACCATTTTTAAAGGTTAGCTACAATCGTTCTCATACCCAGCATGCACCTGTGCAGATGAATGCAGAAGCCATGTCTCACCTGGCCGGTGAAAGTGCTGGGGTGAGCGAGACAAGGTTGGTGTGTAACAGTGACGATTATAGACGGGAGAGCCAATAGAGCCCTGACTTGTAGAGCGCTGCAGGATGTGACCTCTCATGTCATAAAGACTCTAAGAACACACACACACACACACACAGACATGCTCACTGCATGTAAAGTCACACACAGATGATCATAAGCCATGAACCCCTTGGTGTGACACTAAGATCGTGGTACGTACATCTGCTGATGGGATCGGTGACATGGTTCTTGGTGTCTGAAAGGATTGAGATATAAAGAAACAATTGTTGTTGGGTTGTTGTTTTTTTTTTAAAGATATGTTCATAAAGGTTCAGTGAAAAGAATGAATCGTGCGCAGTGTTGGCAACACAGCAAGGAAAGAAAAGAAGCCAGGTCACATCACAGCTACTGGTTATGTGGGTTGGCTATCACAGTAGTAAATCAGAGTTCAAAAGCGTTAGCAACACTGAACTGATGATGATGATGATTATGATTATGATGGAGATGAAAGCATGAGGAGTAAAAAGGAATTTGTTTGCGGCTCTAATCAACCACAGCACACCGAAGCCCCTTTCAGACAGCCTGCGCGAGGCGGGAATATCCGTCTCGCCATTCTGGGTAGACATCACAAACACAGAACGACGGGCCATAGATGTTCTGTTTCTGAGCAGCGAAGGTATTCACAGAGTGCAATCGACGTCTATGTACAAGGGAAAGTCGGTACGGCAGTAAAGTCATGGCGAAGTTATGAAGAACACTTTCTTCGCATGTATTCTGAACATCATCTAAGGCCACCGGATGATCTATTCGTTTGGGTCCACTAAAGTCGGCGCAATGTCTTTTTTACAGCAATGCAGTGGGATCTCTGTTTAAAAGGGGCTTGAGATGTATACACTGTATAACACGTGGATGCAACCACTGAGACACACAACCACATGCATGCGTATGATTTATAATGAAGCAGCTGTGATTATGGACAGTGTGACAGAGTACAGGTCACACGTCTAGGCCGTCTAACTGGAGCACGACTTACTCGGTCATCTTGCATGGAGGAGCGCTCGCGCCTCAAGCTCTGTAGCTGTTAACAAAGTGTAGGGCCCAAAAGTCTGAGTCCAATACCAAGAACTGCTTTTATTTCACGAGTTATTAAAAAAAAAAAAAAAAAAAGAGTTATATTTAAAAATATATATAAAAATAAAAATTGGGTGCAAGTAAATCTGGCTTAAACAAGTTGATTTGTCTCGTAAGTTCTATAATTACGATAATGTACAAGAAATCTCAGCGTAATTGATGATGATTAAAGATATAAGAGCAGTTCATGTTACTGGACTCAGACTTTTACACCCCACTGTTAAATGAAGAGGATAAACAGTCGTTTTGATATATAGTGCAATTGTATAGTGCTGTTCACGGACACATGCGCACACAAAATCTCCGAGTCTTACCTCTCCCACACTCTCTCGCTCCTCCATCTCATCAAGGGAAGTGGTGTAAAGTGGCTCATAATTGATCAGGTCAGGACGTTCGATGTCATAAATGGCTTTGACTTTGGGAATGGCGGCGAGATCCCTATAATCAAGGATCTCATTGTCTACTTTTGCCTGGAGGGGAGACACACCATAAACACAAACACGCACAAACAGGAAGTGATCAGCACGAACACTCACATGTACGTACACACAACACACACAAAACACGAGCACGTTTGAACCTAACCTTCCAAACAACCTGCGGTGCAGGCGTGTGTGTGATTGATAGCACTTACATATAAGGTGTGACCCGGTGAGCCAGGTATGCTTGAACCAGGTCTGGAACACACACTCTCGGATGACGAGCGTGTCGGCTGTGGAGTGAACACAGGTTTAGAACCAACACCAACCAACATATTTACTGACCAAGGCCTGGCTATCAGGTTGTAAATGAAACACACACACACACACAAACAGTGAACGGAATGGTGTATTCCAATTATCTCAGCAGGAGGAATTTGTGTATGTATTTGTATTGTTAATATAGTAAATAAATCAGATCGGGATTCAGTTTTTCATGCGTCCAATGAGTGATGAGAACCACAAATGCGCCTTCAACTGGCGTGAGTGTTGTTTATGTCAGCGCTGGACAGGTGCCAAACCTTTTTGTATTTATAACCTGCTCTCAAATGCTAATAAAATAAAGGCTTAATAAAACATACACAGCATACAGCACCGCAGTCAAGGACTCCTTCGTGCACTTCTGAGACATGAGGAGGGTGTGGTCAATGTAATACAGGAACCCACCCACTGCGGGTGCCGCAGCCCGCTGTAGAAGAACTAATGAATGTAATTATGAAACAGGTTGAACCGTGGACTGCGATGGAACTTTTCCTTTTTGTTAAATACGTTTCAGGCAACATCTTGTCCAGACCTGATCCAGCAGCATGACAGATGACGACTACTGTATGACCTGGATCTCAGTGCCAGAAATGGAATTTATATGAACTCTATATGCACCACAAGGTCCAGAGGTCTTACAGATCCAAAGTCTGAATCCACCACCAACACGCCAAACGTTTTAGATTTCAAATGTGAGGACGTTTCTCGCACGTCTCAGTTCGTCCCATTGGTGGAATCCTTAAAAATACATCAGTAGAGGTTCTCCCTTTGAAATATTGAAGTACGAAAGCTTTAGAAGGGAGAATCATTAGCCAAACAAAGAACCTTTTTGGGACACATTTATTATTTACTACATTAAGGCAAGTTTCAACTGATAACTAAATAAAAGCATTCGCAATAACAACATACAATGGAGACCTACCAACAAAGGTTCCTCAGGGTTCTTTGGATGGGTAGGGGTACTTTGGGGTACTTACTAAAGGGTTCTACTCAGGCCGTTTTGAAATCATTTGATAAAGTTTATATATACACTATACTTGGCAAGTTTAAACACTGTACCAAGAGTCAAGTGGATATTTACATTCATTTTCATTTAAGTATTTATAGAAAGTTCTTGCTTAAACGGATGATTCAACAACTAAAGTCCTTGTAACCCTTCAAAACAGATCCCCCCTCTCTCTCTCTCTCTTACTCATTTGTCGAACTGCTTAATCCTATTAGGGTCACAGGGAGGCTGGGGTCTCTCTCAACCAACACGGGGCGAAGGCGGGGGTCCACCCTGAACAGCTCATCTGACCATCGCCAGCAAAGTCATGCTCAGACCCAGGGGGAAATCTGGAACAGCCAATCACTTTAAAGTGCAAGTCAATGGATTGTGGGCGGAAACCCATGCAAGCAAGAAGAGAACATGCAAACTCCACAAAGAAATGGCCTGGGACTTGAACCCGGGACCTTCTTGCTGTGAGGTGGATGTGCTAACCACTACACCAACATGACGCCCAACACAGAGCTGAATATTTGAAAAAAATAAAATAAAACAAATAAATAAATAAACAAACAAACAAACAAACAAATAATTTTATTTAATTTAATTTAACTAAATACGGTGTCAACCCTTTTCAGGGAACCATTTTGCTCTTACATGAGTAACAGGGCTAAGTATATTAGCATAGACTTGGCAAATAAACAAAACCTGGTTAACTAGCATCCATGCTAATGCAGTAATCACTTGATGAAGTGCATTATAATAACATAGTTGTTTACGTAATCTTAAATTTTTGAGCTCTAATTTGGGTAACGTGGTCGTATTCTCAAAGGTAAATCATAATATTTTTTATTTAGTACTTATTTACATTTAATATTTATTTTAATAGTGGAATTTTAACAAATTTTTTTTTTATTTCGATTCTTTTTAGGAAAGGGGAATTAATTAAAGACCTTATTTTCTTTTCTTAGGGAGGAAAGGTAGCGTGGTGGTTATCACATATGCCTTAGAACAAGAAGGTCCTGGGTTTCCTCCAGGTACTCCGGTTTCCTCTTTCAGTCCAAAGACATGCACGTTAGGCTAATTTGCAGTTCCAAATTGCTCCTAGTTGAGAGTGTGAGTGTGAATAGTTGTGTGTGTGTGTGTGTGTGTGTGTGTGCGTATTGCCCTGTGATGGGCTGTTGAGCTGTTCAGGGTGTATCCCGCCTTCGCCCAGAGTTGGCTGGGATAGGCTCCAGCCTCACCGTAACCCTAATAGGATTAAACGGTTCAGCAAACAAATGAATGAGTGAGTGAGTTCAACAGGAAAAATCCAGATGTTTTATGAAAGTGAACTTATAGTATTAGGTGCAAGTTTGTAAATGGAAGGACGTAAATGGCACCCCAGTGGTGGAATCACCATCAGTGGTGGACTCAGATTTCTGAACCATGCTGTATATATAGACACAGTGTCGTGTTGTACAAGCAGGTGTGCCAGAATGTGACTGGATTGTGGACTTGTGTTGGCTAAGTGATCGTCGTCGTGTACACGTATTTAGTTGGATAGCATTAAAGCTGCAGTTTGTAATATTTCAAAGACTGTCCAAGAAATCCATGTGATGTTTATGAAACAAAAAAATTATCATTCAGAATTTGGACCTGCACTGATAATCCTTTAAATTTCATTGCTTTGTGTTTCTTTTTTTTTTTCTGGCCCACAAATAGGCTCCACCCCTTGCTAAAAAAAAAAAGAGATGGAGCGCTAGGTAACTCATAATGTAGACATCCTGAAATTCCAGATGAGGAAATGGGAAAAGGAAGTATTTGGTGGAAATGGAAGGCATGCCATTGTGTTTCCTCAACTTGCAGTTCCATGTTCAGGCAGCAGAGGGCTGTAAATATTACAAACTGCTTCTTTAATCATAATCTCCTCTCTCAAGAGGATCTGGGATGTATGAAAAGCTATTTTAAATGGCTATCGCAGTTGAAAAAGCGATCTCAATCCCAATGATACGTGAGAGCAGCCAGTGGTGAGGAGAATCACGCAAAGCTAATCCCAGCATCGATGACCGTGTTACATCTCAATGACGAGATTGTCAGTGACTAGCAATGGCGCGCCAAGCCGGGGAGCCTGGCATCTGTGTGGGACAGCCGATAGCAAATACAGTACCTGCCTTTCGGATTTGGCGAGGAGAGCTAGCGACGCAGGCAACAGCTGTGGAGGAAGGCAAAGTGCAAGTTGGAGAACACATCTCAGGATAACCTAAACACGGAACCCTTAAGTTTTGCGGAAATCTTGGCGTCACATGTATCGACATACAAAACATGCAGACAGGAGGACAGGATGAAGCGCGTCGGAACGGGAAAAGGCATGATGAGACTCTCACCCTTTGTCTATCCTCTGTTCTCGTAATGCTCTTGCAGCCGGGGTGCCAAACGGTCGATCCTAAAACAAAGCCCACACATATACAAGCTGAATAAAAGACTCATTAAAGACTTAAGGAACACAATTGCCGGAATCTCAGTCAAACCGGAACCTCGAGAACGTGTTTGTTTAAGAAGGATGAGAAAAGGCGGCGGGGAGGAGGGGGGGGGGGGGGGATGTTTCCAAGTTCACGTAAAAGTTAAACTCTGACCCTGCAGGTACATCTCCTCTCCTTCAGTGAACATCTGATTGCATCTGCTACAGCGGGCACAGCTGGGATGGTAGTGTCTGTCACCTGCCTAGAGATAACACACACATTACAAAACACGTCACGCATGAATATTTAGCAACATCACAACTTTTCTTCTACTGCATACAGCGTGGCCGATTTTCGCCTAATCCTGGTAGGGTCTAGAGGCTGGAGCCTATCTCAGCCAACTCTGGGAGAAGGCGGGGTACACCCTGAACAGCTCGCCAGTCCATCGCAGGGCAACACACATACAACCATTTGCACTTACACTCACTCAGCCTATCTCCACCTCACAGCAAAGAAGGTCCTGGGTACAAATCCTGGGCTCGGCGAGGGCGTTTCTGTATCGAGTTTGCATGCTCTCCCTGTACAATCGTGTGTTTCTTCCGGGTACTCCGGTTTCCTCCTACAGTCCAAAGACATGCACATTGGGCTAAACGGCTGTTCCAAATTGCCCCTAGGTGGAGGAGTGAGTGTGAATGGTTGTGTATGCGCTCTGGCGAGACATTCAGTGGGGTACCTTGTCTTTGTCCAGTGTCGGCTGAGATAGGCACAGCCTCACTGTGACCCTAATAGGATCAGCATATGAGTGAGTCAAGAAAAAAAAATGTATTTTCATAAATATATAAAATCTAAAATAGAAATAAGCTTGATGTAATTCACATATAAAGTGAATCACAATCGTGATGTCTTCCATATGCTGAATCAAAACACAAATTAATATATTCATTCATTCATTTTCTGAACCGCTTAATCCTAATTAGGGTCGGTGGGCGGCTGGCGCCCATCTCAGCCGACTC
>JAQMYF010000027.1:4404429-4424085 GCA_030014195.1 Neosilurus mollespiculum
ATATATATATATATATATATATATATATATATATATATACACACACACACACACACACACACACACACACACACAAATTTTAACCATATAATTGTTACTTTTCCTTTTTTTATGTCCCTTGTCAAATTTGAAAAATAATATTGGTACCTCATGATTCACATCCTTCAATTAGTTTGACTTCCTAAGCTTGGAGGTGGTTTATATCCCGCACACTGATTACAAGGTTATATAACAACATACTCTTTCATAAGCATGTCTTCTACACCAAACAGTATAATTAATTACTTCAGCCCTGTTAATAATAGCTAATCTCAGCTTGGTGCTTGTTAGATTTACTTTGGTAGTCCAGAGTAAACGGTGATAATGCAGGGAGGACATGGAAGAATGATTTTAAAATTATTACCAGATGATGTGTAGGCAAGAAGAATAGCTTAAAATAGGCTGTTCTGGTACAAATCAATAGTTTGAAATAAAGAAGATATTTCTCTGGAATATAAACCCAAATATCTGAAAAGACATGAGCAACCGTAGCAAACTAGTCCAGTATTGGTATAAATAAAATATTACAGCGTTGGTTTATATAATTTTGAGAGGTCTTGATTAAGAATTCCCTTGGGACAATGGACTGATGAGCGTAACGCCAAAATGAACTACCAATAAAACGGCATGGTTGCCTAACAATCCCAGGATCTTTGAATTGATTGAGTTGATTTTGAACTAAAGCCATCTACAAGGGTTTCCTTGTGGGTTCACTGTTTTCCTGCAACCTCCGACAACATTCCAGAGGTGGATCAGCTTCTCTAGATTGTCTGTTATTGTGGATAAACATATATACGGGTCTGTGTGGTAGAAGTCCTGCCTCATTCCCCCATCTAGATTCTCTAGATTCACTGTGGTTGCTGAAGCAGGATGACTAAATTTGAACTGATTTAGTATTTAGCTTGTAACGAGAAAGATTTCAGGTCATCGTCACTATCTGTTTGGACTTCTGACTGTCCGCCAGTCCCCTTTTGGGATTCCTTGGGGCTCTTGGTCGACCGAATAGGTGGACTGATTATTCAAAAATAGCCCTAGGTGTGTGAGTGAAAATAATTTTCTTAGAGGTCGAAAACTAAGAAAAATCTTCTGAACAATTGTTACCTCCACAGGATTAAATGAAATATTATATGTGCATTCTCATGAAATTTCTACCGGGGTGGGGCGGGGAAGACCCCATTCAATTTTGGAGGTGATCCGGATCAATTTCTGGATCAAGGAATTTTTTTAAAGATTCTGGAACATTGTGAGATAGGACGATTATTTTTGGAAGTGTGGAATGACAGCAGGCCTGTCAGGGGTGCTGTGTACTTTATTTTTTTGGCTTGGCTAGGTTTGCACTTGCCGAGCGCTCGTTTTACATTTCAAGAGGAATTAACTTCTTTTGCAGCCGTTCCACATCATTAATCGAGACTGTAAACGAATGCAAAGTATGACCGACTTTACTAAATAAATACATATAATATACTGTCATAGGAATAACACAACGCTGTTAGAGGAAAATAATTCACCAATTCTACATATAATTCCCTAAACTACATGGAAATTTCTTTGAGATCAGCCTCGGTTGTTTCACTCTGTTCTGAATAATTGTACACGAGATTTCTTTTGGCCTCCCAAATTAAGCAGTTAATCGTATCCATAATGGGGTGGTCGGCTGCATGTAAACGTTTCCCTTGTAAGCGTGGTCCAAAAGACGCAACACACAGCTCCATCAGCAAAAAAATATGAACAAAATGCCGACTGCAGCAATACCAACTGAAACAAAGTGCAGTGAATCATCGATCAAAACGAAGTTGGCAGTGAGGGATGACGATAGAGCCAGAGATGGAGAAACCCAGCCAAAGAGCTTAAGAGTCTATGCTGTACTCAGCACAAACAAACTTGGGCACCATACTGAAAATTAATTGCAGGTGGAGGAAGAGTGGATGAACCATCTGGCTTGGTAGATCATGCATGAACATGGGGTTTTAGGCCTCATTGGGGGAGCTCGTGGCCAACAAGCTGTTGATCTAAAGGACAACCTAGCCATTGGGATCACATATGACAGTGTGCTATTAACGCCGGTCCCAAGCCTGGGTAAATGGGGAGGGTTACGTCAGGAATGGCATCTGGTGTAAAGACCTGTGCCAAATAAAACCAGCGGGTTCAGTCTTTTAAGGATGACCTGCTGTGACGACCCCTAACAGGAACAGCCAGAGGAAGAAGATCAGAATCAAGTCGAGTCAGTTTCCACAAGCATATGTTATATCAAACCAAGGCAAATGTGCATGCAGACTGTGTAGCGATGATCCACAGAACTATTTCTGTTGTAAAATATAAAAGGTGTTTTGCAGACGCTGCAGATTAGAAATGTGTGTGGGGTTGTGTTTTCTGCAGTTTTTGAAAATTAATAGGGTGGAACCTGGCAACTGTGCATGAAAAACACTTTTGAAGTTGAGCCATGCGTTTGAAGCCATTCCTGATCATCCCTGCAGCCAGACACGTTATCTCTCATATGAATTCTGGCTGTGAAGCAGGAATACACCTTGGATGGAATGCAAGGGCATTGCTGACAAACAAATTTGCACGCATCACATACAGGTACTGTTTCACAAAGCTGATTCATCTGGCAGCGTGCTTTGGGAGGTAGGAGAAACCCGGAGGCAGTTGACGCAAAAACAGAGTACTCGGGATCAAATGAGGGTGGTAGAGTTGCGAGGCGGCAATGCATTTAAAGAGAGAGACGGTCTATCAGATGTCACTATCGGAGCTCTTCCAGGAAGGACAAAGGACTGGACTCAGAGTGAGATCTATAAACTTCATCTAGAGCAGTTGGTCAGACTGAATGTACTGTTTTAGAGCCCCTGAGGCTGCATCATGAGCTCTTTGGCTTCCCCTAAGAGAATTACATCTGATTATCTCCAAGGATGCGATCAGATAATGCTGACAAGGCGATATTTCCCAGGCTCGATCGCTGTGATCCTGTAAAAACTCTCCACACGCCATTATCCTGGCTCGACGACATCCGCCAATCCTTGCTGTGGGACGTCCCATGTAACGTGCAGACCACTTAGTAATGCTCTACCGGTGGGGGCCAACTGTCTCTTTGTCACAACGTGTCGCCAGTGTGTCTCATGCACTAAAGATGTCACATGCTCTTAAAGCTTCCACCCTGGGACATCCCATTCACAGACCTTAACACACTGCTTCTAGTTTTGGTTTTAAAACATTATATTACTTATCGTTAAAAGGTCAGACCTGGGCCAACGGCCATAAAGCTTCTGAGAATGACTCAATAATTCATAGTTTGAAGCTGGGAGTAATATCGTTCACAGAAAAATTCATAATGAGGAGGAGGAGGAGTGCACTATCGGAAGAGTATGAGAACGCACGCTAGGAATACAAACAAATGAACGTCTATTATTTATGCTCCGTGCATACCAACACGACTAATCTGCTTATGGAAACGAAAGTCTTTTTCACCCACAAGCCACACTTTCTCTATCACATCCTGCCATTTTACTCAAGATCATATGAACCGAGCAGCTAGATGTCCACATGAGGCATGTCCCAAATAGCTGGCCTCGATCAAGCTGGTCATTATTTCTAGTAGCGTCACTGGGGATACTTGAATAGCTTAAAAAGATCACCAATAAACTGTTATGCATCTTTCCGGGTATGGATGTTAGAACGTTCTGCTTTCTTAGATTTTGGCAGTGTAGTGGATAGCACTGTCGCCTCACAGCAACAAGATTCTGGGTTTGAGCCTGGTGGCTGACTGGGATCTTTCGGCATGGAGTGTGCATATCGTCTTCAAGTTTGCATGGGTTTCCTCTGGGTGCTCCGGTTTCCTCCTGCAGTCCAAGGACGTGCAAATTAGGTCAATTGGCTACTCTAAATTGCCCCTAGGTGCAAATGTGAGTGTGTATGGTAATTTGTCTTTGTGTCTCTTAGCAATAGACTGCCAGAGATCAGGGAGCACCCAGCCTCTCGCCTGGGGTCAAGTGGGATCGGCTCCACTGTTGGGATGTCATAGAGTAAGTCATTATTAATAAACAAAGAAGAGTCTCTTTTTCACTAAATTTTGTTATCGAAAATAATCTTTTCATAAGAAATGCATGATTTTATGGTTTATTTTTGCATTTTTATTTGATTCAAGCATTCTCACAAGTTTGCAAAGTGGATGTCTATTATCCTGAGATAGCAAACCAATCAGATCACACCGTTCTCATGTAGTATATGCTAAATACATTTGTATCTAGCTTGGATAAACAATGTCTAGCTGGTAGGTGTAATATGAATGTGGTGTTTCGCGTGCTGTTCCACTACATGAACTGTCTATGGGGAGCAGAAACGAGGTTCACCGGGGACGCTACTTCCATTCATCTCTTCCAATTTTCCATCACACGGCAGACCGAGAACCAAAGGAGCGCTTCTGTGCTATATGCTGCAGTTGGCACTCAAATTAGCTTAGCACTACCAAAACCAGTTGACACCCCAAGAAATCTTTAATGGAGATGAGGATAAAGCCTTTACGAGCGCTCATGTTTCACCTCAGCTCATTCGAGAAATTATTCCATTCAATAAGCTAGCATCAATCCCACCCCAGAGATTTAGGGACGGCTCCCAAAACAACAGGGAATACACTCGCACAGCAAAAAGGATAGACAGAGGCATATACACACGCTTGTCAAGCTTGCTCTCTCATACACACTCATACTTACCATCAAGTCCGAAGCACGAGGTGATTTTTTGGGCGTAGTTGCACAAGCCGTCATAAGCAGGCTGCTGCACAGCACTCCTTTCACCCATCTCTGCTGAGGCAAACACAGAGAGCGCTCGTTCCTACTCACGCACTCCCAGGACAGCCTTGGCAGGACATTCTGAGCATCCGTACTCATCAATAATTCAGCCGCGCGCGCACACACACATTCACGCGCACGCTCACATGCAGCCTCAAAGATACAAAGACACCCAAAAAAAAGTGCTGAGATGGAGCGTCCTTGCAGTGTGTGCTCGAGCGGCAGAAAGGTACAGGTAGTGAAGAGCAGGCTGGTGCAAAGGAAGGGTGGGGCTATTACAGGAAGAGCATCGCTAATGCTAGGCTATTGATGGTCCTCCATACACGAATCAAGGATGCTCAGGAAGAAAGAGGAACCAAATATGCCTTAAACCCCAATATGGACCAGTCTTCAATTGTATTTCTCAAATATTTAAATATGTTATTACATTCCACCTATTAAGGAATCAAAATTTCAATTCCCATCGTTCACTGGTTGTAAATCCTTGGCAGTCGGTGACTGTCTGAAGTCTGAAATCTGCAGATGCCTTCGCTTTCTGCTTGTTCTTGGGGGCGTTTTAAGGCATTTCAGCCAGTCAAATGCATTCGCACTTGAATTCAGGTCAGTTGGCTGACATTGCCATTACAGAACATTCCACTTCTTTGCCTTTAAAAAGGAGTCTTGCGTGGCTTTCGAAATATGCTTTGGGACATACTCCATCTACGCTCTGAGACACCATCCAGTGACTTTTGAATCACCTGGCTGAATTGGAGCAGATAATACAGTACTGCACACTGCAGCATCACCAAAAAATACAACGGAACCAGTTCGACTTGCAGAAATTTGGTCCAAAATAATCAGGTCTTCCTAGTTTTGAACTAACAAATGCCCTGTATTTACAGTACTCTTCTCAAGTTCTCTGACTTTTATTGACACCCAAGCATACCTCATCACCTCAGGGTATCCTTGACAGGGCAACTGTCTTGAAGGGATTTTTGCTTTGCTACTGCAGGCTTTCAGGCATTTTGGTGGTTATGCCTACCAATGTGGTGGGTGGCAGTGATGGATCGTTAGCCTATAAAGAGGTAATGAGAGAACAGGAACATGGCTAAGCAGCCAACTGGTTAAAACGAATAAAAATAAAACAAAATAATGCATTATAAACATTTACACTCCGTTATACTGTAAGACAGCTCTAAATAATATTTCTGGTCTCCAAATACCTTAAATATGGGCCTGACTGTATGTCACCATGACCCTATTATCAAAGCTAGCTTTACAATGTATGGCCTTTGACCTGATTTTTGACCTGATTTGTTAGTTTGGTTCGTGTTCATTGGTAGTCACATGGCTCCCTATGGCCAAAGACAGCAGATCTGAGATCGCAGAATGTGACCATGGGTACTGCTTTTGTCCTAAGGTCATCAAGAAGAGGATTACCAACGATGCCACGAATCTTGGGGACAGCATCAAATTGGGTAGAAGCAAAGGCAACCATTCCTAGTCATGAAGGCAGTCGGGCAAGATTCGGTTTAAATGTCCAATGTGTTAAGAAATCACAAAATGTACAAAACGTTCCGGAATGGACTTTCCATTCCCTGTCTCCATTCATCTGCTTCAGTGTTATCCATGACTTCCTTTAAAGTCCCCACTTCCAATGGTTGAGTTGGATCCTTTACAATGGCTATAGATACAATACAATCAATTGATGTATTATTAAAGTGGTTGGTCTTGTCAGCATTGTTCAAATACCTGCTTACGTGAGTATTCTGTGTTCTTTCCTTTCAGTTTTCATTATTAAAGCTTGAATACTGACTTACTGACTGAGTAATCCATACCACCCATCTTTGGAAGCCTCTTCCCATGAGGCTGAAATCCTGCTTTTAGTCTTGATTCATAGTGATTTATTGGAAATGTGGTCAAAGTAGATGACTTCACCTTTTTCCATGTAATATTAAAGAGCAAGAGTGCTCTAGGGGCTCAAAGGGCACCTAGTGATCTTATGAAAACCTGATCACTTGTTCATCAGGAGAATTGTTCTTTTTAAACATCTTCAATGCATCCTTTAAAGAATATATATCTTGCTTCGGCTTTTATTTTGCCAAGATTGATGCTCCGTCATAAACGCTCCCAACCCTGGTCCCTACGACCTACATATCTGATTAAACCCTTGAGCAAATTCCCAGACCTTCTGCAGTTGAACTGGATATGATGGAGCAGGGTCTGCAAGGTATGAAGCTCTCCAAGATCACAGTCTTGTGTCAGCCGTTTCTGTCCAAGTTGAACATCCACTGGGTTCTTCTCATTTTATATGTGATGAGTGACAGATGTTTAAGACACGCAGCCACAAGACTGGTTTACCTCCATAACACTTCCTTTACATTACCAAGGCGCACAGAGGTTTACCTTTCAGTAGCAAGCATTCCAGTTAGACGCCTTGTGTCCCCACAGGGTGCTTACAGATGACCTTGATGCCTCTGACTGTCTGACCACCACTGGCATTAGCTTTTATGTGTTCTCGCCAAGGACCAACACTTTCCAAATCAAAGGCAAGAGATGCATACATGTAGTCACCTCTTGTTCTCATATGCACCAGGATGCTGCCATATCTGGAAGACTTGCTGCTGTATGTTCTCACCAAAGAGCAAGCCAGGCAAAACACATCTGTCCTCTTAAATTGGGATTCAGGTGCTATTTGTACATGGAATTAACATGTATCCTGGGTGAACCAAACCAAAGTGGGCATAATCAGGTATAAGTATGAAAGGGGTCAAACTTTCATAACCCAGGTGTGACCAGATACAGCATGTTCTGCTAAGACAGCTGTCCACTCGTGATCTCATCAGTTGAGATGGATGCTAACATGACAGTGCCTCAGAAAAAGAGCTAGTCTGGATAGAATTGTCGGGGTGCCAGAAATTGTTCTTAAGTCTGCATCTGAAATGGAGCTCAATTTAGAGGCCTACTGGCATTTCCAAGCCCTTCTAACATGGTCATCGAAGATGTTCCTGCTCATTTCTTAGGGGGCTGTCTGGTACAACCAAGGTACTGGGGCTGTTGCCCGTGAAGTCAAACAACTGAGGCTGAGGGCAAATCATCAGACCCTTAATACTTTCTTGTCAGACATTGTCAGTTTTCTCCATTATCAAGATGGTACAAGGGCGACTGGCTTCTCATCTCCTCCTGCAGAATCTCCTCACGTGGACCAGTCCACAGCTAGGCTCATTAGGCGATTGCGCTATCTGCCAGGATGCACAACAGCATGGTGGGTGGCCTGTTGAGACAGTGCACAGGACCCTGCTCCCATGAGTCCACGCAGTTTAAATATGAAACCAGTGTGATGTATAAAATATAAAACAAACACTGCAATATATCTTTTTTTTTTTTAAATAATGGAAACTACAGAATTCTTGGAGAAAATGAATTTTAATGGGACGGAAAGTAGATAAGAAACGTATTTTTTAATATACAAAATAGATGAAAGGTGCAACAAGAGGTGTTTGATGCTGAACAACATTCAGCATACAGTCGGTCAGTGGGGGCTGTACAACTCCCTTCCAATACGCAGTCATTCTAACTTTAATGGACTAAAATTGTGAACATGCAACGCAATGATCTAAACAACAGCTCATTGCTGCACCATGGCAGTGACCTTTGACTTTATGCGTCAGTCTGCAATGTTGGGAGCTACGGTTCGACAAAAGCTGCCACCAAATCCTTCAAGCAGAACAGTGACTGGTCCAGATGAATGAAAACCAGGAAAAACACATACCTACATTAATAAAATTTCATTTGGTGGCTTTCTATTCAGACTATTCACAAAACATCAAAACACATTAAATGTAAGACTCAAAAAAAAAAAGGGGCATAAATGGCGTCCTGCACTGCACCCAATGTAAGGCATATGTCACATTTAGGCATGTGTTAATAATCAGTTATGAGATTATTATATTCAGCGCTATGAAACATATCTGGGTCACATTTCCTGCTATAAACTAGAAAACTGCCTTTTTGATTTGGCAGGCAGCACAAGGACGGGTGTCTCAGGGTCAGTATTTTGGTCAAAAACGTTTTCTCACTGCTCTAATATAAATATCTCAAGCCTAGTGTTTTGCACGCTGGTTAAATATGTCATCAAAGCAGCAAGTTTCTTTGAGCAAATAAAGACTTGGTATAATTGCATCGCAAATTAAAGTCAACGATGAGGTGTTGAGTGCTTCCAACAGTCCTGAGACTGAAGATCATCATTTTTTTTTTTCTTATTCGCAAATGACTAGTTACAGCCACATTGATTGGCAGCTGAATTCAAGGGTAAAAAATGTGGTGGTGGTGGTGGGTACCCCCCCCCAAAAAAAAACCTAACAAAAAAACCCCCATTGAAATAAAGAAGGGACACTTTTCTTTCCTCCTATTAGGAGTCTGCATGCATTTTACATCACTGTACACATATATATTTATATACAGCATGAGAAAGATACTCCCATGAATCGCTATGCTAGAAAATGTGCAAGATCAAGGAATGACAAACAGGTCACTTGTACATGACAGGACCCTTTGGTACTAAAGGAAAGAAAATAAAAGGCCTGTTTAAGTTAAAGTTAAAGTAATGTGTGTGCAGTTTAATTCCAGACCAACTGTAAGTTTAGTTAATTGGATATTCCTAGATAATCCAAATCAAATGGAAACCCAGATCCATGTTTCAAATAGGCATGTGATGGTAATCACGTCACAACAGCAGCTTCATTACTTTTAATCATGGCTTGTGTCAGCTCACACATTAACCGGTACGCGTGTTTGAAATTCTGCTTCAATTTCACATTTTAACGTTTAACATATAATAAATTCCAATCACTCGGGAACCCGCTGCAATTTCTGAAAAATAATGCCTCGGGTAGCGCTAGTGCCATGCTGGAGCCGGTACTACTGTTATATGCATTCAGGACTGTCTCTCTCTGTCTTTGGACTGTAGGAGGAAACTGGAGTGCCGAAAGGAAACCCATGCAAGCCCACAGAAACGCCTTCACCGAGCCCGGGACTCGAACCCCGGACCTTTTTGCTGTGAGGTGAACGTGTTAACCACTAGGCCACTGCGCCACCCTTCATTCGGGACTCCCTTGATTATTTGCGGGGATTCTAGCATCGCCGAGTGATTTAGAATCCCGGCTGCTTACGAACGAACAACTTAGCTTAGCATCAAGCTACCTCAAAGAACGTGGTACGGTTTTCATCTTGTAATGTTTCCTTTAATGCTAAACATCTAAATTTGTATGCAGGAAGCCAAAAAATAAATGTTATACACTATGCACTACTTCCTGGTTCAGTTGGATACAAAAAAAAAAAAATAAACGGTTCACCTGCTACCACATTTCTTCCAAAAAAAAAAAAAAAAAAAAAAAAAAAAAAAAAAAAATCACCACTCTTCGCCAAAACAGCGTTTAAAATGCACCCGCGGTTACTCGACTAGCAGAAACTGTCGGAAATAATCGAGGGGGTTCCGATGAATAACTGAATTCCAACATGACAGCAGGTTGAATAAAGCCAGAGGCCGGGCTTTTAGTTCAGGAGTACCAACGTTGGCAGGAATTGCTGCAGTACAAGAGGAATAGAACACTTCCAGGGCATGCCGTTACTGAATGATAACCATCCCATTGATGATCATCTTCCCATACCAGCATGCATTGCTATGTTTTACTCTTGACATACAGCAGAACTGATTATCAACACATGCCTAGATTCTGGGTTTAGAAGGAAAAAAAAAATTTACACACTCCTGCACAGTTCAAGCTTTAACTGTTTCACAAATCTGGCTGTACAGGAAATGGACGATTTCAAAAGTCGACTGGGTAACACTATTGCTGGTGAATGTTTCAATGTAGCTGATAAAAGCGGGGAAGGGGGGAAAAATACCTCAGGGTTTATAATAATACTGAAATTGAAAATTCTTTACCCACAATAAATAACTGTAAAATGTGTAAGATTGGCTTACAGACAGCTCAACCCCAGTGAAGTACAAGAAGAACAAGGCACACACACACACACACACACACACACACAACACAAATTAATATACACACGTAAGGCAACGAAGACGTTACACCCTTAAAAAAACAACAACAACAGTGTCATGAAGATGTGACGCACCGTTCTCCGAGGACGCTCCAGTGAAATTCCATTTTCCCGTGTGCAAACGCGCGCAGTCCAATTTCAACATTCAGAGTGCACATCACCCTTTTTTTTTTTTTTTTTGGGAATACAGATGACAGAGGGATCAGTACTGAGAAAACAATTAGGATTAAAGCAGATCGGTCTGCGATTTGTTTTTTTTTTTTTTTTTTTTAGTTCGATTTCTGATCCTGAGTTACCAAAATATCAACATAATGGTTTCGCTTGCATATGAATTATTAGGTACGTAGTCCATCTTTTGGTATCATTTCCTCGCCACAAGAAAACAGCAGGAGCACAGTATCAGTTACTGTAAGGACAGCTTCTTAAAATTCGTTCATACGCAATCATTTTGAGATAAAACTAAGCTTTTTTTAATTCTTATCACTAATTAACAGCATATTTTTCTTTTAAGCTTTTACAGAACTAGGATCTGTTTTGGACGAGAGGAATAAATAAACGTATCTTTGTCCGAATTTTTTAAAATAAAAAGGATGCAACTCAGCAGGTTTGTGTGCAAAGGCAGAAGAATTAAAAAAAAAATAAAGGGGGGGGAAAAAAACAAAAAAAAACAAAAACAAAACAGAGGAAGGCTAAAAACGCTGATTAAAAAAAATGCTAAAATGAACACGAGATGATTGGGATGAGTTGAAAGAGGGATAAAGCATCATGAGTGCCACGACAACCACCTTTCAACCACCGTCACAAGTTTGACCAGTGGGGCTTTTCCCCTCCTTCCTGCATCCTTTCAGACAGATGAGCGTCGACCCTCTGGATCTTCACGTACAGAAGTCTGATCTGAAGGATGATTGGGATTCGGTTAGTGGTCCCTGCGCCAGCCGTCCTCTCTGGGCCAAGTCGGAACTGTGCCAATGATGCTTGTGTCTAGCGGGTGGGCGCTCAGGGGGACGACGAGGACGCAGAAGCGTGGAACTTAACGAAGGCGATGGCTGCCAGCTCCTTACAGAACTCCTCCAGGACGATGACTCCTTCCAGCAACGTCACATGATCAACACTGATGGAATATGAACCAGAAACAGAGGCATGTGATCTGATCTACTCCATCTTTAATAAACAGAGAGAGCGAACCCCCCCCCCCCCCAAGGGACGGACCGCCATACTACCTCGATCCCTCTGGTTCCATTCCGAGCAGCCTCTTCCTCACTAGCAGCAGTTTCGGGTTGAAATCTGGAATACGGTGAATCCTCAACATCAAGTCACCCACCACCTGACGCGGACATCAAGAGGAAAGCGTTAGCTCATCCCATAATACAACACCAGCAAACTGAAGGGAAACTCGGAGAAAGCGCTGATACCCTGACAATGACGGAGAAGAGGGATCTACAGCCAGGTGCCAGGTTGATGTAGGGGTCCAGCAAATACTCGTGCAAGTGAGGATGGGGCAGCAAAGATAGTTTGGATAACACTGATGTGACCTGCAAGTTGACGTCATATGGCTAGAAAGAGAGAACAGAGAGGCAAAGAGAGGGACGATTAGCTTCGATCAGGTTTGATAAAAGTCCCGGGGCTCAAGTCTGCACCCTTGTGGCCAAAGCTGGGACAAAACTCAGCAGTTCTGACCGTGCCAAAGCCAAAATCTTGCAGCGTGGGATCACTCAGATAAAGCCATACCTGGTCTAGGATACGTCCCATTCGGTCAAAGAGCACTTTAAGGAAGTGTCCCTCGAAGAAGGGGGTGTCCAGGTTACACTTGTCGATGGGTTTAGGGCTGCTGCGCCAGTCCCACCTCAGGCAGATGCCACAGTAGTCTCGGAACTACACACACACACACACACACACACACACACACACACACACACACACAAATAGTCTTGGGATGGTAGTTTTAAACAGGTGCTACATTAAGTAATTACAGTAGAGTCTCATTGACATGCGCACGTCGGGGACCACTGAACCTCAATGCACATTAAGTGAGACCGCGTTTTAGCATTTTAGCATGTGAAAATTCATGTAAATGTGGTCACGTGACCAGGAGGTATGGAGTGCTGTGTATATGGGTGTTAGAGCTAATTTGTGGGTGTGAATGCGCATGTGCGCGGGCATGAACGCCGCCAGGGATCACAGCAGGATGCTGCTCTAATATGATCAGTTTTGGTGAAGAATGACAGTGCGCTTTTTGGTCCAAGATTTGGGGTCCAAGGAGTGAGCGCATATTAAGCAGAAACATTTAAAAGAAGCGCATACCAACCAAACTCATTAAAAGGTTAACAAACGATTATGCATCAAAGGCGAGACGGATGTCACATATATTCCATAAAGGAAACAAAATCTTTTGAATAACGACAGACTCGGTCGGGTGAGCTCTGCACTCGAAGCCGGGCTAAGTGGTCACTAAGCTAAATGCTAATCCTAGCGGACCAGCTTCTCTGCTCATTCGAGTTATTCCACAATAAACAACACAATTTGGAATGAAAGTATTTCATGGGAGGAACGTTTTTCCCCTTAGGAAGTAAGTGTGTGAAGGTTTTTTTTAGGGTCTTCCACAAAACGCAACTTCATCAACCTGCTCTGACGGAACAGGGCTCAGGAAAGAAGCCAGCATGCTGCGCGGCGGGCAGAAGAGACCCCTTCCTGTCCTAATCAGATAGGCTTAAAAACATGAGAAAAACAAGATTTTTCCATTTTAAAGGGCCATAACAATCACGCCGCTCAAATAAAGCATAAGCTAATGATTATTCGGTGTGTGTGTGTCCGTGCGTGGTTGATTATTATAATCAGAGTCCATTCCACACAGAAGCAAAGACCCCAAAGACGTTTCACACTCACCTGTCTGTGTGCATCTCTCAGGTACGTGTCGTAGCCGGTGCCTTCAACCTGATATGATGATTTCGCTTCATCCGGAACCAGGCATAAGAAACTGAACACACGCAAAGAGACACATTATAATAATAATAATAATAATACTTACAGCTACCATTTCTCTCAAAACATTCACATTCATCTTGGAAGAAACCTCAAGCAACCTGCTGTGTTTCCACTGAACCTACTCATCACACAGACTCATTCTGGACCAGAGGAACTTTTCCCTGGTTCTTAGAACTGACAGCTTCCCTGTGTGCCTGCACTGTCCTTCTCTCAACGAGTTCCTGGAACCGTTTCGGTTCCTGGAACCGAAAGCGCCCGTACAGACCTGTTTACGATTTTGTGGACCTCTGTTTTCCCATCAGGCTTTGCGTGTTCTGTGCTAGGTGGAGGAGAGCAGCTCAGCCAATCAGGGCTGGACAGCCTGGTATCGGGAGACATGTCGGAAAACAGCGGGTCCTCTTCCAAATCACTGCACAGGGGATAAGAGAAGTGGGAAGAAAAAAAAAAACAACTTTATTCATCTGAACACTTTGATTAATAAAGTAACACTGGGAAAAAATTCATGATGAAATACAGACTTTTTTTTCCTGAATAATTGTAATATTCATCATTCATTGATGAATGGGGGGGGGGGGTGGCGCCTATCTCAGCCGACTCTGGGTTAAAGCAGGGTACGCCCTTGAACAGCTTGCCAGACCATTGCAGGGCCAACACACATACAACCTTTCACACTCACATCTAGGGGCGATTTGGAACAACCAGTTAGGCTACTGTGCATGGTTTTGGACTGTGGGAGGAAACCAGAGTACCCAGAGGAAACCCATGCAAGCACCCACGGGGAGAACATGCAAACTCCACACAGAAACAGCCGAGCCCTGGACTCGAACCCGGGGCCGTCTTGCTGTGAGGTGAACATGCTAACCATGACGCCGCCATGCCTGAATATGGATTGATTTTATTCTTCTGAACTCCTCGGAATATCCTCCTAGTGAACTGTTTTGATCCAACTAATAACAGATACGCAATGGTCTCTTACACGGCGTCGTGAGGCTGCCCGTTCTCCATGTGCTCGCGTTCCTCGCGCTCCTCCTGCGTCTTGTTCTCGACGTAGTTGCGCTCGTCGACGCTGCGCAGCACCAGGTTGTGCAGCACGTGCTGGCACGGCTTCTGCAGCAGCTGCTCGAACAGCCGCAGGGTCATGATGCTGATCTGCACACAACGTTTTTAGTTGAACGATGACGCCGATGAAGAGAATCGTCTAGAATCATAGCTGCGGCTGTGTGTGTGTACCTCGTCGGAGAGGTGATCGCAGTGCCCGATGAGCCTGTGCCTCAGGGGATTCTGAGTAACGCCGGCTGGCGTCTCAGGGCCCAGCTCTTCTCCCAGCAGGAAGTAGACCATCTCCAGCAGCAGGACGTCCGACGTGACCTGCCTGATGATCCTATTCAACAGCGCCGTGGAGGTCAGGATGCCCACCTCTGACCTACACACACACACACACACGTTTTTTTTAATAATACAACTAAAACCGTATTAAAAATAAAACTCGCCGTGTTTGTTTGTTTATTTTAATCAATAATATTTGTATTTTTAAATCGTCACGGTGGTCCATATACAATCCCAAGCTAACAATCACTGCAGTGACTCACGTTTGCATGAGCTGCGGCTCCATCACAGGCACAAAGAAGCGTTCTCTCACTGCCCGGGCTAAAGCCACTGCCGCCGTCTACGGGTCAGCATGGAAAGAAGGGTGTGACCAATCAAACAGCACATCACTGAGCTCGCTATTCGTTCATGTTCCCATGATTACCTTCTGGGCCTCTTTGATCAGCTGATCACAGTAGTCGAGCCATGACAGGAAGGAAATGAGCGCTCGCTTCCCTACAAACGCAGCAGCGTCTTCCTTCAAGTTGTACACGTCCAGCCTGTAGGGTAGGGTGGGGTGGGGTGGGGTGTGTATTAATATATAGAGAAACTTAAAAAAATAATTACAATAATTGAGAAGTTCCAGGTCAGAAACATGACTGAAAGCGGAACCCACCCCCAGTTGACAGACTCGACGGTCTCGATATCGAGTGGATCGATAGACAGCGGCAAGGCCTTATAGAACGCGGTGAGGCGAGCCGTGAGCAGCTCGCACAGCTCGGTGCTTTCCGTCAGCGTTTTCGCCGCTGCAGGTTCGGGTAAGCTGACCAGCAGCATCAGACCCTCACACGCCTTCACCACCACACGGGCATCCTACAGGAGAGCAAGAACACACACCGCCAAACATCACACCTCACTACAATACAGACATTTCTTCTTTCGCTTCATTACCGCCAAGCAAACACACTCGTCTGACTCACCGGACTCTTGGTTAGGTTGAGCAGAGAGCTGACCAGGTTGTAGCTGCTGCTGTTGGTGGTGGTGCGTAGGGCGGCTCCGGCTCCAGCTCCGCCTGCAACGCTGCTGGATTCACACGCTGCACCGACGCTCTGCTGCTGACCTGTATCAGGAGACGACGGATCCTCTTTAACTCCGTCGGCTCCTGGTTCTTTGTCGTCTTCTCGCTTTGCCTTATTCTGCACGCGGAAAAGGAACGACCACCAAATTTACAACAAATAAATACATAAATAAAAGCATCCATGATCTGTTAATACATGAAATAAACTCATACAGATGTCAATGCAAAAACTATATGATTCAAAAAAAATGTACAAATTAGGGTCGCTATGATCTATGACAAATGTAAAAAATAAAAATCTCGCACTATGCATGTATTTATATATAAAACAAACAAAAAAAACACCTCAAATCACTGCCTCACGGTCTGATGTTCTAACTTCTGGGCGTGGTCTGAAATCTCATGATGATTTGATTCATGCAAACCCTGAGACTTTCCTCTCTGTTTACCTCTAAAAAGAAGTTCACCAGGTACGGGTCCTGTTTGAGTTTGGCACAGACGATGCAGAGGAACTGGATCTCTTCGTTCTCTGTCGGAGCAGCCAGTACCTCGCCGCACAGCCGGATCAGTTTCTGCGGAAATCCGACGACACCTTAACGTGACCCGGAGTGCATTGTACATCACGTCACATTTTTTTTCCCTGTGGCACATGTCCCAGCTTACCTGTACAGGTCTGTGCACGTTGATGTGAGGCAGAAGCGGTTGGCGAATGCGGCCCAGGAGTTTGGTGTAGAAGTTCAGAACCTGCTGCTTCATTCCAGGTGGACACTACAAACAAAACATTTTAAAAAGTTAAATAAAGAATAAAATTCAAAAACTTAACTACTATTTATATGGCGCCAGGTCACTTAATGCTGCACTCTTTTACACCACCGTCACCCAAACCCAAGACCACCAAGAGAACGATGCTCACGTCGGCTTTGCCCAGAGTGTAGAGCGTCTCCAGGATCTTGTGATGGAGCAGGTACTCCATGCACGGCCCCGTCTCCCCCGACTCCCTCTCGGTTTCCTCCTGGATCAGGATGTCCAGCATCTGCTCCAGGTGGGAAGGGATGTTCGTATCTGTTACTGGGGCCTTATCATCTGCAAACATGGGGGGTCAGTGGTTTGTTAGCAGACACTAGCAGTGTTTATAACATCATATGCTACTTTAAACAAACGCACGCACAGAAGTTTGATAATCTCGTACTTCCTTCATTTGCACAAGTTGAAGGTTGGTACGCCTGCTCACTGACGTCGAAATATTACCTGAAGTCTCGATGTAGTAATGCGTGATGGCCTTCCAGTGGTAGACGAAGTCTTCCTGCAGGGGCAGTGACGGCGCAAGCTGCAAACCAACAAATAAATCAACACGATTCCACTCTTATCGCGTATCACTGGGTTTCAGTGCTAATGTAGTTTTTAAGAAAGCCTTCCATTCTAGACACGCTGGCATTTCGGAAAGACTCCTGATCACTAAACACATCTTATATAACCAATCAAATCATTAATGGGGTTTTCATTTGCAGAGCCACCTACTCCGACTAGAGTCGCAGGGAAGCTGGTGTCTATCCCAGCCGACACTGGGCGAAGGCAAGGTACACCCCGAACAGCTTGTCAGACCAACGCAGGTCAACACACACACACACACACACCTACAAGAAAAATCTGGAACAGCCAGTCAGCCTAATGTGCATGTCTTTGGGCTGTTGGAGGAGACCAGAGTACCCCGAGGAAACCCATGCAAGCGCCACCGTGCTTGTTTGTTCTTCCTCTTACCTTGAAACAAAACATTTCTCAACTATTGTGAAATATTGTAATGTTTCCCACTTTTAGCACTTTTTGCTAGCTAGCTACACTCATTGCTAGCAAAGATCATTACTTAGCTAGCAACAGTTTGTGTTTATAGCTGACACATTACCAGTTGTCAGATATTGTTATTTTTTTTATTATTATTTGTATTTATTCCCAATACAGCAAAACTGTACATGCTAATGTATATACATAACGTTAGCCAGTTGGTTAGCCATGAAAAACAACAGAGGCTAACTGAAAAATAAGGTACTTGGGACACTGTCGTTGGTTCACGCTCAAAACAATTCCTCCCGCCTACCTTAGTTGACTCTACCGAGTCAAAGCTAGTAATAACATACACACTATGTAGTGCACTACACGTAGTGCACACAGATGCTATTTAGGAGTCATCAAACTGGTTTGACTATTAGCATAGCTGGTTTGTTATGTACACACCACAGTAAACACTACAAACCTAGCCGTCTAGGTAATGACTAAACTTAGACTAACTAAATAGACATCAAGCTAAACTGGGTTTGGAGCCACATTCACCTTGGAGTTCAGTAACAAGCACACATTATGTATATGCTAAAGGTTAGCATTACCGTTGGTTCAATCTCAAATTAAAGGTCACTTCTCTGTAGGCTGTGGCCTACATGGCGTGTGCACGTATAGCCCGCCCCCTATATAGTGCACTATATGTAGTTAATACAACGCTGTTTGGTATTCAACCTGTGTCTCACTTGGTGTTTTACACTCACAGCTAGCTTGTTATTATCTGCGTTTTCAAACAGATAAAGACGGAATACGCTGATATAATTTAAATGATAGTCAGTAATGGAACAGTGTATCTTTAACGTAATTAATTAGACAAAGTAAGTAGACTTGTAGGCGTGTCGAGCTTGGTGAAGGCTACGTCAAGGTAAGCGCTAGCCAGGTAGGCTAAAGCTAGTCCGCTAGTTTTGGTTAGCCTGCTAGGCCTTCTGTCCTGACACACGGGCTTTGTCCACCCGCAGTCTTTTAACCACCAACTCACCGCCTCCACCGCGTGCTGCAGAATCGAGGTGAATTTGGAGAACATCTTGTTCTTGGACTGGACGAGTTTTTCGCGAGAAGACCGAGAGAATTCCTCTATCTTCTTCTTTCTGTTTCCGCCGCCGCGATCCAGATTGTAGCTTTCATAAAGCGACTTTTACTCGGGGAAAATAAATAAATAAACAAGCAGCAACAAACCAAACCGGTAACGACGTGAAAGCTCGGCACCGCAATCCAAACACGTGTTTATTTCAGTTAACATCCACACACACAGGTCCCTTTACCAGCTAAAGCCACCGTGGCGTTTTCATGGCCAAAAAAACAGGAATCAATCCTATAGAACAGCACCAGAGGGGGCCAACGAGCTCTCTCTCTCTCTCACTGTCTCCCCCCCCCCCAACTGTCTCTGTTTGTCCTTCTTCCCCCCCCTCACCCTCTCTCTCTGTCTCTCTCTCCCCCTCTGTCTCTCTCTCACTGTCTCTCACCCTCTCTGTCTCTCTCCCCCTCTGTCTCTCTCTCACCCTCTCACTGTCTGTCCTTATCTCTCTCCCCCTCTCTCTCTGTCTGTCTCCCCCCCCAACTGTCTCTGTTTGTCCTTCTTCCCCCCCTCACCCTCTC
>JAQMYF010000027.1:4451065-4472646 GCA_030014195.1 Neosilurus mollespiculum
TCTCTCTCTCTCTCTCTCTCTCTCACACACACACACACACACACATTTCTCTCTGTTTCTCTTGTTCTCTGTCTCTATCTGTGTGCCATTAATTAAGTTCCAGCTGGGAGGCTCAGACATGAGAAGGTCTTGGCAAGAGCAGGTTTGGCACAGGTCACAATTCAGCCTGTCCTCTCTCTCTCTCTCTCTCTCTCTCTCTCTCTCTCTCTCTCTCTCTCTCTCTCTCTCTCTCTCTCTCTCTCTCATTTGCTGTGTGTGTGTGTGTGTGTGTGTGTGTGTGTGTGTGTGTGTGTGATTGACCAGCCTTGTTATGACCCACTGCATCTTAGTTCCAAAAAGCAATTAATGGACGTGATTCACAGTTAAATAAGAACATTGAGGGTCTAAACCAGGAAGTAACACGATCAGCGTTCTTCCGCAGGATTCAAAAGACGTTCTTATCAAAAACCATTCAGATTTTCAAAGAATTCAATGTTCAAAACACTTTGGTTGCAAATCTGCACTAATATAACCTCCCGAGAGCATCTTTTTTTAAAGGACTGCGAGAAATGATAACGTCTCAAAATGAGCACATTAATCTACTTAAGTCTGGCCTTAATAAATTCTTTGATGCCCATTTCATAGTTAAAAAGTTTCACCAGGCAGCAAGGCAATACAAAACTCACCAGAAATTCGTGGAGATTATTTATTTTTTTTATTTTGACAAGACTGTGGAAAAATACAGTGATGAGAGTGAAATAAATGACTGGTGCAAACACATGCGTTCACTGACCTTTCGTGTGTTATGGGTACTCGGACACACGCATGCTAAGTTGAACTTGTAATGATCTAATTAGATCCTGACGTTAGATCTGTTGTAAAGTTCCTGTCTATGTAAGTGTAATATTACTTTACTTTAGTAGAATTTCCCTTAACTCTCAGATGTCTAGTAATGATGACATGAACAATATAGCTCATGCGAAAGGTTATAACTTACTAGGACCGAGCGCACACTCGTGTACTGCGGACAAACACACACTCACAGTTTCCTGCGGAATGAAAATCGGCACGTCACAGTACCTTCCATGTTGCTCAAACAAAAGGTAATTAAGACAGTGAAGAAGCAGCATACATGAAATGTATTTGAACTATATTTAGTAGTATTTTTATTTAATTTATATATTCAATTCAAATCTAGATTTTGAATATACATGCATATTTAAATTATTTATGTAATATCTGTTTATATAAATTTATGTTTATACACTGTATGATGTTTTTAATATGCCAGATTTATATCGTAGTATAGATAAAGTTCAATATTTATTAAATATTTATATTAGCAATGTTGAATATTTACAACAATTTCAACAGAACTCATATTAAATAAGAAACCCCAAATATTTAAAGTCTCAAAAACCCAATTTATTTAAAAATATTTATCTGTAGTGCAGGTTCAAGCTTAAGCTAAATTGGTTAAGGTTGCTGTTTGTGCTTGTTCTTGCAGCCTATTGTAGTAGTTCAGCAAGTGTCCCTGTGCTACCTGTGATTTCTGGGTCCCATGTAGTGATCCATGGCTTTACAAACAAAATATTTTTGAAATCTAATGTTTTGATTTAATTCCAAAACGTTACTGGGTGCTTCCTTAAATCACATGTGAGCTCACCTGCTGACTTTTCTGCACTGTCCGCTATTTTCACCTCCACATTTTGCGATGCATCTTGATTTATGCCTACATTCAATAGAATATCAAGTCGAGTGCTGTTCATTTCACATCTTACCAAAGTTTCTTTAAGTATCTGGCAGTCAGACTGTATTAAATCAACGGACACACAAAGCAGCTTTGATTTCGGCGCCATTTTCGCTAATGGTGAGAGAATGCTGTACGGACGAATAAGAATTAGTTTAGAATTAGCCCAGCATACATGAAAGACCAATCACAGCACGCCTTCGACAGTATACGAGAATGGCACAAATGGCAAAAAGTGCTCATATTTTGAGATGTATGAACAATGTTGAACTTATGAAACTGTTGTTTTTACAGCCTAGCGAACACAGACCAGGTAGAGTTATCTCCTGGCAGCACTTTTTTAACGCAGCAATTACGCCTGGGTCTTTTATTTATTCATTTATTTATTTAATTTATAATTTTTTTTTTTAATCTGCCTGGAAAATCGGCCCTAAACATATTATTAAGGCTGCCATGTGATTTTCAGCTGCTCCACTGTCAGACAACATTAGGTAGGGCACAAAAGTAGAGCACAACATTATCTAATAGAAGCTAACATTTATGAGCGGTAGCTAACCAGTAATAGACAAGGTAGCAGACAGGGGTAATGTTGCCCTCATGTGCTTGACGTTAAGAGTTGAGCGTTCTGTTATAAACTGATTTGAGTTCCTACTCATCATCCATGAATGAGACATGATGACAATAACTGCTCTAGTCAAGGTACAACTTCCTTACAAGCATTTACTCAAACTGTTCTTCACTGTCACAACCCGGTCTAGCCTGAGCCGTAACATACAGGTTAATAAAAAAGATCAGGACAGATGTTACGTGGTTTTCTTTTATTTAAAGTGGTCACTTCTTCAGAAGCCGGCCAGGCCAAAATAATAAACAAAACACATCTATCTATACCCATTCAGTCTAATTTACCTAACAACATAAACCCATGTTCAGAAGTTCTGAATCCCAAACAGATTGAGACAGGAAAAATATTAGCAGCAGAGTGGCACATTGGTTACTGGATAGCATGTCCGCCGCATGTCCGCCTGGGTTTGAATCCCAGGCTCGGCAAGGATGTTTCTGTGTCTTTGCATGTTTACCCCGTGCTTGCGTGGGTCCAAAGACATACACGTTAGGCTAATTGGCTGTTGCAAATTGCCCTTAGGTGTGAGTGTGAATGGTTGTGTTTGGCCCTGTGATAGACTAGTGAGCTGTGTAACGTGGATGCAGTTGATGAGGCCTAACCGTAGCAGCCGTTAGCAGAGCTCCGGACCATCAGAGACAGGCGACAGACAAAAGTCGTGGGATTTCTACACTGCAGCTTTATTTAGGTTGCACTGTCGACCATATGAAACCAGGTCTCACTGCGCTACAGATACCGTTCACATATAAACAACAAATGAAATAAAACGTAAAATGGAGAAAGGATGTGTAACATGTTAAGAGGAGCACAGCACTACAGTGCGACGTAGTTCAAAAGAAAGAGACGCTGAGTTGCTATGAGACACTGAGAGGCTATGAGGCTGAGTTAGCTCCAGCCTCCTCGCGAGCCTAGTAGGATTAGGTGGCTCAGTAACTAAACGAATGAATGAAAGTAAAATAGTTCTAGCCCTTGACTAAAGTCACAGCATCCTCTTACTATCTCGCAAGGGCATTCTAATTCTGCTCAGGTAGATCCAGGTGATTTGACATGGTTGCCTGGTTCAGACAGGTGCCATCTCTTTGGATACTTATCCTGAAATACATTACCTGTGCTGGAGAGGACAAATGGGGTCAGGAGTGCTATTACAGGAAGGACGACACCATAACTGAGCGTAGGAACGTGATGGCAAGCAAAGCTGAGATCCTTTTATCCCGTATAGAGCCAGCATTAGAAATAATATTAGAAAAAAAACATTACAACTTTATTACAGTGACTCAAGCAGAGTCTGGGCCATGTGTGGACCTGACAGCCTCACAGGCTTTCCTACACTAACTTGCATACTTTTTTATCTCAAGGGTTTTTCAAGTGTTCTGGATGGGTGCAAATCCATCCTAGAAGAATTCTGCTTGGATCAGAATTAAACAATTTTGCAATGTTTTGCATATAAAATCTCGAACCTACAACTCAAGTATGTTTGGGCTATTAATGCTGTCTGAATGCTACATGGTTAGCATGAAGTGCAAAGGGTCTGTGTAGGATAAATGTTGGTTAAATATTAAGAATTGAGTTTCTTAAAAGAAAACAAAAAGTTAACTTAGCAAATGTCTCGCTAGCTGAATTGGCTATATGTGGTTTCTTCTACTGTTAGTTAATCATATCGCTAGCTAGCTGAATTGGCTATATTTGGTTTCTTCTACTGTTAGCTAAGCATAATACTACCTAGCTGAATTGGCTTCATGTGGTTTGTTCTACTGTTAGCAAATCATATAGTTAGCTAGCCGCTAAGATTCTTCTACTGTTAGCTAATTATATAACTATTAGCTGAACTGGCTACATGCGATTCTTTCTACTGTTAGCTAATCACATAACTAGCTACATGATTTACATGTTTTTTCCAGTAGACAGATTTTAAACAGTTAGCAGAACATACGCTGTTATCTTAGAGCATACATATATACACATAGATACGCAGTTAGTCTATTTCAACACCTCAAGCGGAAGCGCGCAATCTGCCATCTTAAGGCGGTGCTAGTTGGGAGCAAGCATACAACACAACACACGTGTTTACACCTGTGGGAGCAAGTCTCAGCTATTTTTGCTGCCTTATGATCATACACATCAAGTAATATATATGTAACAGTATACACTGCGTGCACAATTATTAAGCAAGTTGTATTTTTGACGATTCATTTGATATTTTAACAACTGCAGCTCTCTAACTCAATCCAAATGTTAATAAAGCTCAAACCTGAATTTTTAAGAAGGTAAAAGTCAAGTTTTGTCTTTCTTAAAAGAATATAGCAGTGTGCACAATTATTAGGCAAATATTGGTGCGCAGAATTATTAGGCAACTAAATAAAAACATGAATATTTCCCCATCTAACTTCTTTATTTTCATCTGTTAAAGTGAAAATAATGAACAAACAACTGAAAATTTACAAATAAACATCTCTAAAATTTCCACAATAGTATAATCAGTGACCACTATAGCCAGCCTTCTTTTCAATGTCACAAGCCTTCCATTAATTGGAGTCTGTCAATTTCTTTATCTGTTGATCACCTTTTTGTGCAGCAGCAACCACAGCCTCCCGGACACTGTTCAGAGAGGTGTTCTGTTTTCATTTATGGTGAATCTCCCGTTTAAGAAGAGCCCACAAGTTCTCAATAGGGTTTAATTCAGGTGAAGAAGGAGGCCGTGTCATTTTCCTGTCATCTTTAAGGCCTTTACTGGCCAGCCATGCAGTTGAGAACTTTGATGCATGTGATGGAGCGTATTGTCCTGCATAAAAATCATGGTCTTCTTGAAAGATGCAGACTTTTTTCTGTACCACTGCTTAAGGAAAGTGTCCTCTAAAAACTGGCAGTAGTTTTGGGAGTTGATTTTAAGTCCATTTTTAACCCGAAAAGGTCCAACTAGCTCATCTTTTTATGATACCAGCTCATACCAGAACCCCACCTCCACCTTGACGTCTGAATTGAAGTGCCCAATACTGATCCAGCCTTGGGCCCATCCATCTGGTCCGTCAAGAGTCACTCTGATTCCATCAGTCCATAAAACCTTTGAAAAATCAGTCTTCATGTGCTTCTTGGCCCAGTCTTTATGTTTTAACTTATATGTCTTGTTCAATGGTGGTCACATTTCAGCCTTCCTTACCCTGATCATGTCTCTGAGCACTGAACACCTCGTACTTCTGGGTTCTCTAGGTAGGTTACAGTTCTGGAATATGCAGCACTAAAGGACGATGGGTTCCTACTAGCCTCACACTTGATTTTTCGTAAATCTCTGGAAGTTAATTTGCTTCTTTTTTCTCTCAACACTTTCTTTTGACCCTGTTGAACTTTTGCAAGAAAACGTTCGATAGTTCTATGATCAGTATCAGAATACTTCATTGATCCCGGAGAAAATTGTGTGCACACAGTTTTTTACAATTTTTGACTTTCAGAGTCAGTCAAATCACTTTTTTGGCCCATTTTGCCTGAAGAAAAGAATCTGCCTAATAATTATGCACACCTTAATATAGGGTATTAACCTTCTTAGGCCACACCCTCCCTCATAACACAAATAAACATCACCTGATATGCTCAGATCCAATAAGCAGTCAAGTTTATACAGCTTGGAGTTGGGAAATATGCATAAAAAGGATGATATGGTCAAAATACTCACTTGCCTAATAATTGTGCACACAGTGTAGAGGCGCTCTGATATTATACTGACACTCTTTAAAAATGCTTGTTCCTCCAAAAGTTTGCATTTTGCTGCACAATATGTTGGGCAGTGAAGAGCTATAATAAAAATATAATAATTACAAGAGCTGTAATAGTTATTTCAGAAAGCTGTTAACTGTTTCTGAACAAAATTGAGACTGTGTATACATCAGCGTTTTCTTTGCAGTTATGTGATAAAACTTTCATGATACAGTGATAAAAACCTGCTGTAATTAATGTGTATATAATATAAAATGTATATAAATATGATAACAATTATTGATTCAGTAAAATTGTGACCTATATATATATATATTTTCCAGTTATTAGTATTGGTTATATTTCCAATGGTTCAATGGTGGATTCATACTGGTTTGGTTTTTGAATAGCTCAGGCACTTAATCACAAGCTTCATTGAAATTATGATTATTTTTATCAATCATATTCGCTGATATAATTATGTGATGAGAAAAATGATATATATATATATATATATATATATATATAAGTATTGCATTTTAATCAATGCTGGAACAATTTCTTAGCGGCTCTAAAAACTTACATAATAACATATATAAATAATAAATATATATTTATATGGTTGCAGACAGTCACGGACAGATGCAGACTGTCCAAGACTGTCTGAGACTTCGTTGGCTACATTCAGGTCACTGCCAGTCAGCAATATGGTTTACAATATTGGTCACAGACCACTCATGCTTGCTCCCGACCTAAAAAATTTATCATTAGAATGAGCCTTAATTTTTCACATTCAATTTAAACTTATTGTGAAGAACCTGATTTTCAGAATGCAATTAAAAACCTGTAATACCTCTGGTCATTCTTCATGTTTGCATTTATTTTTATTATCTAAAATGTGTTGTTTGTGTATTTCTTAATCTTAACACATTTTTCTTCTTCAGCTTGTCCAAAATGGCAGATAATGTTAGCATAAGCATGTAGATAAGTATGTATGTTGGTGCCTTCAGTGGAATTCGACTCTATTCTCTAATCCGACTCTATACTTTAATCTGACTCTATTTTATTGGCATTTTTTTACAGGGTAGGTTTCCAGCACTTTCTCCTAATCCTCCACAACACCTGGTATCCCAGGTGGTCTCCCATCCAAGTAGGAACCTGGGCTGACCCTGCTTAACTTCCGAGATCAGACAAGATTGGGCCTCCGCAGGGTGGATGGAGGGCAGTGTTAGCATTTTTACATTTACACGTATGGCATTTGGCAGACACAACTTACATTTAATCAAATTTATATAACTGAGTAGTTGAGGGTTAAGGGCCTTATTCAAGGGCCCCGCAATGGCAGATTGGCAGTACTGGGGCTTGGATCACCGATTTTTTGATCAGTGTCCCAGTGCCTTAACCACTAAGCCACCACTGCTAACTCAAAAAAAAAAAAATGAATTAAAAAAAAAGCAAGCTAACATTAACTTATTCGTCACATTTTGTAATTAAAAACATTTGCGAGTAAAATGGTTAGCACGAAGTCAACTATAATACTCTCTATTGTTAGCAAGCTAGTGATCAAGTTAGCAAGGCCGTATGTTGATTCAAATAACTGAGACAAAACTCAAAAGTTATCTTTTCTTTTCTATTTTTTTTTCTTTTCTTTTTTTTTTTTTTGAATTCATGAAATAAAAACAAATGACCAGGCTAAGAAGAAACAGCTAATTAAATAGTTTTCTGTTAAAGTAATGAGCTGGTAATGAAGTGTTCCCAGGATACGCTGGAAAACAAGCATCCTTTACAAACAAGGCTGGTGACAGTAAAATAAAGGTCACAAAACCCTGAAGTAGGAAAATGGATATTCTTTTTTTGCAAAGGATAATTTATGGCTATATTTTGCCAAAATAATTTTAATAAATTTAATTATGAAGAATTCATATAAAATCCTGAGTTCAAGTGACTCTTCCTCGAAAAACACTCACATAGCATGTGAGCACTCAATATGAGCTTATTTAGTGTTTGCAACATTTACTAATTCTCGTTCTCATTTTTCTCCATCGCTAAAAAAGTGCTGATGATGAGTCTCTTCTTTCTGTCCATGCAATCAGGCGTGAGAAGGCGCGGACGCCATCTGAGTGCCTCTGATGCTCTTTTCTTTGGCTGTGATGTTAGAATGGATGGACGTGACACTACATAAGTAATCCAGGTTGACACTATGAGTACGCTCTATTCCAGTCATGGACCTTTAAGTACCACAGGATTCGTATCCTGATCAGAAACCATATCTATTACACACACACACACACACACACACACTTCTCCAAAAAGAGATGGATGTTCCAATATTAGTAAGTGACACACATATAGCAGTCAATAAACAACATATTCATGAAGTCGGCATTAGCTGACAGGCTAAGTATGATGCTAAAAATGCAGCCTAGCAACCCATCGATCGCCTCATTACCCTCCGCAGCACGGTCGAAAAACAGATTTCCAGACTATTGAGCATGCTAATGCAGAAAACATTAGCAACATAAATTGAAATGCTGCCCACTGGTCTGGATATTGTGTGCCTTTGTGCGACGAGCATAGAGCAATGATTTCCGATGAAAACTCGTCAGCCAAGAAACAGCGTTTAAGCACTTTGTTTTATAGCGTTATTGCTCAAACAACTTTTTTTTTTCTATCCTCACACACTGAGGTTTAAATTGTATTATTACTCAGCTGCTCCTGTCACTGTTTCAGCATGTTTACAAGACATTTAGCAATCTTTGCTAATGCTAAGTGTAATTAAAGTGTAATGTTTTGAATATGCAGCATTTTCGCCCTAATTTAATGTCACATTTGTGGAAAATGTTAACATTACAGATATTTCTCTGTCAATTTTTTCATCGTTTGGTTTTTCCAAAGCTAACTTAAGTGAATCAGCCTGAAAATAAATAAATAAATGTATGATATACTGTAGTATGACATCTATCACATTACTCAGAATTGATCATATTTAGCAAAAAATATTTAAAAGCAATTCCCTTAAGAATTTATTTTTTTTTTTTAAGTTCATAATTTCAAAATCTCAGACAAAAAATAAATAAACACATGCGAATTTGACAGGTGGTGTATCACTGTGAAATTCCCTATGGCTGAGTGTTTTCTGTCCAGATTGCTGGGCTAACTGTCAAATCAAGGTCGTCTAATCACTTTGTTTTGTTCCGGGAACCGTTCCAGTCCCATCAGTCGAAAAATGGCTATTTAAGAAAATTTGCATTCCAGACATTTGGGGTATGAAATGACAGAATTGTTGAACAAAAAGTCTGTTCACTGGTCAAGCACCATGATTTGTTTACAGGAAATAAAACTGCTCCTTTTGCACGAAAACAAGCATGAATCAGACAGAGGAAACAAATGTGCCACAATGAAGGGGTCAGGGTCAGATTTGATTAGCATGTCCAGCTCACAGCAATAAGATCCTGGGATCAAGTTCCAGGTTCGGACTTGGCTCGGCTCGGGCGTTTCTGTGTGGAGTTTGCATGTTCTTCCTGTGCTTGTGTAGGTTTCCTCCAGGTACTCCGGTTTCTTCCCACAGACCAAAGACATACGTCCACATTAGGCTAACTAGCTCTTACAAATTACCCCTATGTGTGAGTGTGTATGCCTGTTGGCCATGCAATATACTGATGAGTTGTTCAGGGTGTACCCTGCCTTGGCCCAGAGTTGGCTAAGATAGGCTCCAGCCTCCCCGCGACCTGAATAAGACCCTAGTTTAGAAAAAGGATTGGTGACATGGATAAATCTTTAAATGCTTTGCATTTGTACTTACGCAACCATTATCTCTAAGACTACCTGCATCACATACCATTGGCATCTACACGCTTGACCTTTAAAGTAACCCAGTCCTGACCATTGTATCACATCTTCCGCCTTAGCCACACCCACTTTACCTTACTATTGGTTGCTATACCACCTGGCACAGATGTAAAGGTGATCGGGAATGTTTGAATTCTTGATGTATTGCATTGCATCAGTGTTAGCATAAACATCATAAACACTCACCAGAGATGAAGGCCCTTCTCGTGTCACTCATCTCATCATGTGTTCTCTAAGGGAATTCTGGGTAATAAGATCAATTCCACCTGAAAGACAAAGAGTGACAGATATTAATGTAAATGACGGACATTGTCAACACAGTGTTGTCTTCAGTTTGAAAAAATTGGGGATCCCAATGAATGCTGACTCTTGGCAAAGGCAGGGGACACCCTGAACAGGGCGGCATACACACGACAATTCACACTCACACCTAGGGGCAATTAAGAACAGCCAATTTGCCTAATGTGCATGTGTTTGGACTGTAAGAGGAAACTGGAGCAACCGGAGGAAACCTACACAAGCACGGATAGAGCTGGGTTTGATATCACACCCACGACTCCATATACTGTATGTCTGGACTTGATACCAGCGCCATGTTTACATACATACACAGTGACACTTTAATGTGAATATATGAATTTGATGCCATACCCACATGCCTATATATGAATTCAATTTCATGCCTATAATTATTTATATGGACACCGATTTCCATATACAGATGCAATGCCATGTCTACTTAACCCATACCCATGTTTTCAGATTTGGATTCAGTGTCAGTCCTGTGTCACATCCACTCTCAGATTTACATCTCTATAGTCAGTACACACACCCACATTTCCATATATGGACTCACTCTCAATACCAGCTCAATATTTCAATTTATTCATTCAATTCTTCACTAAAGCAGCATGGTGGTGCAGTGGATCACACATCCACCTCACAGCAACACAGAACTTGGGTTCGAGTCCCGAGCTTAAGCATTCCTGTGTGAAGTTTGCATGTTCTCCGTGCATACGTGGGTTTCCACTGGTTACTCTGGTTTCTTCCCACAGTCCAAGAACATGCACATTAGGCTAATTGGCTGCTCCAAAATTTGACCCTAGGTGTGCATGTCAGTGTCAATGGTTGTGTCTGTCGCCCTTCAGTGGTCTGGCCAGCTGGTCAGGGTGCACCCTGGTGTTGGCTGGGATAGCCACCGCCTCCCCATGACCCTATTAGTGAAAACTCTTTACCAACATGTGTGTCTGAGGCCTCAGTGACAAACATCCCGTGGTGTGCATTTCAAAGCTTTCTCAGAGATTCCCTGTATTTTCTTGCCTTTTTTTTCTTGCTGCTTGTCCTAGTTTCCTTGTTTGTCCTAATTCTAGCCATTTCTACTGTCTGTGTGTTAATTTTTGGAGTTTTGGACTTCTTTTTATTGCCATGTCTGCTCTTATTGGGCCTTGAACAGTTTGTTTTGTATATATATTGGAGCTTTATTATTTAACTCTGTAGTTTTTTCCTTTACTCCCATGTATAAGCTTTGTCACCTTTATTACTTCCTCTGCATCCTTCTCTAACTTCACTGAGATTTATAAACTATTTCTAGAAGTGTTTTTTTTTTTTGGTAATTTCCATATTTATTCTTCATTTCCCTATCGAGAAGCTCCTTTTGTTATAGCACTTGTTCTTTCCTATTATAATGCGGCACTAATTGTATTACATACAGCGGCATAGAACAATGCCAGACTCTAGACCCTAATTCTGTAGATGAGAAAAGCAAAGGAGGATGAAGAAAGGAAAAAGAGAGACAAGATGCTAACAATATTACTCCGAAGCTCAGTGCAACATCATTTTTTTTTAAGAGCGCAAGCTGCGCTTACAACCGAACCTAATCGAAAACATCATAACGCGACAGCAAAACAATAACAAAACGACAGCGAGGCGCTATCAGTCTCGATGTCAGGACAATAACTTCACATTATCAATATTTCATCTGCCCGACCTGAGAGACTGCAAAGTAGAATGTGATGAAAAATTAACTGTATTATGAAAAAGAATCGTTGAAGCTGATTGCGCGCAAAGTCAAAATGCTACTCAAGTCAGGTCAAAGCGCTGCTAGATTTTCTTGAAAAGGTAAAATGATTTATAGTCCTATCGATCGTAAGGTTGAGGGATCAAGTCTTCACCTGCTCTCTGCAACCTGAATCAATATTAACAATAAAAGGAAGGATTTTTAACCCATTATCTCCCTGTTTGGTCACATCTAGCTACTTATCTCTTAAACTTACCATGAACACACTTTTGCCAAGCCATTAAATTCTACTAGGGTCACAAGGAGGCTGGAGCATATCTCTGCCAACACTGGGTGAACGAGGGTACACCCTGAACAGCTCATCGCAGTGATCATCGCAGTGAAACACACACGACCATTTACACTCCCGTCCACACTTAGGGGCAATTTGAAACAGCCAATTAGCCTAATGTGCATGACTTTCGACGGCTGGAGGAGACCGGAGTACCCAGAGGAAACCCATGCAAAGACAGGGAGAACATGCAAACTCCACAAAGAAACGCCTGAGCCCAGGATCCAAAGACCTTCGGGTCCTTTTTGCTCTGCGTCCTCAATGATATTCTATCAAAAAGAATTTGATTTCTAAAGTCAAAACACCACTCGAAATCTTAGTCGAAAATTTATCTGAATGCTACTAACATTTCCAAACAGAATCACTGTCTATGGTTTTTCTTCATCATTGGAAACTCGAATCTCGAATTCAATGCCCAATACTTTGACCGTCATCTGCAGCCAGGATGCCCAGTAAAGCTTCTTCAAGACTTGGCATACAAAAACCCCATCCCTATTTACGCCTGTCTTCAGTTGAGTTATGTCCTCGTTTGTATTTGGAACTTAGGGGTAATTAGAGCCGGTGTCCGCCAGATGCGTATTTTTGCATTTGCTTTCCAAAGCAAATTTTAAGCGCTTCTCTCAAGTGCTTATTGTTGCTAGGTTACAGAAAGACAATTTCTAGCATTTCTATATTTCTTCATTCTGAACATCCACCCAACCATCCGTCATCTGCACCGTGGGAGATGATGGAGCCAACCTCAGCCGAATTCAGACAAGCTAAAATCCACCATCTTCAAAGTTCTTGTTCACTCTATTTTCTCTCTACACAGTTTAAAATATAATCTCCAATATTCCTGGAAGGCAAGGTGAATGCCTCTGAATAGATTATTATTAAGTAATAGTCTATTATTAGATACATTAGTTACACTTTTCACTTCAGCAATGTCCACCTGAGGCAAATAATAGTTTAAATATAAACTACCTGGGACTAAGTGGCTAAAACGTGTTTCCTTTAGAGAGCGTGTGGGTTTAGCCTTAGGTATAGGGCAAGAAGCTTAGACATCCACTGGGAGCTAGAGGTAGAGCTGCTGCTCCTCTGCAACAAAAGGAGTCAGCTGAGCTGGTTCCGGCATCTGATTAGGATGTTTCCAGGTTGTGTCCCTTTAAGGTTTTCTGGGAATGTCCAACTGGGAGGAGGTTCGCGGCAGACCTAGAACTCGCTGGAGGGATTAAATATATATATATATATATATATATCTCCCATCTGGCCTGGGGACAACTGAGGATATTTTAGGAGGAGCTGGAGATTGTTACTGGGGAGAGGGATGCCTGGGTCTTCCTCCTAGAACTGTCACCTCTCCAACCCAACCTGGATAAGTGGTGGAAATTGAATGGAAGGATGGATGGATACCTGGGATCAGTGTATCGAGGGACTAGCAACTGCATTGTTGCATCATGAAATCTTGTGCATGGGTCAAGGCCTCCTTTATTAAGTGCTGTTTGCCATTTTGACTCATAAGCCTTTAGCAGTAGGGTAATGCTGAGAACTATTTTGGTATTTTTGAACGAATTTTCAATGAGACAGTATATAAAATTTGTATTAAATTTTAGCTATTTTAAGCATAGATTTTAGATGGAGTTTGGTCACATCTAGCTAGTTATTTAGCCTCTTTTTTCTCTTTACAATGTTAACATCCATGAGGCTTAATAGAGAGGGATGTTGATTTCAAATGTCATTTATAGTGATGCAAAGCTCCAATGTTGAAGATGTTAGAAAGGAAAGATCATTTTTATCTGAGCTACCTGGTAACTAAATAAAATATAAATGTGCATGCTCACAGCTGTCAGCCTTCTTTAACATTTATGTGTTCACCAAGCATGTCCCAGAGTGCCACATGAACAAAAATCTATCAGCCTTTTAGGTTTAAAACTAAATTTGTGACTTTTTGACTTGTGTACATTTTTGGTGTATTTTTTATATATTTTAAAGCATGATAGTGGTACATGGGCTCTACCCCTTCCACAAGCATGAACATTAGTATTTGTGTGCATCATACCAGCATCCTCTAAAATCCATTTAAAGTTTAATTATTATACGTTATGTGGAAACATCATAAACACAAACTAAAACCAAATTTGTGTAGTTTAGTTTAACATTTTTTAAGCATGAAATGTAAAAAAAAGCAAATAATTTCCAATTTTAAAGTGTGACAGTGATGACGCTGCCTGCTCCATCACTATATTCATATGCGCTTTGTGATGGCATCTATTAAAATCATTAAAAAGTTTGAACAAACTGCTTTTCACCTTAAAACACCAAAGCCATATTGCATAGCTTTCTTCATGTTTTTGGGACGGCATTTTGTCGAATTTTTTGGATTTCAGAATCGTTGACACAACGATCACAAACGGTGAGTGTTCATCAGCCATTTTAATTGAAAACACCAGCCAGGAGTTAATAATATCTATGATTGTTTATTCAAGAGATTTCTCATTTCTGATTGGTGAAAAGATTTCAAATAATTCTTGGTATTGAATCATTGCCATGGGATAACTGAATTATTGTATTATTGCCATTGGATAAATCAAAATTTTATCGCACGACTGACACTTGCAACATGACCATCTACTTTGAAAATATTCTGAATAAATAATTACACAATTCTAGATTTCTGCTTGTGTATGATATGGAGTGTCAGTTGTTTTCAGACGGTGTCTCAGAGGGACAATAATGCCTTGAAAGAATAATTCTCTATATCATACTTCGCATCATTCAATAATTACTTATTAACCCCAGACAGATCACGCCGTTCCTGTGTCGTATACATTAATCGTATAAGTCCAACTTCTCTACCTAGTGCACTAGATACACGTTTTTACAAATTTGTAATTTGGCTGCACAGAATGTGACCTATTGTGATATTGTTTATACTCAAACGTTTTGTAAAAAGTATTGGTGCCATCCCTTTTCCCCTGGTGTAAACAAGTAGCTGGTTTCACTTTTTCATCTCCAGCAAATCAAGGTCATCCTGGATAAAAAAAAAAAATATATATATACTATCTTAATGCGAAGAGGCAGTATAAAGAGAAAATCCCTGAAAAATGCAGCACTGCACTCCGCAAACCCGAGAATGTTCATCGTGAGAGATGCAAAAAAAAAAAAACTGTTGCAATTTGTCCTTGTTGAGATAAACTGCCTGGACGACATTGTTTATAACAATGCAAACTCCTTCTTTTGGTTTCATAACAAGCGCTTATTTTTTAACTAGCAGGATGAACATAAAATGCTGTCAAAAAGCTACCAATGGCACCATAATCAAGAAGGTGCATCATTTATTTTCTTTAAAAAACCTGAGAATGGAAACATTCAATAGAAATACTAAAATCCTCAGATTGAGTTGATTTTAAATGGGAAATTGTTGTTTTTGTCCTGTCGTGAAAGAACATTCCAGAAATCAGTGCACCACAAGGTCTGTTGGACCGTACACAAAATTCATGAGTATCTGCTGCGGCTGAGATTAAGTGTAGCTGAAAGACGTCATTCTTGACACGTCTCGCACCTTCTGCCTTAAAAAAATCAAAAAATCAAAAAAATAAAAACATTTCTTGGGTTGTTTTGAGAAGGAAAAGTGTGACGGTGTCAAGGTCATGGTGTTGTTGTTGGTGTTTTCTCCCTCACTTTCTCATCTCCTTTTCTTCTCCTCAGAGAACACCTCCTGCGTAACGCCCGTCAGAGCTGATTCAGCCTCACGTAAACCCAACACTGATCTGTAATTCCGAGCACAATTCCATCCGTGCAACCGATGTAAGCTTCATAAATGACATGTTAATATGTCCTTGGCCCTCATGAACAGGCCACCATCCACTGTAAAAATGGACCTCAGTGCTAATAAATATCCAGACACAGCGCAGTACGGGTGACTGATTAGCATCTTCCTTTTTTATTTAAGTCATAAACCACTGTGTGTGCTGCTGTTATAGACAGAATAAATCAACGCTGAGCAATTTACCAACGCTAACACCTTTATATTAATTAAACAATGACATTTTATCCATTTATAGATACACTAAATGTGGTGGAACATTCGGGAAATAAGGTGCTCTTGTTTATGTTGTAGCAGATATAAACCACCAGTCTTCCCTCACCAGCATTATGTTTTTCTCAATATGGAAGTTATTTAGAGAGAGAGAGAGAGAGAGAGAGAGAGAGAGAGAGAGAGAGAGAGAGAGAGAGAGAGAGAGAGAGAGAGAGAGAGATGTCTTCTCACTCAGAGAACGATGACAGCAGATCTAATTACACTCAGTAGCAGCAGGAGCCTCTGGCAGCATTTCTAATATTACAATTATTACTGATACTGTCATATACACATGAAACATTTGATATGTGGACAGGATTACATTTAAAAGAGACTGATGACAGTTTATAAATAAAATATTAGTATGCATAGTCTGATCTCAAAAATATTTCCCTACCAAAAAGATTGTCAGTGGCGTGCAGATTTGAGTAAGGAATTGAATTTTAGATTCTCAGGAGTTTAATTATAATACGAGCTTACACAATTATGATACGACAAATAAACAACAGTGGAGGAGTCCGAATGCTCCATGGAGCTAGTATTCGGTAATAATGGACCAGTTACATGACGACTAGATTCTACTTTATACTTAAAGATAATACAGTCATGAGATCCAAATGAAAACAAATGTAAGTGATCTAAGGTGGCTTTAGCCGGTAATTAGAAACGGATACCCAGCATCTGTACATGTTTGTTTGTGTGTGACTGCAATCATCTTCAGTAACCAAACCTAGAACAACCAACACACAACACTGATTCATTCATTTTCTGAACCGCTTAATCCTTATCACGGTCACGGGGAGGCTGGTGCCCATCTCAGCTGACTCCGGGCGAGGGCAGAGTACACCCTGGACAGCTCGCCATACGCTACCCGCTATGCAGCCTACTCTTGACGAAAATCAGCAATGGTTCTTTTACGTGCCCCTCACCACAGACAGTGAGAGACATGGCCAGCCTTTGATAACCCAGTTAGCGGCACTGGGGGGACAACCCGGTGATAGTAGGGCTTGGGCTCAGTAATCCAGCACCTTACCACTGGGCCACCGCTGCCCCACACACAACATCTCCTCCCTTAATCATTCTGTACCATCATATTTGAACCACTAGGTTGTGATATTGTACTGCAAATGTTGTACACAGGCCTGGTGCATCTCATGTCAGCAAAGATATATATATATATATATATATATATTATAGGTACATGTTTACGCCAGTGGTTTTCAGACTTTCCTTTTTTTTGCATTAATAGTCCTTTGTTACATAGAAACCACAAAAACAACAAATTTATGGAACATTTCAATATAAATACATATTTTTTTTAATTTTCATGAGCGTGGCCATTTCTTTGCAGTTTCCTCCGGGGACTCCGGTTTTCTCCCACAGTCCAAAGACATACACACGAAGCGAATTGGCTGTTCCAAAGTACCCCTAGGTGTGAGTATAAGGTGCGGAGGGTATATATTTGCCCAGTGTCGACTGTGAATAAATAAAGTTGAACCATGATTGTCGGGCCTCGAGGACAGAGAGAAAAAAAAAAGCACACGGGTGAAGTCGATCATTCACTACCCGCTCTTTCCCCACGACTCCTCACCCCAATAACAGCCCACACTCTGTTTGGCCTCAGTTGCCACAGGTTATCATATGTCTGGACCATATACTGGAGCAATAGAGCTTTGGAAGTGCAATACTGGCTAATGTTGCTGTGATTGACAGCCAACACAGGATGTTATCCCTTCGAGGGCATGTCCAATTTTACCTCATTAGCTCCCAGCCACAGATGCCCAGATCGGGTGTATTTCAGAATTCCTTAAGTTAAGCAGTACTTACAGAGAGATAATGAGTCTGAAACTTACATTTGCAGCATCGAGACATGGTTGGCTGGTGTTTGTTGCCCATTCCATGCCAATCTTATTTAAGCTAACTTGACTTCACTCCACAGTGGGCAATTATGCACCAAAAGCAAGGTGGATGTTGCTGAATAGTACCCGAGACGGACTGCTGAGACCACGATACAACTGAAAGCCACCCACTGAGCCTGAGGCAAATAATTGTTTTAGTATATACTACATGGCAATCAATTTTAAAAAATTTTTATTTACATATTTCAACCATGACAGAGGCAGGTTAGGTGAGCTTTGTGAGCTCCGAGCGGAACATAAGCTTCATGTAGCTAGCGGTATCTTTTATAGTCATTCAGAGCTTTAGTATATACTACAGGGAAACACAAGAAAAGGAAACTAAAATGAGATATTGATTTATTTTTCCTTATTTAAAGCGTGGCACCATTAATGACACCACTTGCTCCAAATGACTGAATATCTGTCATTTTTCATCAAGCATAACCCACTTGAGATAATATTTTATAATTCCCAGATAGTGGACCAATCAGATCACACTGTTTGTTTGTGTGTAGCGTATACTCGTAGTTAATATATACCTCAGTCGTCACTGCTTCTCTACCAAAAAGGGCCTCACACCAATCTCTGCTGTCACATTTCTCAGATCCCAGAGCTATTTCACAGACCCACATCCGTCACTCTCCTTGGAGACTTGAACCTCTCCTTCTCGGTCTCTTTTACACTCTTTGGACCTAATATTTGACAAAAGCCCTCTGGTTTCAGCCAGGCTCCCCAGCTGTGGACATCCATGTTGGTGCACTCCACCTACGAGCTTACCACTTTATAACCTTCACTTCAAAAACATTCCTTCCCTGCCAAGAGTTCATACATTATCCCCTATTTACCACAGCCTTCGGTTGATCTTCCACTCTGGATTCCAGCGCATTTCCTTCTAGCAACCAACCCCTGATACCTTTTCCTTGCTAATCCTTGAATCAGCAAATACCACCTTCCTCCTTCACTGTCATCTATCAGTGTCTGCAGACATCCCCTGCCATCTATCTTCCAAGCCTAGAAAGTCTTCAAGGACAATGAGGGGATTCACCTCAGCTCCCTGCAAATTGTCTACTGGTGTCCCACAAGGCTCAGTGCTGTGTTCTGTTCTGTTCTTCCTCCATGGCGGTTTTCATACTGACGCCATATCCTCATGTGGATTTTCCTACCATTGCTATGCTGAAGACACTAGACTAATCCTCTCCATTCCTCTCTCAGACACTCAAGTTCCTGCTCAGATCTCAGCAGGTCTTGCAGACATTTTTTTCCATGGATAGTAAGTCACCAGATAAAAGTCTCAGCAAAGCTTTAGAGCTGCTGTATATCTCTGTAGATGTATCCATAAGTCAAGATCACGAGCTCTTCCTGAATAGAATCTGATAAAACATGCAGCCTTGGGAGGCTTTTCTCTCCACAAATGCCCTCGGGTGCTTGCTCAGTCCCTTGTCATTTTGATACCGGACTGGTAAGTCATCAAACGGATGGCTACAGAAAAAGATCACTGACCCAGACAAAGCCCAGATCTAAGTCTTGCTGAAAAACATAGAATCCTATACAAAAACCTGTTGCAGGAAATCCTCTAAAAATGTAATATACCCAGAGTGGATGTACTAAAATGTAAGATGTGTTGAGCTGGTAGACTTACTCAAAAATACAGATGGCTGTATCTATTTAAAAAAAAAAAAGTGATTTAAATGACACATTTTTAATTTCTGCTTCATTTTCCTGTATATCCCAAACCCCAGTAATGTTAACAGGAGTGTGTATATTTCAGTATCCACTCTATGTGCACTATTCTTCATAAAGACCATGTAGTTTTTACTGTAAAAAAGTAAATGCATTTCAATGAGGATATTAAAAAAAAATAATTAATTCAAATAAAACTGCTAACAATTTGACAAATAAGAATAAAATTAATAATTATATACTACATGGGGATGGTGCAATACTTGCACACTAAATGGCATCAGTAAATTGACTGCATAGGCTGTGGCACAAGACCCAAGCCATGCCAGAGATGTAGCATGCCGGTGTTGGTGGAAGAAAGCGAGCCCAGAGAGACAGGAAGCTGGAGCTTTATATCCTGTAGAGTATTGGGGCCAGGTGCTCTCAATTAGACAATTCCAGCTGCTCTAATACCTCTTTATTTTGTTCCTCCTCTAATACTTATAACACGAGCTACAAATAACCGGATAAAATTATGTAAAAAGTGGACATTTTTTACTTTATTAGTTTAATATTATTTGAATGGACTTGGCAAAGTGGAGTTTTTAAAATAAGCTGCAAATATTGTACTCATTGATAATTCATTGATTTTTTTGAATTCCACCAAGAACAAGAGAACAGTTAAGCTCAAAAATTGTACTTTATATTTGTTATTCATCTACTCCATATTATTATTATAATTTTTTTTTTTAGAGTCTAAATTTTTTTTTCTTTTTTTGTATCATGAATCTGTTGGTAGGGTTCCTAGATCATAACTCACTAATGATTGATTTGGGACGGTGAGTCAATGTTTTGTAGAACTTGACTTAGATTTTTTTTTTTTTTGTGGCGCCACAGATTTTGGAATACTGGCATGGTGAGCTTCTGAATAAAAGTTGACCTGAACTAGCTCACTACTGTGTTTTATAGATCCATTGCTATGCAGCAGTATCCCAGACATGTTTAACCGGCGACCTGTCATACGAATGCCGGTTAGCGTTACTGACCAAATGGCCAATGACCTGATGTTGACACTGGAACCAGAGATTCCCTGGATTTAGAGTAAGGCACTACACTACTGTAGTACAAAGGATGAGTCAGCATTTCTTTTTTTTCTTTTTTTTTTTTTTTTAAACAAACATTACCATTCTTGAACATCGAGACAGGAAACACTTCTTTTCGTTCTCTCAGGTGTGTTCATGGTAAAGAGAGAGTGATAGAAAGATGGACCGAGCATGAGGACGACACCGACGGGATACTGAGAGCAGGTAACAGAGATAAGTGAGAAAATAAACAAATATGGGTGCTTCAGCAAAATCCTTATCTCCAGACTCCTCTTGCCCGATATAAGTGCATCAACATTCTTTCTCATGTCTATTTTTCTGATGCTCTGCTGTGTGCCGAGTAAAAAAGAGACAGAAGTAATGCACACAGGAAGTGATGGTCATCACACACTGCTTTGTCACTGTATATTTTTTTAATAACTAGTGAGCACAATGAGTGGCTTTATGACTGATTAATCTCTGCGTGGTCTTTATAACGGAAAATTGTGAGACGTTTTGATGACATAATAGAAATAGTCAGTGTTATCATGCTCTGGAAAATGTCATGTGTTTATCTGCAGAGAAACGCATGAGAACGCCAACAAGATGGGGGGGGGGGGGGGGGGTTGTCAGAGAAAAAGGTACACAACCCATGA
>JAQMYF010000027.1:4472656-4495995 GCA_030014195.1 Neosilurus mollespiculum
CCCCCCCCCCCCCCCCCCCCCCCCCCCCCCCCCCCCCCCCCCCCCCCGCGTCAGAGAACAAGGTACACTAGCCATGATAGTACAATAAAAAAAAAAAATAATTAATTATTTCTATGTTAGTGATTTAAATAATGCTAGAATGGCAGAAAATAAGGTATAAAATTCTATATTTTTTCATGTAGTGGGCAACTACCTCCCTCCATTCAATAAAGTTAGCTTTAGCTGATTAGCTAATGTGTTCATATATAAATATATAAAGACATACTGTTTTAGGTAAAGCTTACTCGAGCCAACCAACACCGGGTAAGCCTTTGTTAATTATTCTGACTTGTTCATCCGTTTTCATTCAAATGACTCGGTTTAAACATACCGAACTTTTCCAGCGTTCGAAGCTGAAGCTAGGGCGCTCTGAACACACGCACTTTATCATTATGCTAATACATGCAGCATTACTCTGCAGCCTAAATGAGTTTGTGCAGTTTAATACCCCCCTCTCCCATATATTACTGTGATTGGAGAAGATATTCACTCTTCCATTTATTCATCCCATTAGCATATCTCGTGTTGTCTGTGACTCCTTAACATTTAAAGGTCCGGGGTGAAGTTGTGCAATCAAATCTCGCTCCATAGTCCCATTTGGGTGAGAGTTTTCTACTGTAGTAATTATTGTCTAAAAGAATGAAAAAAAAAAGAGAAAAGACTGGTTCTTTAAATCATGAATCAATGTGCACTGAGTTGTTTAAAATCAGTGACGTCCTTCTGTCTGGTTGGACTTTGTTGTGTCTCGTATGGCGGCACAGATTTTTCTTTTGTTACACTTTTTCAAGCCCCCAATCATTAGTTTGGAAGTAATGTGCTGACCTTAACCTTGAATAAGTACATTTATATATAAAAAAAAATATCTCCAGACAATGATAATCAATGCACTTTCTCAACACACCGTCTTAATTTGCTCTTTTCAAACCCCAAGAGAAATGGAGGTAATCGAAGGAGATCCTCTCCTCTTGGCTTCCCCTTACTGAGGAGACGCATGAATTCAGCTCATTGTTATGTATGTAGCTTTAAACAGGCCGCTCAGTGGTGCTTTTATCTCAAGGAAATGTTCAATAATTTATCATTATCAGGTCCAATTACAGCGCAGCGAGGAACAATACTATATCCTACAAATGTCTCGGAGGAAAAACAAATAACCACGTTACGCGTTACACGTGTACGTTTCCTCCAGTCTGCTGGCCCCGGCTCACATGCACACACACTGACTGTCTTGCATAGGTTAATAAACCAAATTGAATTAAAAGAAATCGAGCATCTATATACAATAAAGACAAGCTCTTCAACTTCATTAGAAGCAAGACAGTTATTTATGATCAGGCAAAAAAAAAAAATTCATCTATAAATGTATACATTGCCCAGTGCAGAGAAATATACACTATGTTACCATGGAAAGCCTTAAGAAGATATTGACTGAGTGTTATTACCTACACACAGGTGCAACCACTCACTCATTACCCGCTCGTTCTTTTTGACCCCTTCTCTTGCAGAGAGGCTACATGGACAATCTGCCACAATACAACGGACTATAAAATTTTTCTTCTAACGTATTGCATGATTTGTAGCCGCGTAGTAAACCATCCCTTTACTCTTAGCTGATGGATTTATTTCAGCACGTGTTTCCACACTTCGTCCAGATGACGTTCAGAACGCTAAACACTAATTTAATCTATTTGAGCACAACGCAAGAGTGAAAACGGTCCAAGTTTTCACTAGTTTAATGCTCACCTGCTTTGGGTATTAAAGTTGGAATCTTGAAGCGGCTTTCGCCTTCTTTGTGAATCCAGCACACGCGGACCAGGCAGCAGACAGCGCATCATTGTAATTGCAGACATCAAAGCGCATCCTTGTGCTGTGCGAGTGCTCTGGACGATTTCTGATGTAATCAGTGTTGTCACATTAAAGCACATTAAAGAAACGGCGGCTTAGCAATCAGAAGATGCAGCCAGTGCCCTGGGAATTTTGCCTCGCGTTGACTGCGGATCAGACGGTATTCAGTAATGTTTGCTTGTGTTTTGAATTGTTGATGAGGTAAATGATCACATGTTAACACATGAAGTATTTCCATGACACAGTATTTCATTGTGCAAAAGGTCCTGCTCCCAAAATAAACCGTGTCCATCACTTTTCGCACTCTGGTACAATTCTGCTGGATTTGTTACTCTGAAATGCATGTAAACACACAAAGGGCCTAAACCTAGAACAAAATAAGCTGAAATCAGCTAGCTCGAAAATTAGTGTTCAAACTGGATAGACAGTGTAGATGTATCTCTTTCTGAGGTGTCCCCTCCTTCCCATCAGAAGAAATTGTTGCCTTTTGCCTTGGTACACAGAACAGAAAGAGCAACAGAATGCGGGTGGATGATAGAATGAAACCGGTGCTGCTGCGTCTTATTGGACACCACAAACTTTCATTCCATCACAGTCTTCCCGACCCACGCGCACGTCTGCTCGTCTCAGACACGCCAAGCTCCCCAAACATGGATGCCGTGACATTCAAAACACTGGCAGGTGCTTGGGCCCCTCAATTGCCTCTGAGGTTAATCCTCCATCTCCTCCGCCTTCTTATCAAAATTGTTCAGACTCATCCTTCCAGAACGCATTGTTTCATTACCGACGTAAACAAAGCCCGCAGTATAACTTCATACCGTGAAGCCTAATCATGTAGCGCAAAGGTAATAACGGATCGTTGTTTAGCGTTGAAGCAGAAAGCACAACAATCTATTTATTTAATCTCTCTGATCAAGTAACTGTCAGCACCTATCTCTGAAACTCTCAAACATGAACAGCAATATCAGAGCTGATGAAATGTATATTATCCACATACACTGATTATAATTGCCAAAGAAGCAGTGATTACTATTCTCCTGCTTTCTTTATGTCCCCTGTTGTTTCTCATCCTCCTCCGGCTTCCAGTGTTCATTACGAGTTCCACGTGACACTCATCCGGGCCTGCAAATCATATCCTCCATATCAATATCCCGTGGCGCTTCCACTTATAAGGATTCATATTGTGATAAACTGGTTGGTAATTACATATCCAGTTAGAATAACGATACATGCTCAATATTGTTGCCTTGTGAAATATTGAAGCCCTATAGGCAGGTTTTCGTCAGATTTTATGAGGGCATTTTTTTCCCCCCGGTGCTTTATATATATATCAAATCAATCAATCTGGGTGAAACTGTGGCCTCAGATTTCTGGTCTTGGCATACAGAAGTTGAAGCAAATTTTTTTAGTTTTGTTTTATTTTGTCCGTGCTGTTGTTACCCATCTGTACGAAGATACGATCTTGCGTGTTGTGAGATGCATTTCTGCTCGATATGCTTGCCGAGAGTGGCTGTTTGAGTTACTGTAGCCTCATCATTCTGAACTTGTCTGGTATTTTCCTTTTGAAACCAGCCTGCTGCCACGATCAGCTACGATTTCCCGAGCACAACGTAACGTACAAAATTACTGCCAACAACATCCAAACGTCAGACTCTCACTTTCATGCGCACCAAATTACTAATAATCACTTCACAGCTACAATCACAACGTTACAAATGAATTAGTTTTCATCAACACTTGGTGTGTTTCCAGTATTAATGACCAAGCCTTGTTGTACTGCCATGTCATGGGTTTTGTCATTGTTCCGGTTTGTTGGTTCGTGCCTTGCCTTGTTTGTTGAGCGCTCATTGCCTGACCATTGCCTGTTTTCTGAGCCCTTTCATTTTGCATTCGTTTGAAAGCTTTAAGAAGCAAGAACCATGCTATATTAAAAAAGAACAACACCTGTTATTCTACCGCTATATTGTTCTGGTGGTTCAGGTGAACATTAACGCTCTTGACTTGTATCTGCAGGATACAGTAGTAACAGGAACTCTCTTGTTTCTCAAGTGATCCACCACATTGATCTTCCTTCTTGCATGCCCAGTCATTTATATTCTTATTAAAAGTGGGTCAATTATTATTATTTTTTTAAAAAACATTTTTGTAAACTATATCATCTATTCTGCAAAATAATGATTGCTAAACAGAACATACGGATTTGCAGCTATAGACGAATAATACTGTAAATACTGCCTGCTGTGGTGTTCACCATAGCTTCAGTTCAATCTCCAATTTTAGTTGAGAAACACAAGACACAAACATGGAGCTTGTCTTCTGTCTCCTGGGAGACCACTCCATCACTGTCACCATCCTACGTTTCACATACACTGACTACACACATACAAGCATGCACACAAAGTGGTCTCTCACTCATTTTCCCCCGTGATTTGTCCGTGTGGCAGAACAGGTGGGTCCTTCGCCCACCCCATCCATCATGGGGCGGGTGTGGTGTGATGTCATTACACCCCAGTTTATCCAGAACACTGCTGATATTTTTTTTCTACTTTTATGTAAACCCCGCCCCCCACACTTATTTTAAATCCACCCACCATCTAAAAAAATATTTTCAAGTGGACAAAAATCAGTTGAGAAATGGCCTGTAAGGGTTTGCGGTTATTCGTGGAAGACCCCAATGCAGGGCATTTGAAGGGCCTCGACATCTCAGTGGGCTTAGACATGAAGAGAAGGTGCGAAATTGGCTTAAACCTGCTGGAAGCTGAGCAATTTGTGCTGTGTGGTCCCAAGCCTATCTGAGAGATTGTGTGGATTCACACCTCTTCACCCTCTCCCCAGCCGTTTCTTCTTCAAAATACAGCTAATACACTTGTTTACTGTTGCACAGACCCTTAAAGAAAAATGAGTGCAAATTTATCTGAGAACACGAAGGGTAGGTGGGAATCACAGGACAATACACTGCTTGGTCCTACAGTCATTTTTGGCCATTCCGACACCGTGGGTTCAGGAGTTAAAGCACTTGGTCTTGGGCTTCGGGCTCATTATATCCAACCCCTGCTGATTTCTGTATTCTGTATCTATCTTTAATAAAGGAAAATTGTCTGTTAGGCCAAAAGATTCACTGTTAGGTTGCAACGCAGTGGGAGATCATAATCCATTTATATAAAGGTTCCGCAAAGCACATCATGAATATACAGTACAATGCAAAAAAATTTTTTTTATAATTGCTCAGGGTTCAACCACACCTGCATGTACATGCTCCAAATTCCCAAATTATTAGTTTTCACTCGGTTTTATATTTAGTCTCATTTTAGTTTAAAAGTTTAAGTATTTAGCGATCTGATCGGTCTATGGTGAGTAGTTTTAATAAATAAAACAATTATGGTTTGTTTTCCACACCTCCACCCCACGGTAGGGGTGATGGAGTCATCAGTATGTCGGGACATCTGTATGTCCGTATTCGGTTTAATTCCGGCCCAGAGCTTTGAAACCGTTGAGATTTCCTTATCAAACCTAGCAGTTTCTTCTACTGGGCAGTGTAGTTGTGCCTTTTGATATTTTAGGATTTCTGCAATTCATATTTTTCTTCACGTTTCCATGGCAACCAATTTACCACGGGAGAATATGGGTGGTGTTCATTTCCAGGCCAGAACTCAAACCATTTGTGACATCTTTATTATTCCCCAGGCTTGTAACGCAAGGGGATGTAGTGATCATATCATCTGTCCGTAATCATATCACTTCCAGCCCAGAACTCGGAAACTGTTTGAAGTTTCTTCCTCAACCTTGCCACTTGCTTCTACTAGGGAGTATGATTGTGCGTTTTGATATTTTGGGATTTCAGCAATTCATATTTTGTGTTATGTAAAGGTCGGGGGGCGGGTGTCATCTCCTGATGACTATTGTTTTTGAAACTCAAGTCTCGTGCTCTGATACGACATCTTTTGATACGCAAAGAAATATATTTTTTTAAATTTATATCCCTTTGGAAAAATTGGGAGGCCATGTTGTGTAGCTTTCTTCAGATCTTATTCAGGATGAGATTTTGTTGAATTTCTAGGATTTCAGAGTCATCGAAAATGGCACGGCACACAGTCAGGTTCTATCTGCCGAGTTTGCAAGGTGGACACTGTCCGTTCTCCTGAGATATAATGACCCAGTCAGACTGTGATGCTTCTGTTTGGTACTGCGGAGACGAAGTAGTTTAATTTCGGGGACATGTTAGTTTTTGTTTTTATTTTATTGCACTGAACTGCCCCCTTCTGGAACTCATTTATTACTCTTATTATCCAAATGATGCACTGATCAAAGTGCAACTCAATACTGTTTGTATTTCATTTCAGTGAAGGGACTTATTAGTAGTAGAATTATTATTTTGCTTTTAGATTTAGACTTTGTTTTTATGAATTAACCGGCCCTCACGTGAAGGTCCCATTACAATTTGAAGCATCTATTAGTACAAGTATTTACATTTTTTCCCCCATTTCTGACCCTGCAAGATGTCAACATGCATCAATTTACGCCCCATGAACCAGTTTCAGGCCAATGTCCAGAATATTCAGCCACTGTGCAGGCCACTCTATCCAACCTCGCCGAATATTGGAGCTTAGGAACCAGGAGGATGAGAAATGTCAAGCTCTGAAGTAAACCAAAAAGAAGAGGAAGAAGCAAAACAAATGAGTGCTGTCAAGCTGAATAAAAAGAGCTGCAGAGTCTCTGTTTAGTGTTCCCTCAGGCCTATCCAAAACACCAGCCGCTTTAAACTGTGACAGACTGACAGAAGAGAGAGAGGGGGAACGGCTCGGGGGGGAAAATGAGGAGGGAGAAACAAGGCAGAATCAAAGGAAACATGTTTTTCCTCATGTTTGTACATGCATATAAGCAGAAAAGTTGACGTGATTGTACGTGAAGACTGACATTAAACCTCTTCTAAAGAGCCACTGGTAAATAATTAAAGGTCAGTAACCTTTCCATTTGTTAGAATGTTTAGGCTATTGTTAATGTAAATGGTTATAGCACACCTGTACATTACTCAGTTAATAAACCTTTCTTCTCAATCTTTCCCATCAGTACTTGTAGTTCTAAGGATTTGTAGATCAATGGACAAGTCCTTGGGTCGGATGGGCATAAAGGAGTACTGGTATTGGTCATCCTTACGGCATAATTTGTGCACAAGTGATACAGAGCCTTATTTTAACATAAATGACCATAAAAAGAACAAAACGCAAAGATTTTATCCCGTGGATTACTAGCAGCGTGGTAAACTACAGGCGTGAGATGCTTAGCAGTTCCCAACGCGCTGGGCGGGGTTGACGTCTCTTAACTTAGGTTAAACTTAGGTTTCAGTGCCTCCGAGGACGAGAACGCTGAAATGAGATGTGCGTGACGGTAAATCAAAAATGGCTTATGAAGCTGACGTTTTTGTCATCTCGGCTTCCCTGTGGTCAGTTGGTTTAGGAACAAGAAGAAATGTCGGTCTCCGAGCATGCCAGGAGTCATAACACTCATTCGCACTTTGAAAACGGGCACGGACTGATGTCAGACGTGATCCTTTTAAATAGCTAGTAGCACCGATTCACCGCGGGTACCCTTTAAGGCTTTTCACGCCAAGGGTGAAAAGCGCACCCCCCACCCCTGCATCGAAGACGAACTGGTGTGTTCATTACTCTTTGGTAAAATGCTGCACGAGTCATTCATTTTCCATCCAGTTTCATTGTATTGTTAGATAATTTCATACCGTGTCTTCATCTTTCTGAATGCGAGCAAAGCAGTACCACGACATGCATTCATCCCCATATAAATCTCTGTACAGGTGTGAGGGGAATTCATTTTCTTTGAGCTGTTTCTGTAGATGAACGAATAAAAGCCGAAAAAGGGAATAGCTGATGAATTAATTTCTTTTGAAAAGGGTCTTTTAAATCGCTTGTGGAGTAATACGTTTGGAGGGAAGGGAACATAGAAGTGTAAATGTAAACCCATCCTACATGGTGCGGAAGCCCATAGTCAAAACCGGGTTTCATTATGGGACAGGCTCCATCGCGGTGCTTGCCTTGCTGTTCGCGGGCTGCTTGAAGGTATGTCCTATCCACCTGGATTTCATCACGAATGCTTGGCTTGTGAAAGTATATTTTAGCAAACAAGTATGAAAATTATGAGATTATGCCCAGAGTGCTCTACATGAATAAAGTTCCTGGTATTCAGACTTGGGTTGTGCAGCTAAGGTAGGTTTCGCCAGCAGTCACTAGGGATCTATGGATACCCTTAATCCTGCAAAAACTTCTCATAAAGCTAAATTGATTAAGAGTAATAAATGAACACATGATGCATAAAAACATATGAACATGTCATTTTCCCCAATGCAGCAAATAGTCTGATATGAGCAAAGATAAGGCGGATGATACCAGCCAGTTCCATAAATAATGCATATAACATTCCTGTTAAGACTGACTTGAACGGTTGTAGCATCATATTATATAATTCTTTCTTTGTACTTGTATGTGAATAGCAAGCGTGCTGATAGCATCTCCTTTCAGGGCAACGCCGAGGCCACAAAAAAGATGAGCTGACAAAGATTCAGTCAGTCTTGAGACAGACACCTCATACTCATGGGAAGTGCTCTTTTAAACTTACAGAAAAGCTTCACTATCAGCCAGACATTATGAATGACTGCCATTTTGACTTTTTTTGTGGCAACAGAGAGCCCACCTCTCTTTTGACCAAAGATGTGCAACACACATAGGTTGATGTGATCTGGTATACGTTGCCTTGGTTTCTTTTGTACCAGTTCTTTTCATTTCGCATTTCTACTGTATCTTGTCAGGATTGTGAAGCGCGTCTTAATGTGAGCCACAGATCAGGGCCTGGAATTAACACGTCCTTTCTCAAGTTCGAAAAGTCACGGTCAGTGAAACAAATGCCATGCTAGACGCATATGAAGTTGTTTTTTTTATTTTAGGTTTATTAAAAAAAAAAAAAACTCTGAAGCCTACACGCTATACTGCAAACAGCTGGCGAGATTTAGGACCGAGCCTCTCAAGATTTTCAACGAGATTAAAGCAAGCAAAATGACAACCGCACAGTCTTGGCCTCGCTCTTTGCTTTTGAAACCACTTCTGTTGATATCTCACTGGAATTCTTGTTCATAATATAAAAGCCCGCGATTAAATTGACGCTTCTTTGAAAATGGTTAATCAAGAGTGCAGCAATCTCCCTGGAGAACATCATGGGGCTCTGGTACTACGTACTAGCCATAGAAGGGTTTCACATCAGCCACTGGTAGCATATACGTGTACCATATGCCCATAAACTCGTTGACCTGATCATCATGCCCATATCCAGTTCTGGGATTAGGACCCCTTTTACTGTTGTAATTACCTTGGCTAGAGTTTGGAGACAGGCCACAGGGATTTGGGATCAGTTAGCCATAATTTCATGTGTGGTCAGGCAGCGATGTCAGTTGAGATGGCTGGGGTGCAGTCGGAGTTTCTTTTCATCCCAAAATGTTCTTGGTAGGGCTGTTGACACAAGTTCTTCTGTGCCATTTGTCTTGAAGAACCATGAAGAGCCACATATGGTTTTAGCGGTCAGGTGTCCATATAGTGTCTTGAGGGTTAACTGCTACCACTTCGACGTTGACAATTCAACACCAACATGGCATAATGTTTCGGGGGGTTTTTTCCCCCCTTTTTAATCACAGTCCTTTGTCAAGGTGTACAATTTAGTGTGGTGCATTTTATCCATTCATTATTTAGGTTTAATGCTGCAGGACTTTGATGAACCATACTGGGGACTCCTCCCATAATCTTAACTTAATATACATATTTAGGCAGTGCCTAAAAGCGGAGCTCTGAAAATGTTTGCGTTTATTTTCGGTAAACAGCAATAATATAATTTACTCTGTCTTCAGTGATGTTCGGAAACTTATTTGTCCTCAAGAAGAAAAACCACTGACCAAGCAAGAAAATTTTCTGTGGCGTGAAGTTGCAGTCGCACGGGCCAAGTTGCCTGTGTGGGCACCTTTACGCGGACCCGACAACAAAATCCAGCTAACGGTTTCGCGATATTTGCATAATGGAACACAATACGGAGCTCCGCTATAAAATTGACAGAAAATACAGCAATTTTATCATTATTGTAGTTCTTTAAAGGACTCCCCCCCCCCCCCACTCCCCATCTTCCATGCTCTGCTCATCCATGCCCTCTTTGTTCTGCTTGCTCGAGTCGCCTTAACAAGCTATTTTCAGAAAATCCTTTATATTGCCACTGCTATCAAAATGCGAGACATTTGCCGAACACGCTTGTTTTTCTTTGATTCTAAATGCAGCAATGCAAAATAAACCTGCTGATAGCCTTATTGCCCTCAAATGCATTGCAGCTAATGAATCTGCTTAACAACCACAAGAGGGTTTGGGTGGAGGTCTTGTAATCATCAGTGTAAGTCAGATTCCCTGTGGACAAAACCTTGACTCTGCCCATTTAAGGATTTTCACCAAACTTGGTGGAGACACTTCTACACCCGAGTCCCAGAGATTTGACTTCGGAATGTCAGGGTTCAAGGTAAAGGGGTTTTGAAGGTGGTCATTTCCTAGGTTAAATTTGAAAATACTTATAGGTGAGAAAGTGACAGACCTCTAAATGCAACGAGAGGCTAATAGGAAACCGTATACACGATTTCAAATGATACCCTCCTTTAGCCTTGAGTGATCTTGAAGGGTCAAAACACATCCAGTAAAGAATGTCCATGTACTACAGAACATTTCTTAACTTAAATTACCCATTTCACTTGGGTAATTAAAACCAGTACTCATACAGGGCCCATTTGGTACATTACCCATGTTGTGTGCTGGGGGTACCTTGCGTTCCATGAGTGTCCCTTCTTCCTTGATAATGTACGGAGGACAGATCCGTGTTGAAACTGATTTAGTAAAAATTGTCGCTGTCCTACCCTGCTAATAAGAGATTATGAACTACCTATAAACAGGAAAAGGTATAAAATATTATCTCAGTGTCAGTGATATTCTACGCTTCGGTAACAGTGCATTATAGTTACAGCCCCCTGCGAAGGATTTCCTGGATTATTAAACTAGGACCATTTCTTCGAGCTTCACCTTTAATTCACTCGGCCATTATTTAGAAAGCGGCGTAATCACTTCCATGTAAGCAGAAAAAAAATTTCAAAGTTCACCTTATTAGTGTTGTGATTACAGAGGGGAGCTAAGGTCCAGAGCCCAAGTTAATGAAGCACTCCAATCTGCCTCCCCTACACAAGCAATAAGCAAAATGACACACCTGAAGCTTTTCCTGTTGTGGTATCTAAAGGAATTAGTTGTCCCTCATGTTTTCTATGCTAATTTTTCAATCTCGGGTTAAAACTGCCATACGGTGTGCTGGGGAACAAATGATTTGCGGTGGCATTTCTAGTGGCTGCTTATTGATGTCCAAGCTTGTCTTCTTATGCTAAATATTTCCTAAATATTTCATACATGTCATTCTAGCTGGGAAAAAAAAATGAGTTTGTTCTGAAGATGCTAGACAGTGTTCGAGCATCATATTATAAGAGGGCCAATGATTTTCTAGCATTCAATCATGAAATTATTCCAAAAGTAGATGCGAATGTGTAGGGCTTATACAAGTATAACTTGTATTCCTATTTTTTTATGGCTATGATAAAGTTGTAGTCCAATTTTAATTTTTAAGGCTGATGGTGCCTATTTTACAGTAGCAAGTTTCTGTTGATGTTTGGGGTTTTGGCATCCTTTATTTTTAAATTTGATTTAATTTTTTTTTTCAATTGACTCACCTTTGATTTTGATTTAATTTGTTTTCTTTATTTTAAAATAGAATGTAGTAGTAAAAACTTAGGGTTAAAGTCTAACAGGTAAATACAAGGGATGAAATGCAGTTGATGGTAAATGCAGTTGCTGATAGTAAAAAGTTCTTATTTTTACAAGTACGTATTACTTTTTGTTGACGATGACGTTCTTACGTAACTGTCTATTGTTAAAGGGACCGTCATGTAACATGGGCAGAGTAACTAAAATTCAAAATGTTCTTTTTGTTTCTTTTGATTACAGAAAGGGCAGAGAGAATGCAGAGGATTCAACATTTATTACTTTTTTGTTGTTGTGCTGTGACTGCAATACATCTTATAAGATGATGCAGGAAAGTCCCTTTCTTTACATTTGTACTGACATTATACGACCCCATAAAGTACACACGGTACTCAGGAAGCCCCAATAAGGAATTATGATTATGGCCTAATGGGCATTACTGGTGTTATGATGTCATGTATCTGAGACTATTTTAAGCAGTGATTTTACATTTGTCATGCAGATAGATTTAAAATGAGCATAAATGCCATTAGTGCCATGAAATGTGTGGCATATTGTGTTGAATAAAATATTGAAGTACAGTAAGAGTTCTTTAATGTGTGGTCTGGTAATATCCCCCCAACCCCCCAGGACACATTTCACAAACTATATACGGATAGGTCCATAAGTGTTTGGAAATTGAGACTGATATTGTGTCACCACCACCTCAATGGACTTCAGATGAAGCAGTAAAGATACGAATGTAGACTTTAAGCTTTGATTTAAAATAATAAATAAATTAACCTTTTATGAATTACAGCCATTTTACACAGTTCCTCCTTTTTTTTTTTTTTTTTTTTAAAATAGGCTCGATAGTACTTGGACAAATTAATGATAAATATAAGCCTCATTTGTAACAGTCAATGATTGGCTGAAGTCTGGAACCCACGGACATCAACAAAATACTGTGTTACCTTCCTGTACATGTTTTGCCCTTTCTGTTGCTGCATTCAGCTGCCACTTCTTTGCATTGCAGTACGTTTTGGGTCACTACCCATCCGTGCTTTCAATCAGTGTCATCAGTTTTGCAGCTTCTGACTGAATCTGAGCAGAAAGTATAGCGCTTTACACTTAAATCTTCATCCAGATTCTTCAGTCACCACTCAACAGCACTGACCCAGTTCCATACTCTTCTCCAGTAAGCAGTTTGTTGTATCTTGAGGTGAACCTTCTAAATTTACATGAAGGTCTCTTGATTTTAAACTTTGACAATAAGCCTCTCAGAAATGTCCTTTAATATTGTGAATGAATTTTTCACCAAAGAAAGAACGGCAACTGTCCAGGATAGTTGTCTTCTGTGGCCTTTCAGCTCTGTTGGTGGTGTTAGGCCTGCTGGTGTATCCATTCCTTTTAAGAATGTGTCTAATTGTTGATTTGGCCATTCGAAAAAAATGTCGCTATCCCTCTGGTAACTTTGTATTTTTCAGCATAATGATGAATAGCTTCCAAATTCAACACTGTCTTCTTAATTCTTCAAAAAATTATTTAGAAACTGGATTTAACTGGCCGTGAAAATGCACCAGGAAACTGTCAATTACATTTAAACATGTGAAATGGGGGAGAATGTGTAAATGGCTGTAAATCCTAAAAGTTTAATGCAATACTGTTATTAAACCCTTTATGATTATGCAAGATAATAAAGTGAGGCTACAAGAGGAAAGGTTCCCATAAATGTAACGATGCAGAATGTGATGACGGGTAATTGGATTGGAGTTTGAAGCTGTCTAACGCGGACTTGTCAGAAAACGAAGATCCAGCTCATAAAGCTACTCCCTTTTGAGCAACTACTACAGTATTTGGCACACTGATGGACAGAGCTCGAGACCCTTCTGGGATTAGATGCACAACAAATAAAACGTAATGAATAAGACAGACTTTAGGCAGCTGTTGCACCATGTCCTGACAGGAGCACCCTGAGGAGTACGAAGCTCTACTCTCTACTAGGAGAGGATGATGAAGGAAAACTAATACAGGGAAATGGACTGGGGGAGAGGTGGGGGGGGGGGGTTGGGTGTATGAAGGAAACTTCAAAGTCAAAACATGTCGAACACTGTCCATGCACGTCATAACAAATAGATTTGTTTTAATCTTAAAAAAATAAGTACAAGAACAAAAATTCTTTTGGCAGTTCTCTCTCTCTCGTGCACGCACACTTAAATGCGTTCATTGTAATTACGCCTGAGCCAATGTGAACCTGGCCCTGAGACTTATTGCAGTCACTTCAAATGTCAGCAGCTCATTGCAGCCTGCTCTAATTAGACTGCAGTAAATGCTGTAGTGACTCCCCCCCCACCCCCCGCCATCGATCTCTACTCACTTCCGCACTTTTTTTCGCTTCATGCAGTCTCACAGTGACAATCAGTGTCCATCAGAGATGACAGCCCGGACTTTTTAGCTGTCTGGGCATCGATTTGCATTATATCTGTCAGACGTAGTTCAAACTCGCAACTGGTTTGAGTGGAAGGGAAATGTGACAGAATAAGGCTATTCTATTTAGTGCTTAAACAAAACCATCGGTTGTATAAGCCAACACAGTGCATCATGGAACCTGGCTTAGGTCAGAGGAAAAGAGGTGGTGTCTAAGAAAAATTGTGTGTTTGTTTAACTGGAAGCTGCATTAGCAGTAGAACAGAAATGCATCAAAGAAACTGATGTCTTTTCACATTCCTTCCCACTCAGAGTCTGTGCTCAGCAGTGACCACTGTGAGGCAGGCTGACACAACATTGAAATATAGGCTTCACTGCTCAGGGCATGAAGGGGAGGAAAGCCAAATGGATGTTTGGTTTTATGACTTTTTATTTTTTTATTATGATTATTACCCAAGTGGCCCCCAGGTCTTATGCTGTGATGCAATTTGACATGGCAAACAAGTGTGTAAATGATTGTTGACATTCTGGTGCAAATACGCTGCAGGCTTTGTTATACGGGTCAGATATGATCAAATGACTTTGTGTTCGTTATACAGTATTTTAAAGGCTTCAGGAATAGTTTCTGTACCGAAACACTTACACGGGGTGATTATCTGAACAACGCAAGCTGAGGGCAATTTGATAGAGGTCGATAGAAAGGAGAAAAAAAAAAAAAAAAAGTGTTGATTCTGCGTTCAGAGTAAGTGTTCTGTTGGCATATTTTCTTGTTAGACTCATCTAGGTTGGTGACTTGCAGTGGCTAGAGAATCAGTCTTCACTTTAACTGGCAGGTAAGCAAAGTGTATAGAAAACGAAAGTAATAGCAGCGTTACATCCATCCATCCAGTATCTATACCACATACTCATCAGGTTCATGGGTGAAGCTGGAGCCAATCCCAGCTGAATTCAGGTGGGAGGCAGGATACACCCTGAACAGTAATAATGCAGACACAGCCATTCACATTCATACCCATGTGCAATTTCAAATTGGAGAAAACTGGAGTACTCCGAGAGAACCCATGTAAGTTTGAGGAGAACATGCAAGCTTCACAGAAAGGCCCGGTCTTCTGTGAAGTTTGAACCCAGGACCTTCTCGCTGATATAATGGCTATTACATGAGATTAAGTTGGATATTTGTTAACGAGGCACACCGGCAGCCAAAATTTGCTGCTTTTTGTCAAACTCTAGAATGAACAGAAGAGCTAGCAAGCTAGGGTTAGCTTTTAGCCGAGGACGGGTTTGTGACTTTTTTGTATTGTAATAGCTGGGTCATTCCACGCCAAGCGACCGAATTTATGAAGATCTCCCTGCTTGACCACCTCAGATCTTTTGCTGAAAAAATTCAAGGATGTTGAAATTATTTGAACGGTTTCATGAAACTTTCCGCTGCTTTGATTTCACACTCCTTAAGTGCATATCTACGACCAGTTGTAGTGCTAGGAACATCTATTTTGGAAATTATGTGCAGTACAGGTACCCAGCGCACATCATCTCTCCTTGGTCAGAAGAAACTAGCCCATGAGGATGCATGAATTTTATCAGAACATCTTGCTGGGCTTCAGATGCCTCCCTAATATTTCCAGCCCACAAACAACTTTCATAACCACAGTATATACACTGGCCAGGTGTCATGTCGCTGATCTGGAATCCCTGTGAAACCTCTTCTAACTCATAGTTCAAATAATTTGCAATATTTGCACTGGTCAAAGTTATCAATTTCAATAAATACTGTTTGATATGTTTCATAATTATCTAATCTGCAGGACTCTCAATGATAAATGTTCCCTAATTTTCAATTCTGCAGGACTGTCAATGACATTATCATGGGTAATTACTGAGGCCTACAAGTTCATTTTTGTCCTCTTGAATGTAAATCTTACATTGACTTAAATGGTAAAACAGAAATGTAACGATTTAAGTAGTTTCTACTTTCACTTATATTTGGGCTCCAATATTTGCATGCCAAAAATATGCATAAAATTGGTTTTCGTCCATTTTCAAGCTGAAATATCTTCCAGACAATTCATCACAGAAAGGTGGTTTCAAATTACAGTATACACAGTATACATGGCAAGTTGCATGTGTCATATCAAGTCTCTAGACTTAAAACTGAGCTTTCTGAAGACCTTCAAATATGCTGCCACAGAGCGCAGAGTAAATTTTTAGAGCAATTTCAGGAACCAGGAATCTCATGATATATCCTAGCCATAAACTGGAAAGTCCAGATTCTTCAGATAATGGTAGCAGATTTGAACCCTTGAAAATGTGAAGGAGCAATCTTAAATACTCTTCTTGATATAGCAATTTCAAAGTGGCTCCTCAGAAAACACTGCTCAGAAAGGGTCAGATCTCAGTTGCTAAAATATTTTCTTGTGAAAACACTATTGGGAGTAAAGAGCTAACAATTTGAGACTTTTCCCATTAGGAAGTGGATAAACTTCCTTCAGTTTTTTTTTTTTTTTTTTTTTTTAAGTCAAATCTGAGGCAGTCCAGTGGGAGCCTTTCGGACACCTGACATGGAATGACCCAGCTACTAATGGTATATGAGCTTATATCCTGGTAGCGGATTAACCAATCAGAAAGCATGAATTGTTAATATCCTGCAGGTGTGGATAGAATGCTCAGTTGTGCTTCTAAAACATACTTTTTCAATATTAGCCGTCGGTATTTCCCGTAAAACTAGTTCCAGCTGGTTCCATCTATTCGTCCATATAAGAGAGAGAGAGAGAGAGAGAGAGAGAGAGGATTTTTAAATTCTTTGTTCTGATTGGTCAAAAACTGTTTTATTTTGCCTGTAAGATTTATATTAACGTACCTCTAACACAACGTTTTGCATAGGGGCTTGTATGTTGGGCGTGCCACATAACGCAAGTCAAATTATGTAAAAAATTCTAACAAACACATGACTTGTGTTTATTTTACATTTACAGAAAGATCCCTTCGATGTAACCATCAGTTTTCCACCACAGGGACCTGTCCCTGGGTTTCTTGCTAACATGAAAGGCTCTCTTTCTTTTAGCATGTCATTCACATTGAGAGAGGAAATAAAAATGAGGAATTGGATTGACTGTTTACAGTGATTGTAACATAAGTGAAAAATGGGATATAAGGGAATAAAATGCATTATACATCCTTGATGGAAAATTTCACTGTCGCACCATGCTGTTTATTTTTCCTCAAGAACACGCCTCGTTATTTCACTCCTCAGATATACAGTACTTAATTATTTGATGTAAATAGCCTGTTTGGAAAGCTTCAACTGTCCAGTAGTATGCAGTGAAGATTATACACTTTTGTCTAAAATGGCTCCTAATAAAAAGTAAAAAATTATTTCTAATTTTTTAATGAAAATGTATTGAACAATGCTATTGTAGGCAGTGAGAACCAAAAAAATCATTCCGACAAGTATATTGAGGTAAAAGTATGGCTAATAAACAAAAACACAAAAAAATACCAATTTTTCAGAAAAACTGAAAGGTGTCACAATTTTTGTTTTTTTTTACTTTTTCATAGCATGAATGAACTTCAAACCGTATGGAATGGTTTAGCGAGTGAAGAAATTAAAAGATATGTGAATCCTACGCCTGAAAGGTTAAAAGCTGTAATCAGAGTAAAGGGTGGATACACTAAATATTGACATTTTTCTCAAAAAAAGAGACTGTTATTTTTGTTATTACTATATATTGTTGTTTGTTTACTTATTCTCATCAATATGATCCTATATTACATGAAATAAATACTTGAACAGTACTTGGTTTCTGATTTATCTTCATTTTGTTAAGTTGTGTAAGTGTATTGCATTTTTAAAATTTCTTCACTCGCTTCACTCGCAGTGCTTCACACTTCTGTATTCTGAGGCCCTTTGATACAGCACTATGTTTCTAATGATGAAATATAGACTGTGGAATAGAGCTTTATTCTTCCTTAACAACACAAAGTCAACAAATGTTAAAGATAAACCTTTATAATGAATAACACCAGTGTGGGCAGCAGCAACTAATGTAATATTAGATAGTCTTCATCAGTAGCCTCTGTTATCCACAGTGGTCCAGATGCAATAATGATTAGATGAGTCTCAAAGGACAAGTGCTGTCTTTACATTCACAGTCTGCAGCTAAGATAGGAAGGTTTAGAGTCTAAGCTGATGGTTATACAGCAATGTTCAGCTCTTTCTCAGATCATCCAATCAGTAATGTTCTTTACTTTGGTGCCGTTAGAATGCACTATATATGTTGTTCCGTGTATTATTTCATATATTTTGGACTTGTCTCACCATACAGCGGATTTGCAGTTTATGGCCTGTCTCTACCCAGATGAAAAATGTTAGATGAAAATCATGAGATGCGACTTTCTGTAATGGGCAAATTTACAGAAACTGTACATGCTATACAAATGATGCTAACCTTTATAAATGAGTGTGGTTCAATTGAAATACATCTCAAAGAAGATTTGATCTTGGGAATGCAAACTATATCTGATTGCTGCTCATATTCATTAGATAAAAAAAACAAAACAGATTTAATCCCTAGCAGACCCTCAGTGTACGTGCCAGCTGGCTGTACGGTGTATTATTAAGCAATCCTGATCGAGTGGCATCAGTTTAGTTTAAGCTTAATGATGGAGCAGGTTTGGGGGTGAAAGGAAATCAGGCTGATTACAACGGTATCAATGCTATTTTCATCCCATCTCATCACTTAATTTGCACACTTGATTAGGCGATTTCCTGGAGAGTGAAACCTCATATTATTCTAATATTGGCATAATAGGAAATGTGTATTAAAATAAACCAACACAGCGAGAAAGGAAGCAAGGTGAGAGAGTCAGGACTATCTATCATTTTTATACTGGGAAATTAGTTTTATAAACAGTAAACACAGCCACAGGATTTCACATCCTGTGAAATCCACGAAATTCACATTTCGGGGTACAGCCTGGACAGCTCGCCAGGACATTCCAGGGCAGAAACATGCTGATGGCAACCCATATCGCCTACTTTTTACAAACGACGGCAATGGTTCTTTTACATGCCTCTCACTACAGACAGTGAGAGACGTGGCCGGCTTTTGATAATCCAGAAAGCTGCACTGGGGGGACAGCAGTGAAAAATCGGTGATAGTGGGGCTTGAACTCACGACCTTCGGATCAGTAAGCCAGCACCCTACCACGGGGTCACCACATCCCCATAATATTAATTTATACCTCCCAATTTATTTCTCTTTGGCCAAAGTCTCTGACCCTCTGAATATATAAGTTATTTTTACTCACTCATCACTCATTTGACAAACCGCTTAATCCTACTAGGGTTGCGGGGAGGCCAGACCATCACAGGGAAACACACCTACAAGCATTCACACTCACACTTAGGGTCAGTGGGAGGAACACTTTGGACTGTGGGAGAAAGCCGGTAAACTCCCGCAAGCACGGGGAGAAGGGAAGAAGGCCGCCTTAGTAGTATAATAATGAATGATGATAGTGATTGAAGTCTAAACTACTGATTTATATGATAAACAAACATTAGTTTAAAGGCAAAAGACATAATGATTAGAGGCCCAACACTAATGGATAGTTCATTAAGAAACCCAACACTAGATAATCAATGTCCCCTAAAAGGATGATTGCCTTAAATAGCAATACAGGATGATTTAAGACCCAACATGAGATGAAATGCCAAGAACATTAAAAGCACAAGACTAGATTGGTCCCTAGATTGTTACTTTAAGGCCCAACACTGGATCATTAAATATTCAACACAAAATAGTTCATTACATATTCTATATTGTCAAATATTTATGGACACCTGACCATCACACCTGTATGGCGTTGTTCCCAACTTTTCCTACAAAGCACTGGAATTTCCCTTTACTGGAACAAAGAGGACCAAACTTGTTCCTACGTGACAACGCCCTAAGCACATAAACGACGTCCATGTAGCCATGGCTTTTCAAGGATGGATATTCAGTTAACAGCACAGGGGACTAAATGTGGAATGGGATGACTGACTGTCATGGTCAGGTCTCCACAGACATTTGGCTGTATATTGTACACAGTTTGTGCACAAAACACTTAATACGATAGTTCATTGACTCTGTAGTAATGCAGAATGTTAGTACATCTCTGAAAATCAAGAATATATTTTCTTATATTTCTTAAATGTGTTTACATTGTTTAAACCATAAGGAAAGTTGCTGGAATGTGCTGAACAGTGCACTTGTGCAATTAATGCAAAACTGACAATGTACAGTTAGTTAATGGGTTTAACACATCATGAAGCACAACACATTTTGTAAGCAGGCCGCCACATGCCCCTGCCAGCAAACAATAGCATGTCGAAGCAGCTGAAAGCAGTGATTGCAAGAAAAACCTCATTGACTTTTTCAAGTTCATGCCGATATGTGCACACATAGTAGATCCTGAAGGCCTGGTATGGCACAAAACAAATTAGCATGATCAACACAAAACACAGGCTCTTGATCTGAGCCCAGACTTCTTGATGGACCCATGAGACATTTCCATGCTTTTGGAACACACACCACAGTACGTAACACTGACATGTGGCCAAGATCACCCATATTAGCAGCACCACAGTACAGATGATGTAGTTCAGTACTTTCACATTTTTATCATGAAGAGCATTTCCAAAAGCAAAGCACTGATCATCATTTGTGTTTACTCCTGATCCATACGAGATGGTAGAAGGGATAACAGCAGCCAAAATTACAAACCAAATGGTCACACTGGCTATTACAGCATGAAGATGTCGGTAAAATTCCAGTCGGTGTCTCCATTGAAAGTATGCCAGGTATCGTGTGCACAGGATGATGGCGTAGAAGATGAAGCTGAGGTACATGTGCACGTGAAGCATGCTGCTGACCAGTTTGCAAAAGCTGAAGCCTAGTTTCCACTGAGCGGAGATATAGTAATACACACGGAAGGGCACAGTTAGGAGGAAGATCAGATGCACCACCAGGAGGTTGATCACCGACACTCTGGTGAAAGACAGCATGTTGGACATGAGGGTGTTGCTCATCAGTATCACCCCAATAATTCCACCGATAAGGACAAGCAGATAGAGAACTGCCAGGCTGATCCTGTATTCGATCGGTAGGACTATTGTCAGATTGCTTGTTAAGTCACTCCTAAAAAAGGCAATAATCAAGCACTATTTGTCAGTATCAGGTATGCAAAAAAGTGATGGTAAAAATTTATCATGTAAAACACTGTTAATATATACAATTTTATAGATAATAAATTAGCAACAATTTTTAACAAGAAATTTTTCATTCATTCATTTTCTAAGCCGCTTAATCGTAATTAGGGTCGCGGGGAGGCTGGCGCCCATCTCAGCAGACTCTTGGCAAGGGTGGGATACACCCTGGACAGCTCGCCAGGCCATCGCAGGGCAACACACACACAACCATTCACACTCACACCTAGAGGTGATTTGGAACGACCAATTAGCCTACTGTACATGTTTTTGGACTGTGGGCGGAAACCGGAGTACCCGGAGGAAACCCACGCAGGCATGGGAGAACATGCAAACTCCACACAGAAACGCCCCAAGCTGGGAATCAAACCCAGGCCTTGTTGCTGTGAGGTGGACGTGCTAACCACTGCACCAACCTGCCGCCCAGAAATTTTTCATTTCATTCCATTTTCCGAACTGCTTTATTAGGATGGTAATGAGGTTGGAGCCCATCCCAGCTGACTTCATGCGAAGGCGGGGTACACCCTGGGCCAGGGCCAACACACAGAGGCACACATCCATTCACTCCTAGGAGAAATTTGGAACAGCCCCCTAGCCTAATGTCCAAGTCTTTGGACTGTGGGAGGAAACCAGAGTTCCTGAAAGAAACCTACATAAATACAGTGAGAACATGCAAACTCAAAGCCAGGACCTTCTTGCTGTTAAGCCGATGTGCTAACCGCTAAGCCCCATGCTGCCCTCAATAAGAAATATACGGTACATTATAAAATGGAATGGTGTGATATATAACAATCATTTTAGACTGTGTAATGGTCATTAAAATGATACAGAGCTTGAGATTGGCCATAAAAAACATGTTCAGGATACTGTGGTGATACAAACAAAAATGAAAAAAGGTACTTTATAATTAATTAATTAATTAGCCAGAATAAGAGCTAAATCAGAAGTTATGAAACTTTCCTTACCGCCTGGCTTTGTAAATGTTGGTTCTTGGTAAAAATTAATAACAAAGAATGTTGACTACACGTTTAAAAAAAACATAGTTCTCTAAAATACACAGCACATACAGTAGTATGCTTGGCTGACTGTATCTATTTAGTTGAATGCTAATTTAAAAAGTAATTCCTGCTATGACTAAAAAAAGATAACAAATATTTTGGACTCAATACTTTAAGCAATTCTGTATACAAGTTCTTTTAATAAATAACCCTGAGTAAAACTCCTTTCCCCTCCTATATAACAATACATGCACATGAAAAGAAACTAGACGGCATGTGAATGTAAACTACATCTCCCTGGTCTTGTATGTTCCATGACTTTTACATGCCTGGAATTGAATTTGAATTTTTCATTGAGTTTATTGACTTTTCTTGACATAGGTTATATTAACTATCAATATTATTCATTCATTCATTTTCTGAACCACTTAATTCAAATTAGGGTGGCGGGGAAGGCTGGCGCCCATCTCAGCCGACTTTGGGCGAGGGCGTGGTACACCCTGGACAGCTCGCCAGGATATTACAGGGCCAACACTCACAACCATTCACGCTCACACTCACACCTAGGGGCGATTCGGAACAGCCAATTAGCCTGCTGTGCATGTTTTTGGACTGTGGGAGAAGACTAGAGTACCCGGAGGAAACTCACACAAGTACGGGGAAACTCCACACAGAAATGCAAACTCCACACAGAAACGCCAGAGTTGGGAATCGAACTCAGGCCGTCATACTGTGAGGGGGACGTGCTAACCACTACGCCACCGTGCTGCCTTATCAATATTTTTATTATTATTATTATTATTATTTTTTTTTATGTTGTATAATAATAAATATATTAAATGTATTCATCATTAATTTTCTGAACCGTCTAATTCTAATTAGGGTCGCTGGGAGGCTGGCGCCCATCTCAGCCGACTTTGGGCGAGGGCAGAGTACACCCTGGACAGCTTGCCAGGCATTATATGTATATGTATGTGTATA
>JAQMYF010000027.1:4496382-4516998 GCA_030014195.1 Neosilurus mollespiculum
AAAAAAAAAAAAAAAAAAAAAAAAAAAAAAAAAAAAAAAAAAAAAAAAAAAAGGAATAAAAAAATTTGAGACACCTTTCAATTTTTCTGAAAAATTGGTATTTTTAATCATCAATATACTTGTCGGAATGATTTATTTTTTGCCTACAATAGCATTGTTCAATATATTTTCACCAAAAAATTATAGAGAAGTAATTTTTTACTTCTTTTTATTGGGAGCCATTTTAGACAAAAGTGGTGGTGTGTAATCTTCACTGCACACTACTGTACTTAATATGCATTCGCCTAATATTAGATTAAAATATTTCTTGAATTTAGTCGGTAATCTCTTTAAAGGAAGTGAGAGTCTGCTTTTAATGAACAGTATGAAATCAGCGTACATCACTCAAATCTCAGCAGTCTCGCCTGAATGTGATTAGAGAATACGGATAAGACATTCACGCCTCATAGATCCTATTACAGCCCTAACATGGAATAACTGTGCAAGCGAATTATGGCAAATCTCCAATGTGATGTGGGTAAATATATTACTGTAAAACTTCTGAATGGGGCTTCTCGCTAAACAGAAGTTTATTCCTAGTATCTCTCCGTTGTTTTATGATGAAGCCATCACGTAGGAGTTAATAAGCATGGGAGACAGAAAGAGCCCTGTAATACCGTTATATTGACTTGGCTCGGTCCTGAGAGGGATGAAAGAATATACACAAGGCTCACTTCAGTTCGCCTCTCGATCACGCTCCCAGGACGTGACAGTACTGCAGATGTAAAGCTAATGTTAAAAGCACGGCTGACCCTATATAGCCGTGTCTCTCTGTGAGCTGATAGTCACATCGAGGTGCCCAGTCCTGCATACTTTTCTGTTTTCTCCCTCCCGAGACACTGGATTCAGCTACAGTGTGGAAGAGATAAATGTGTCGGAATGCAAGTGGACCCACTGTGGTGTCCCTCCAGGACCAGAGTTTTCCACTCTTGTCACAGCGGTAAAGTTCATAGAACATTAACTGTCTATTATTGTCTAGTCAAGGTAATTAATGGGGATGAAATGGTGTGAAATATGCAGGCAGACAGAAACAAAGGGTGTAAGGGCTGGATACTGGGCTCGGGGACTTTTTGTGTGGTGGCGAAGCTGGGTAGTGTCGGTGTTGTGCTGTTTTATGGTTTCGGTAGTTGAATCATGGGAAATGTAAGGTCATTGTTTAATAGAAAGTCTCAAATTTAGCCTCTGAGTGGATTATAGCACAAATATCGTATATAAATATCCTAAAGGAAGCATCACATTAAACACACTCTTCGAATCCCCGTCAGATCCAGATCGTGCCAAGTGTGCCTTTGTCCATCCAGCAGTATAAATGGGTACCAGTAAAAACAGTAAATAAAAAATACTGGAAGGGTGACTTACGAAGGACTAGCATCCTCAGGAGGAGTTGAACTCCTGGTCGCTTCACGCTACAGAAACCAAGGATAAGCTCTGTCCTGATGAGCCAGTAGGCTCGGGTGTAAAAGCCCAACAGACTTACCTAATGGCGTTTTGTGTTTTCTTTTCTTATACCCTAGTCCCTCTACTTGGGTTTTGAGTCCCACTCTGGTCTCTGACAGTGATTTCTTGTCCTGCCTGTACGGTCACCCTCAAAGCAGTAATAGCGAAGTCGCCCAATCTGTGATATTCGAATTTCCTCCCCCCTACAATCATGCAGCTCAGGTGAACGTCCCCATGGCTAGTCCTGAAAACATACGACAGCTTTGAGCTCTCTGTGTATATCTTACTGTGTATATATACATGCACACACATCCCAATGAGAGAGTCAGGATTATGTTCATGCTGTCTCTGCTTGTCTGCAGAGGTTGTCCTGGCACCCGTTTGTGTGAAGCCGTTTCTTTTGAAAGCTGTGAAATGAGTAAGACCTTATTATTTATGTTGGATGATATCTGCACTAGAACAAGAGAATTTCCTGAGTCTCAAGTGGACTCAGATGACGTGCTCCTGTTCAGCTTCCCAGACCCTCCAGATCATGGCATCTGTCTTCAGATCACGTTCCATTTTACATGTTGGCACACACACACACACACACACACACACACACACACACACACATACACGCACCTCCACAGTCATCAAGATTCAGAATGTGTGTGCCGTGGGTTTTTTTTTTTTTCCTTCCAAACTTGAATTTTGGTTCAGGTAATGTAATTCACGGGGCTTTCTCAGACCTGCCTGTCACACTTCATAGCCCACACCGCTCTTAAGGCAAGACTGTGTTTCTTATTCTACTGCCGGTGGCTGTGTGTACGTGTATACATGTACTATGTATGAGGGAGAGAAACAGGAGAGGAGACGGACAGAGAAGGAGAGTGTCTGCACTCAGATTTCTCTTCGAGGCATGCCGAGTGTCTTGGCTAGTGACAGAACATGACAAACACTTTCTCTCGTTCATGCTGAGTATCTGTCTGTCCGTCCCCATACCTATAGAAATGTATGCAGCAGGGATATGCAAAGTCGAAGTGTACTCGTAGAGGAGAGAATTGATTACGGAAACCTTCTAGAAAGTTTGGTAATACTTCAATGAAGAGGGTTAAATATCAGCCATGAGTTTAAGGTCGGTATTCAAGTGGTCAATTTCTCATTTCTATTATGTTGACTGTAGGATTTATTTTTAAATAACTGTGTGGATGGCATTCAGTGCAAGTTAATAAGTCAATAAGTGTTAACATCTAATACCAAAGCCCTTTCACACATGTAGCAGTCGCGTGGTTTTCTCAAGCGACACGAAATGAGCAGGTGCAAAGTCAATCGAGCTGATCTTTCACCCAACACAAATCGAGCGATAACCAATCAGAGCTTAAAGATACCATCGATTGGCAGACGCCGGCAAACACAGTTCACCAAAACCTTCTGTATGGGAACAATGAACAATATTATTAATTGTTCCATACACATCAACATGGAAGATGAGGTCATTATTGCCACGTCTAAATATCCTGTGCTGTATGACTGCACACAAATTTTATACGGATATTAATCGGACACGCCATACATTTAGATTTATAAAACTGTCGGCTTTGCCCGGGAGTATATATTTATACATATCTCTAGCTCTTCCCGGTTCATGATGCCCCAGAGTCTCTGTTCTATGCTTGGCACATGATATTAATGGTAACGATGAGCTGTATATGATAACGAGTTAAAATAAACTTAAATACCGCTGCTTAGTTTCACTCGGTCAGATTTTAAAGTGGGAAATGTGAGGGAGTTACATAAGCAGCAAGAGCCGAGCGGTGAAGCGATTTGCTTCTCTTGCCAGGCGATGTTGCGTGTTCAGCGAGGAAGCGATTCGCTTGTTGCTCATTGCTTTCTGTGTGAACGCCATTTACCATAACATAATTCGCTCGTCTTCCCAAATTAAATAGAGCAGTTAAATTTTATATTTACAGTAGTCACGGGCATCCAGTTGAAGTGGGATAAATTTAAAAAAAATAATAAAAATGTAAATAGAAGCTGTCAATACGAACAGATCTAATTTTGACAACATAAAGCACAAATCTTTTAGGAGTCAGTTACATCCAGAACACATTATATTTAAGTTACCAAACGTTACAGTTTGGTCACAAACCCCATGTGCTAACTTCAAAAGAAATGTACTGACACATGACTGCAATGCAGACCAACAAATACGATGCACTTGATACCATCAACATAGTGTATTAAAGTACTGTAGCTATTTAAAGTAAGGCCCTATAGTGGCTGTAGATCATTATAACGGCCAGTTTAATCCTGCAAGGTTTACAAAGCAAGTGGTGGGACGTTTACTTTGAGCTGCTAAATACGATTTAATGCACATTAGAAATGCTTTTGGTGAGAATTCATTGGTCTATGGTATATAGACCAGGCGATGATTCTTTCCCTCCAGTAAATTTGTTTTAAAACAATTTGCCCATGTTATTTTCTCTGTATCATTCCTACAACGAAGAATTTAACTTGATTAGAAGCGCTTTCTGAGCTGTGGTGTGCAAAATAAGAACATTCTGGTGTTTCCTGCAACAGTGCAGATTGCACACTGTTTATTGCAAAGCATAAAATGAGGGGGCCTAATGGTAAGCGAAGCAGCTTTGGGACTGAAATGCCGCTGGTTTGTTTCCCAAACCAGCAGGAAAAACGTGTGGTGGTGCTGAGGGGAGTGAGCTGTACCTTCCCTTCCTTTACCTTCATGGCTGCTCTCCGGGCGCCCCCAAATGTGTGTGCTCACTGTCTACGTGTGTGCGTGCTCACTTCGGATGGGTTAAATGCAGAGGCTATAATTTCCCTTGCAGGATGAACACAGTATAGCAAAAAATAAATAGGAACGAGCAATCTAGATGTCAATAACCAAACCAGCTCCACTTCATTTAGAAGTTTTTTTCTTTTTACAGTTGAGTAACACAGTGGAGTTGGTTAAAACCCAACCTCTAACCTGAATGAAGCTTATACTGACTAGAGCATATGATATCACTTAAGAATAGGCTTCATCAAATCCCTTATCACTTACATTTGGGTATATGCTCATTAAATACACAAATGTTGTTTGGTAGTAATTTAAATCTCCAACTATATCTTCATCTGCTTTGTGGCCGAGCATGACTGGTCGATGTATAATAAGTTTTGTGCAGTGCAAGAATACGGATATAACGTTCACTGGTTGAAGAGAAGCCCATAGGCATTTTGTTCCTAATATAAGTGGCTTGATAGAATTTCTCCTGGATGATTATGGGAGAAAATGACCCTAATTTCCTGAATTTTCTTTAAAGGATTCTTTAACGTTGTGAGCTTTTGACATTTTGGTTTACGCGAAAGATTGCTGGGCTTGGCGAAGGTTTGTGCAATGAGTGCTTTATGTTTACCGGTGTAAACATTGCTGTCAGATGAGTGTAGATGGGAAATGTTCAATAAGGCGTTTTTGTGTTTGTCTGCTTATCCCTTAATCCACCATGCGTGATGAGTGTCATCACATATTTGAGATGATGTAAAACCCCAGCAGAACTTAAAGCATTTCAGGGCAGCGAAACAATCAAGTATGACCTCACCTGCCTCTTTTCATACACATAATTTAGCTCAAGGCTATGAAATAGCAGAGCCGTCACCCTGAGCTGTAATACTGAAGTAGCGTGCGTACATGTGAATGACAGTTAATATCCGCATGCTGTTTTGCATAACGGAGAAATCCTGACAGCAGCCAAGATGCATTCCAGGATTCTTTCCTAGACTTTCCTCAGTCTTCTGTTACTGTCTGTTATTCTCTCCGTCTCAGCTCAGTCACATAGAATTACAAAACGGGCAAAGCACAGGACTGAGAACTGTTAACCATTCTAAATAGTATTTAGGTGTTTTAAAGAGGTCCATTTGGAGATTGGAGATTAATTATAATGAATACTGAGGGATTTATTTCTTGTAATGACGGAAATTAATCCTACTATTGGTGCCAATGCCAATTCTTTTTTATTCCTTGTTTGGTGGATTTCTATTATGCAATCCCGAGACGGGGGTGGGGGGGTATATCGTCTTAAGAACAGGTATTTTGTTTTTAACAATACAACAAGAATACAAAAAAACGGGCATATAGAATTTTTTTTTGGTCGTTTTTTTGTATTCTTAAAGAAACCTGAACTTGTGCTTTGATTTGCCAGTTTAATCATTTGAATACAGTAGTCTGTCCTGAGCTGATGTACTTTTCATACAGTGTGTATGATTAAACAGATCAGTGGAACATACGGTCACAACGTTTTCCATGACATTCCAGGAAAAGGAGGATGCACTTAAAATACTTTCATAGACCTCCGCTTTCACCTCTCCTCTGAGGGTGGGAATAAAAGTGACTGGACCCCCATGTATGCTTTTACACGTGACCCTAGTGGCTCATCAGGATGGAGCTTATTCTGTTTTTTTGTAGCATGAAGCAATTAGAAGTTCAGTTCTTCCTGGATGGGACGCTAGTTAGTCGCAGGTTACCTTCCCAGTATTTTTACTGGTACACTTTTATACTGCTGGGGGGGACGGTGGCACACTTGTGGTCTTGACTAAATGGAAACAGCTCTCAATCATGAGTGCAGCACCCAAACCACTGCATGGTGGATAAAGGTCCTTCCTTATTTCAGAAAATCTCATGGTTACTGTCCAGTTTCAAGCCTGATAGCCCACACCACAGTGGGCTAAGCTGCACAATAAAACAAATTAAAGCTCTTGAAAGCCTCTCACCCGTTGCAGGGTCCGATTTGTCATTTTAATGAACCATCGTGGCCATATTGAACGGAAGTTAACCCTCCATGGGGCTTCTGCTAAATGATCAACCCTTAGAGCAGAAAGATTAGATGCGATCTACCACAGACTTGGATTAGAAATTAAACTGATTTCTCAGGAATAAAAGATTATTTGTGTTAACTCTGTTTTGGGCTGTTTGTGTGTTGGACATTCTGACACGAATGCGAACATGCCACTATGCTCGAGTTTTGCAATATGCATGTCAAAATAAACCTACACAAAGCTTGAAGCAATACAGTGCAACGTGTTTCCTCACCTGTTTCATGGTTTGTTTGGGTTTTTTTGCTTTAACCCTTATCTCCATAAGTCTGAGGATGATTGGCAGGATTTGGAGGCTATGAATATAAAACAACCAAATACCCACTTAGCCACCAAATGTGGAGGAGTAGAGGCTCATTATTTCAGACATTACAATACACTCTATGTCCACTAACTGTCTGTTCCGTTGGCTAAAGATCCATGTTTGAAACCTGGCTGAACATGTTTTCTTTCCAATAAGAATGTTTCCAAGTAAAAAATTTAACTCGCGTAGCTGGAAAGGCTGTTAACTGAGCAACGTCAAGCAGCGCTAGCTTATTTCACTTATTTATATCCCAAAGGTTTTTTTTTTTTTTTTGTTGTTGTTGTTCCAAACAGGAAACAATTAGAAAGCACATCTGTTAAGCATCTGGGGAGTTTTTTCTTTCTCTATGGGAACTCTAGTTTTAGAAATCTTCACATTTTGGATCCACTTCACTTTTTACCTGATTAAAAGTGACTGAAAGCGCTCAGAGCATTATGCAGTTATCACTAATCCTAAGCTTTGCATCACTGTTCCTGAAAAGTCAAGCCTAAAACCCCATAAATATGCTTTCACTGAAATAGAGCAGTTAGCGATCTCGAGCTCGGTGGTATTGAGGATTTGCGTGAAACTTGAAGTATTGGAAGCTGATCAGTTCGAGTTCAGAGGAGGAGCTGAGAATAAAGGTATAAAAAGGTTTAAAGCACTGCCGCATTGCTCTCTTCAGGTACATAGACAAGAAAAATTCCTCAGACACCACGTCGGGAGATCGTTGAGCCATAGCTTGGGGAATGTACCAAAGTGAATGTAGGCTGTGGTGATAAATTGTGGATTTTCTGATTCTGATTTTGCTACACTGTATTAATCCTGCAAGGGAAATTATTGCCTCTGCAGTGGGCTGCCTGGAGAGCAGCTGGGGGTTAGGTGCCTTGCTCAAGGGCACTTCAGCAATGAAGGTGGAGGAAAGCAAGGGAAGGGAAAGTGCTGCTCACTCCCCACTGCCACCACCCATTTTTCCTGCTGGTTCGGGAATCGAACTAGCGATCTTCCGGTACCAAAGCCGCTTCTCTAACCAATAGGGTACGGCTGCCCCCAATACATTTCATACACATTTTCTTTCTTCTGGATTTTTGATTTTCCAAACAGAATTCTTCTGTAGCCAGATTCGAATGCCTTCCAGATGTCAGAAGCCAGTGTAGCTTAATTGAGCTTGTTTTTTTGACCTGTTGTCATTCAGTTTGATTCACATGCGTACATTCTTCCTCATTGTTTTACCTTCTTATTTTAACGCTTATCCATAAATCGTGGTCAGGAGCCACAGCAGGGGTCTTAGTACAGGCGAAACTTAATTTTCTTTATCCAGCAATGGGTAGGCAGGCAGAAGTGCAAGAATTAAAAAAAAAAAAAAAAAAAAAAGAGAGAAGGAAACACCAGAAAAAAAAAAGTCTTGGAGTCTTGCAGTCTTGGATCACAGGACATGCATACTGTGTCTCGTTGTAAAGACAGCACATGCTAAGCATGTATTAACAACGTGAAGTCATTCTTCGGTGGAAGTGATCAGGACAGAGCAGCAGCAGGAAGAAAAAGCAGGAAACCAACACGTCCATGTAGTACTTCAAAGTTCTGTTCTGATTTTTTTTATATTGTATTTCATCAGACCTGGAACCGAAAAATAGGGGGGAAAAACTAAACAAAAACAAAACAAAACAAAAAAAAAAAAACCCACACACAGATTGCAACAGTGCAAAAAATTATGTAATCTTAACTCCAGAAAGGTTTTGTACTTAATGTCATGCCAGAATATCCAGAAGCACAGTGTAACAGCCTTTCACTCTACAGGAGTGCTGTATCCTTAAGATATTTATTACTAACAGCAGAATAAGGGACATTACTGTACCGTAGGACAATTTTAACTGATTAACACTACAAATAGGACATTTATCAGTAGATCTCTCCAGTTTCGCTTTTGAGTTGAGTATCGGTATTGAATCAGCAGCAAGAGGAGAGAAGAGAACTGATCTCACTGATGATTATTCCTTTCCTAATCAATTGTGGCTTTATTTATAGATTTGCAAGGGCTCAGAACCACCACAAAGGAACAGGAAGCATAGTAGGAACAAGACGTGAACTCCTTTGGTGAAAATTTTCGGTCAAGTTCAACATTTCATGCCGTGTATAAAGAAGTTAAGGTTAGGTAAAAAGGAAGCTGTTGTGGTGTAGTGGTTCGAGCCTGCCAGTCACCCTATCTGTGCAAAGTTTGCTTGATCTTCTCCCTCCTGTCCAAAGACATGGATTAGGTCAAAGGGCGATTTTAAATTGAATGTGAGTACAAGAGATTGGTGATCCATCCAGGATGTACACCTGTGACTGGCCTCAGCTTCCACGCAAGCCCAATGGATAAGGGGTACAAAAAAAAAAAAAACCCTTATAAAGATGGAGGGTCTTCCTTGGTTTTCCTAATGTTCTGCCTTCCGTCCATTTCCAATCCGGCGTTTTTAGCAGGATAACACACACACACACAAAACAAACCACGTGTCACTAAACTTTCGAATATCTCAACATAGTACTCAGGTCACAGTACGCCATTACTATGACCAACATGACATTAGAATGACCAACAGTGAGACGGGGGGTTAAAGTCATAACTCGGAAGAGTCGTAGAAAATAGCACACTGCTTTAAATAGCTATGTATCCAGCTTTGTATATGCATAAATAGACGCAAAAGAGATGAGCACATGACTTTGCAGAGCATGCAAAATACCGCTCATAGATTGGTTGATTTAGGAAGGTAAACATATTTTCATGACTTGTTATTATTCATAGTTTTGACAGTTTTGACATCATACCATCCATTTTCTTAAATTTTTATTAAAAAAAAACAATAAAAAAAAAAGTAAATACATCTTCCAACGCAACAACACTTAACGAAGAGAATAAAGAGTTGAGTAGGAATCGGCGCTAGCTGCTAGCCTAAGCTTGTTACCTCATTATGCACAATGTGTTCGAGCGTCTGGGTGGTCTTTAAATTTACCAAGTCAGTTTCTAGTTCTATTAAGTGTGTTGTATTATTTTGATGTAATGCCGATACCCAGAACAGATGCACATTAAAGAAAAGGAGTCATGCTTCAATCACAGTCACACGGCTCGATTTGGCATTTTAATTGCAAATGATTGATTTGTTTCATTAACGAGTGCAATAACACTGTGCAGAGAAATGTCTTCTCTAAGTGGGCAGCAGAATAATGATATTTCAAATTTGGGTTCCTCCACGTTAACAAGGCAGTAGACACGTCGACTGAGCAGATCCATAGATAATGCACAAAAACATGCACGCTCACACAAGCTGAACAATAAATCATGCTGCTGTAGTGGTTTCATGCTGACAGATGGTCATCAATATTGACTGGAGCTCAAGGGAAACCAAAAAGAGACTCGCTTTTGCTCTGCAAGCCACAGAAACAAGCGCACGTGCTTAATATGACAGTGGAATTGGAAACGTGACACGGTTCCAATCTTTAAACAACACACACACAGTTTCATTAAATGCAAAGTTAGTTGAAGTATATAGCACGGATCACGCCATTAGACTGACCTTGCAAGACGGTGCATACTAAACCATAGAACGTGTAGGAAATTATACACAACCCTGAGGTCAAAGGACTTTCCACTAATAAAGAAAGCTATGAGTCATAACCAAAGCCGGCCAAGGTGTCCATACTATACTGCTATTTTAAGCACCTTAGCCTTTTTTGTGCAAGTGTCCTTGTGGCCTTTGTGTACGCAATTGTTTAATATGCTTGCTGGTTGGCTCACAGAACAGAAATGATCACCTAGAGTGCCGTTAGGAAACCTGGAACAAGAGTCTCACTGCCAGATCTTCAAGATCAGCATTGTTGAGCCGGAGTCAGCTGAGATTTACCCTGGGAATACAGCTTGTAGGCTTTATTGCACTTAGGTAGTCATAGTCATTGCTGATGTTGACTGACAGATGAGGGCATCCCTCTGTTGATCTTATATTCCTAGGACCACCACAACCACAAAAAAAAAAAGAAAAAAAAAAAAAAGAAAAAAAGGGATGCGCTCCTAAATGGTGTAAAGGAAAATAATTTGTCCTATTGTACAGATATTGCAGAGATGAATCCCAGTGATGCCAGGACTCCATGAAAGAAAGATTACCTCTTTTCTCTGGATGGGAGGGGTCTTAGAGTCTTACTCCATTCCCAAGCTGAGCATTATTAGCCAGTTGCAGACATCTGTCTGTCCATGATCAGGAAGAATAACGTGTTGATGCTCCAATTTGAAAAGATGTTTGATTTTCTTCACATCTTAAAAGAAGCATGTTACCCATCACTTTCACGAGTTAGGGGGAGAGCTGGCTGTTATGGGGGGCATTAGCCAAGCCCCAGGTAGGAAAAAATTAAATGCAATTGTTTGCCATCCCATCTAGGCTATATTCAGGACTCCTGAGGATTGGTCCTGGGTCCAATGCAATTCTCGCCAAGATAAACCGACACTGCAGATGAATGATGAAAGCAGTGAATAAAACCATGGAGGTGGGATGTCCCAGGGTGGCCTTTCTGTGACGGTGTGTAGGTCAATCAAAATGATTGCCAGTGTGTGGGGGGGTCATGTGACACACTGGCAGGACATTGTGACAGTTTGGCCTCCTGGTGCAGCACTGCTAAGGGTTACATAGGACATCTTACGATAATTAATTAAAAATTAAATGTTTAACTGGACTCCCCTTTGACGTGTCAGCCAACTGCTGTATGAATAAGATGGCGTCCCTTCCTTGGGCAAGTATTCCCAGGATAGGATCTGGATCCAGTGCAGTATCAGCCAGGATAAACTGGTTACTGTGAGAATCAAAGTGTATTATGTTTACACCCAGCATGGTTTCTGGGATGGGGTCTGAAGCCTTAAAGGGTACCTGTGGTGAATTAGTGTTACCAGCTATATAAAAAACAATCACATATAACATCAACTGTTTCTTCCAGCAACAGCCGCATTGCCAGTTTTCAAAGTGCGTGCAAGTGTTAAAACTCTAGGCATGCTCAGAGACATGTTGCCTTTCTGACCGGCTGTTCCAGCTTGATGCTAAAGCAAACTCGTTGGATTGGCTGGACTACGTGACTGACCCGTGCAGCATGACACGTTATAGGCCAGTGCTGAGCTGCACAAACAGCTAGCGCAGAAATCGTGAAAAACATTTCTTTTTGTTCCTAAATTAAGTGATGGCAAGAAATCTGAGTTGGCCGCATAAGACATTTTGGATTTACCATCATGCTCATCTCTGGCAGCATTCTCGTCCTCAGAGTCACTAGAATGTAATGTCTCACTGTTTCCACAAGAGCTCCCCGCGGGGGGGGGGGGGGAAGGTCTTAATCACAAGTGTGCCTCTGTCCACCCAGCAGTATAAATGGGTACCAGTAAAAATCCTGGAAAGGTAACTAGCAATGGACTAGCGTCCCATCCAGGAGGGTTTGAACTCTCTCTAGTCGCTTCACGCTACAGAAACCGGCCTGATGAGCCTTTAGGCTTGAGTGTGAAAGCCCACCAGACATACCTTACCTCCACAAAAGACGTCAACCCCGCCCAGTGCGTTGACGTCACTTCCGGAGAAAACTCTACTTCTCCTGTTCAAGCTTATAACCTTAGTGGGTTAACTGGTCTTGTATTTATGGTGAATGAAATTTTCACAAGCTTTATGCTTGGTTCCAGTTTAAGACTGCAGATAACATTCAGAACATGCTGGGAACCCAGAGCAGCCGTGCTACATTTCATGTGGAGCTTCTCAATAAAGGGCAATCTGTCAGGCAACAACAACAACAAAAAAACCCAGCATGCGACTTGAACATACTCAGAATAGAATGCTCATTTATCTCATACAAGTGTATTGGTTGACAATTCAGTAGCAGAAAAAAAAATGCTTGGAGAGCATTATGGCGAATGTCAGAGAGGGACTGACCAATTATGCATCCTAAATGATTACTGCTGGATACAAGCGTTCATGTGAGCCACACTTGTGCTATCTGGTAATCAGACTGCGTTTAAAATCATGTAGCCGTTCTGATACAAAAGACAACGAAATCTTTGAAGCCCAAGTGTGAATGAAATATGTTCCCATGCTCATTTCCTTGTTGAAGTAGCCAGTGTGAAAAAGTGCTGTAATTTTTATATGGCTCCCAAGTGACTCATGAAGCAGAAATGTTCACCTGGAGTGCAGTTGCGACCCTTGCCACCAGGGCCTCAGTCCCACCCATCAAAGATAATGTTTGCTGGATCATCTTCCCTGTAGTAATGTATATCTTGGACTTTATTGCTGTTGGGTAGCGCTGCTGGCACAATACCAGCCTCATCATTAAACTCCCACTGGAGTAATCATGGGTAGATTAGGCTTGTATAGGAGTTTTATTTAGCTTTTATAGAAGGAGTCTCCAGTGTTTATGGCAAAGGGTTTCTTTTAAATATATAAAAGTAGTGGTCCTAATCCAATACCTTGAGGAACACCCATCCATTTCCCCCCTTTCCCCAAATCCACTATAAAAATGACTACAGCTTCAGTTTGCCTGTAATAGTTTCTAGTGTTGGGATCAGTTCAACATTCTGGGAGTTACACTTGTCGTGGTGGTGATAGCCATGAATAGAAAAGAATAAATGCCTGTCAGACAAAAGATGCAAGATGGCCCTCTACCTTGCTCTGAACAGAAGAACTGAATGCTCATTTATCTTGTAGAAATGTTGGTTCATATGGAGAACACATAAGCTTAAATCCTTCATGAAAGCATCGCATGGTATTTGGTTGACAAATTGGCGGGCACCGATGTGACCGATGAACGCACTGTGCTCTGATGAAAGATTGTGCGGCGTGTTTGTTGCAGAAGGGAACGGAGGCTGTCATCCTGAGCCGCGTGTTCATACTGTATGAAAGTTATGGATGTGCCTGCACTGTTTTCAGAAATTATCGTTAAGAAATGCCTGCAAATTAATTTACTTTTTAAATGGATGTCATGGTGATTTCTTATTCACTGTCGATTGAATCTATTGAAATAGCCAGTGGGTAGCTGTGTTACAGATAGATCCATGACCATGTGAATGAATTAGTGTGGTAGAATTCAGCTGCAGTGATGTATGTATTTTCCCAGGCCACCACACACACACCCTGCTGGAATAATTATTCTACAAGCACAATAGAGTCACTTTATGTAAAGAATTTAACTTTATACTAAAGCTCAGGCCATGTGGTTGGCTCGAGCTCAGAATGCACAATAAAACCAATAACAAGGAGGCCCAGGTAAGCCGTAACACAGCAATTACTCTTTACTAATGCTGTGTTATAGCTTTCTACATTTAATTTGATGCTTAAGCTGTGAGATTTAACGCCTCCTTATTTCTCTTTAAGGAATTGCCTAATGGGCATGGAAGGAGTCATAACTACTTGCTTTTTAGAAAGTAACTCTATTAGCGTAGCAGTGCAAAGTTAATTTGCTAGACCATTTTACAATTTAAACATGCGCAGCTAGGGTACTCTACTTGCTGAACAAGACACTATAGAAAGCGTATTTCTCTATAGAATGCCCAAATCCCCCCCAACCTGCTATTGATGTATTTATGCCACATTTTTGGAGAACTCTCTTAAGGACACGGCCTTTGTGAGATGTCGCATCACGACAGCTGTATTGTTCGGGCAGTCTGGTTCGGGCTCCCGGAGCTCATCACACATTCATACGCTTACTAGAAGCCAGCACTTCCTGGCCCATTAGTTATTTTCAGGGGCTCGGCAGTCATTCGAAACAGGACGCTGTCACTCCTGGACATTTTCTATTCAGGCGCTTTAGGGCACGAAGACGGGCCCCGGGGAAAACGTTGTCCAGATGCTGCAGGTTTTTCCAGCCAAAGCGAACACTCTGCTCTCGTTTCCAAAATGTGCTGCTGCTTCAGTGTTGTGCCAGACAACAGGACACACAAGTGCAGACCCACACACTCCAACATTTATTTATCTTCACTCATTAGATGTTCTTTCCAGAGGGCCTGGCCACCGAATGGAAAGGGAGCACTGAATAACTAGGATAGCACTTCTGAGATTTTGAGCAGAGAACTTGTTTAAAAAACCAAAGTATTTGGGAGCAGTTTGAGGGTTTATGCATTTTTGGAAACATCTATTACTGAATTATGCAAGTGACTCAGTAATCCAAACTCTGGAACACATGGGGAAAGTTGGTGAAATTTGGTCAGAGAAAAACAAAAAAAAAAACAACAGTAGCTCCAAAGAGGTCGAGATCATCCACGCTATTGCCCAAGTCCCCTGGAACCAGGTGCTGGTTTCCCTGTGCACTGCTCAGGAGCAGCAGTTCCAGGCTCAGCAGTAAGATCAGCAGGTGCTCTCAGACCAACTCTGGGAGTCTGCTACCTCAGCTGCAGGCGTCCCCCCACGTCATGCAATGAAAGCAAAACGCCACACCTTTTGTTGCAAATCACTGAAAAAATTGATGCAGGTGCAAGAATGGCAAGCCTGCCTGTGTAATGAGGTACTCAGCTCAGGTACAGGAGATTCGCTTTAAATGTATCGCCTCTGTCTCTCCTAAAACTGTCGAGAGAAAAGACCGTCTCTGATAACAGTGGTTCCTGAAAGGGAGGAGCTGGGGCAAGAGAAAAGTTCTTCCCAGTCCTCTGTGGAGACCACCTCTTGCGGTGAGGTGGTTCATGTTTAAACTGTTGAAAGTTAAAGTGAATAAATGAAGTGTAAAGTTTTCTGTCCATGCTGATATTCCCAGCATCTATGGTATCTTGGCAGAGAAACTACTTTGGTGGCTCGGACACTCAAATCGTATAGAGGATGGATAAATTCCTAAGGATTTGCTGTACTGCGAGCTTGCAAGTGGAAAACGTTCGGTCGGTCGGCTGGCCTCACCTTCGCTTCAAAGAAGTTTGTAAGCGAGACCTAAAGGCATCTGGCACTGGCACTTCAAGCTGGCAAGAGGATGCTGTCAATCGCCCCTTCTGGAAAAGTGACTTTAAAGTGGGAGTGGCGCTTCCCGAGCAAAAGCGAAATGCCAACACTGAAGTCCGCCGTGTAATAAGTAAACTGCACGCCTCCGCAGCAGAAAGCTCACTTTACATCTGTACCAATTGCAAAAGAGGCTGTCATCCTCAAGTAGGGCTTTCTAGCCACCTGAGGGCCTGCCTCGCCAGGACGTGAACTCTTAGATTAATTGTTTATTCCCTGTGTCTGCCATGACCATGGGGTTTCCATATCCATGTAAGGTTGGGTTATTAATATACACAGCCAAAACATTAAAACCTTATGACTTGTAATGTCTGATGTGAATAACTATTGATTATCTTGTTACTAGTGGAAGAAGTGGGATGTATTTTTATTTAGAAAGTGAGCAGTCAGTTCTTGAATTTGATGTGTTGGAAGCAGTCCGACCTCCGACTTGTTGGGAATAATGACAATAGTAATTAGTTTTAATATATTTGACCCAAAAGTGGGTGAAGCCGATGTCAGAAACTGACCTACGGGTCACTTTTCTATTTTAGAGTTCTGTGCACTCCACCATATATATATATATATATATATATAGTTCAACTTTCAGTTGATATATACATTAACACATTAAAATTGTATACTTTTTGTAATGAGTAATATTTCTACTGAATAACCGTAAAACATTATTAGCAAAGGGTAAAATCGCACATAAGAGGTTAAAATTTTATTGGGCGGCTCAGGTTTGTATACTAGCCAAGTCACAATTCTATATGGAAGTGTGACCGAGGGTCCGAATTCTGCATACACTGTAAAATGGAGAACAAACTGCCGGCCGATTTTTAGGAAGGTCTTCGCCGTACGATCTGGATGTTAGGGCACAGTCCATTATTGAATTCTACCAAAATTGTATTGGGAACATTTCATATATTTTTGACAAATGAAAGTCGTAAGATAGTGTGAAAAGTCCCACGGTGTAAAAGCAGATTTAATTTCACAATAGAGTGCACAATCTGCTTTATTTGATCCTTCCTTAAATATAAAAGAGATGAGACACCTGTGCACTGCAAAAACCCTTCCCTCCTATATTTCCCTCTCTTTTATAAATATTCAGGAAGGCAGGCTGCACGGGTGGGCGTGATATACATTATTAACCTCGACTCGTCCCCTTGCACTAAAGTACATCCACATTGACAACCTCGATCTCCCGTCGCTGTTGTGCTAGCGGTATCTGTTCTTCCTTTTTTCGTGCGTGCTGCCGGTTCTGTCACTCCTTAAATGAGTAGGCCAGTGACTGTAACATCCTGCCATGAATGTAATTCACAAAGTCAGTGCTAGTTTGCTGAAAGGGACAGAAAAGAGAGAAACTGAGAGAGGGAGTGAGGTGGGCTGCATTCAGAACATAAATCACATGGCATGCACGAACAGTTGGACGTCGAAAGCAATTCCACTGCTCAGTTCAGTGGCTAAGATGTTCCCAGGACTTGCTAACATCCAAGCAATTTAAGCTTCTTACCTTTTCTTGTTTTTCTCTCCACTGTAAGTTCTGAACGTTTTTCTTCTCTGACTGGCTCACAAATAAAACAGCCTGACATCCCGCGGCTATTAAGTTTTCCCATTGGGCTACCAAAATGTAACACCTTCCCAGCCTGACAGGCTACCTGAAAATAAACTTGTAGTGAAATCAAATTCCCTCCCTTATTCCTGCATAACTGTTATAGAACAAGCCGCTTTTTAATTGTGGTGCGTTAACAGGAAAGGTAACATCGCTGGGTCGTGCTATAGGAGACGTTTTGAGAGGGTGGTTTTCTCGAGCACTCTGGGTTATGCACGGGTTTTACTTCTCCTCTCTTCTCCCTTTTGGTTTGGGCAAATACGGTTGGTGCAGCGCTGCCACCTCCTGTAGTGTGATTTTCGCCTTTTCGCACGTCCGCCTCACAGCAACAAGGCCCTGTGTTAGAAGCCAAGGCTCGATGAGGGCGTTTCTGTGTGGAGTTTGCATGTTGTCCGCGTGCTTGTGTGGCTTTCCTCCAGGTATTCTATTGGCACTAGCAATCAAGGCTTGGTCTTAAAGGCGCCGCTTTGTTTACCAGGTCAAAAATACAGAATATATACACGAAATCTCCCTTGGAAATCAAATATCACCAAGATTGCAATCTGAGACCATTTTCTTACTTTTGAACCCAAGTGTCAGCGAACCATGATCTTCAGAATGTAAACATAGCATGCACAGCATCTGGTAGCGAGAGGTCAAAAATCAATCAAAATGGTGAACGACAACACAAACATGAATGGCACGAGCAGTGTAAAATCGGGAAGTTTTACAAAATAAAACATTTGTTTCCGATTTATGGCATGCGATTTGACTGCTAAAGAGGCACAAGATTGCAAAGATTTCATGTTGGTGTACGATAAATAACTTTTTTGTTGCACTGGCTTGCTTGTTGTTAGGACTTGTGGGATCATATGTTAGATAAGGCAGCTTCTCGTGGTTGAACTGCCTGCTGTATTTGAAAACTACATCTTAATAAAATGGGGCTACATGCCCTGATTGGATTGTGTACTTGTACATCTATTACTTTGGCAGAGAAAACGGGAATAGTCACACAGCTTCAGCTCCTGCTACAATGTGCACCAATGTTCATATTCCCCTTTAAGTGCTACCCTTGTTCTATCTCTCTTGGAATCAAACACATGGTTTCATCAGTAAAGATGGTTACAACTTTGGTAAAGACGGACTCATCGGTAAAGATTGGTACTTCACCTATATTTCTATAATGCGACATGAAAAGCTTTAACTCTTTTTTTTTTTTTTTTTTTTGCAATGCCATGGAACTATAAGTCTTTCCACGTAAACAGCACTCGAGAGCATCCGTGTCTGACTTGGTGACTCTAGGGACAGACTCTGTGCAGACTCACATGCCTGATTATTGGTGCCTGAGACAGTGCCGTGTTACTTTTCACAAACTGAGAGACTAAGAGGAATAGAAAGGAGGGAGTGAGGGAGGGATAGACAGAGAAAGGAGCTGTAATGAACTCGGGCTCTCGGCGATCTCATTAAAGCCTGAGCTCCACAGCCTCCCTGGAGATGCAGATTATAAAACTTTAGATCGGTAGATGCTTCAAGGAGCAACAGGCAAAGTGGATGAAGTTCGAATGAATGGCGAGTTCAAAGCTGAAGAAGGGGGACATTGAATGAGTTTGAGTAGATCAGATTAAAGACTGCGAGACACAATAGCACACCAGCGACGTCAGTATTTTAGCACTGTTCTATTCAGCCTGAAATCGCCCATCTGTGTTCACACATCAGACCCAGCTACTCGCAGTGCAGACCTGGGACTTAAGCATGCATCACTTATTTTTTTTGCATGATACCAGTGTGAGAAAGGGGCGATAAGTCTAGCACCTCTGTCTAATTCTTGCAACCACTCTAAGTAAAGGCAAACGTCATGAATATGGCACTAATAGTTACCTAATTAATAGGATTGTCCCATTAAAAGCCGCATAATGTTTATTCTTAAATAGAGGACATTAGTGTAAACAGCATCTAAACTGGAGACAGAGCCTACTTGAAGGTCAGAATTGATTTTTATGCATTAAAATTGACTACTTGCTGTAAACACAATGGCCTGTCCTCTAAATCATGGATGTTTTCCGTAGGAAAAAGTGCATTGAATTACCAGAAAATGTGGCAATTTTAAATGAATTTGATAAAGAAGCTAATAAAAAGCATGAGAAAATAGCTCATCACCTGCGTACTTTGTCATGTGTGGGCATGGTACAAACAAATAAAATGCCAACTAAGAAAAAGTGCTGGGTCAAGTGCTATTTTTTTAAGCTGCTGAATAATAAAAGTGGCAGCCGTCATCTTAAACCATGTTTATACACTGTGATATACGCCTGAGGCTTTTTTATTTATACTTTTTTCAATAAATGCATCTGTGATGCTGAATTACATTTAGCAGTAACGATAAATTAGCTGTTGACCTCAGTCCGCATTTTCAGTCCCAATATTTTTTGCTGTTTAACGGCAGCGTTCTGGGTGCTACTGAGGAACCTCTTCTTAGACGCTTCTACAGGAAAAATATGTGGCGGACTCTGATGTGATATGGCAGATGTGATGATGTGACTAGCTCTTCAATTATCAGTTCCGAATGACCCTCATTGTTGAAGTCCGGGTTGATTTGGATTCACGTTCCTCACTTTATATCCATCATATTTATGTTTCACTGCATCAACAAAATAATACACTGCAGATACCCAACTAGATACTTGGCACACTCGGTTTCCTTTAAAGTCTTTTCTTCAATGCATCACGTGTAGTAACCGGAAAGACTGCGCCTATGCAGATTGACTAAGGTACTGTAAACTAGCCATGCCTGCACGGATCGCTCTCGACCCAACCTATAGAAGTCGGCTGCACCTCAGGCTTTTTTGGAACTGACCAATCCTAAGTTTCCGTACCACCCAAAGAGCTGTCATTATATAAAATACCTAAACTTTCGGAATGAACGCAGAGGACTTTGCTGAAATGAGCAGGCTTCTTGTGTCAGCTTTGTTCACTCCCAGGGCAGAGGAGATTCACTGAGCGCGATGGGGAAGGGGATTCTTTACTCTCATGTGGGGATTCTTTGTTTCACTGCACATTTCTCTTTGAGATTTAGTGCGCACTAGAAAAAAGTGAAAAACCTAACATGAAGGTTAATTTTTTACACAGGAGGGAGCTGGTGTCAAACTGTCACGTTGTTGAGGACCGCTGGCACTAAAAGTAAGACTCGGACGTTATTACTGACCGGAATCGTGCAAAACTTTGCAGGCTTATACTAGATGACGTGATGAACAATTTTATAGAGCTGGATTTTTTTATTTCCAAACCGGAAACAGAATTACTGGCATTCCAAACTACGTAGCCGGTTCTGATTGCATCACAAATACACCGCCGGTGTGTGGCTTGTTTGCTGTTGCTGGAGCAAATTTGGAATAGTTTTATTTAACAAGCCAAATGTAATTAGTAATTTTATTTATACACACACGTGTGTGTATACATATACACACATATGTATA
>JAQMYF010000027.1:4517233-4543304 GCA_030014195.1 Neosilurus mollespiculum
CACACACACACACACACACACACACACACACACACACACACACACACACACACACACATATATATATATATATATAAAAATAGACAGATAGATAGATACACTCTTTTATACATATATTTGTGACATCTAGTAACATTTGCTTGTCCAGAATTGCTATTGAATGTTGCATGGGATCATGGGGATGTGATATTTATTTCGCACAAAAAACCCTCACTGCAGTCAAATCATCAAAACAACCTGTTATCTTTGAGCGTTGTTTTCTTTTTCTTCCCGTGGCTCTCCTTGTAATGGTCTATTATGTTGTGTGTATATTGCCTAAGGTGCCATAACTGTGACTGCCTCTGCCTTGAGAATCTGATCAATATGAGACGCTGAACTGAGGTTTGATGAGCTCCTGCCATCACCAGCGTGCAATGATTTGGGCGCAATATCCGTTTCTGTGAAGAATGAAAGAAACAGATAAAGAAAAGTGAGGCTTTTAAGAAGCAGTTACTCTATCGATTGTCTCTCTAACCTGTGCCACACTCTAAAGTCTATGTTCATTGTTTTTCTCCCAGGGTGTTTAAAGACAAAAGAAAACAAGAAACAGTCATTAAAGAGGTCCTCGGGAAAGAGTCGCACTACAATCGTAATGGTGTGATCAACATTAGTACTCTTTAGTCACAGTCTATCCACAACTATGGAGTGATCTGTACACCTGATGTGAATAACTGCTGTTCTTTGGCCATTCTGGCAAGTGAAGACAGACTTGGCTCATGACTCATGTCCCTGCATTATTACTACTTTTGACCCTAACAAGTGTACCAAGTAGTGAGCTTGTCTGATTTTCCTTCCACCAACTTCCCAGCTCTCTTGATATTACCCAGCAGTGGCTTTGGTGCCAAGGAAGAAGGGAGAGAAAGGCCATGATATCTGAACCGTAGCATATCCCCAAGGTAGTGGTTTTCAAATAGACACCATGCCTTCCACCTGTACACATCTCAACAGACCAGGTACGAGCTGCTTTAATATCATTCATTCATTTTCTGAATTCATTCAGTAATCCGAATTAGGGTCGCGGGGAGGCTGGCGCCCAGCTCAGCTGACTCTGGGCGAGGGCAGAATACACCCTGGACAGCTCGCCAGGCCATCGCTGACAGCAACGCGACCTACTCTTAACGAAAATCAGCCATGGTTCTTTTACATGCCTCTCACCATGGACAGTGAGAGACATGGCTGCCCTTTGATAACCCAGTTAGCAGCACTGGGGGAGGGGGGAGCAGTGACATCCCGTTGATAGTGGGGCTTGAACCTTCCAACCTTGGGATCAGTAATCCAGCACCCGAGTGACCAGAGTCACAAGGATAAAATGATGTGTATATACAGCCCCATATCTGCTTTATTATACTAATTAAAATGCAATGCGACAATTGCATGGCACTGATTCAGTTTTAAAATATTTAAAAACTTAAACCCAGTAGCCTAATGTTGTGTAGGTCCTCCTTGTGCTGCCTCTGCAAGGGTTGGTCTCTGGTACCAAGACGTTTTAAGACCAGCAGATCCCTTAGGTGGTCTGTGGACCCGACTTGTTCTTCCAGCACATCTCGCAGACACTTGGTGGGGGACTTGGAGGCCATTGGCATGTTCTCCAAACCATCCCTGAACAGTTGTTTTTTTTTTTTTTTTTTAACAGGGTGCACTGCTGAGGAAAGAATTTGCTGCCATGAAGGGCTGTACTTGCTCGGTAGCAATGGGTAGGTGGGTGGTACATGTTTTTCAGTAGAACATTGCCCAGAGTTTCGTACCGCCTCTTCAGGCTTGCCTTCTACCCAGACTGGTGCCATCTCCTACACAGATAAGCAACGTGCACACATTCAGTCTGCCTCACCCGGCTCTTGCCACACCCCAAAGGCTTACACACAAGGTAACTCAACGCAGAGGGACGTCTAACAGCACCACAGTGTAAAAGAAAATGTGATTTATCAGACCAGGCCTCCCTCTTCTGGTCTGTTTTTGGTCGAGGACTGTGGTCAACATGAGCCTCGGGTCCCTATGATCACCAGTGGTCTGTCTTCTAACTTTGGGCAGGTAATGACCACTGGATATTGTTCACTTGCTGCCTGATATATATCTTACAGCTCATCAGTGATTCTGGTATTATTGCTAATCAGTGTATATAGGGAAGAGGTGATGTGGAGGTTGCTGACAGGTGTATTAATGATTTTATATGTCTGCGCTGGCAATTACTAGGGCCAAAGTCATTGTCCGTCTGAGCCATTTATACGAATGTGATATTTCAAGCTCTGCCTTAAAACCCGTTTTCAACTCTCCAGGTGGGACCGACCGGCTTTTCTCTCTTTCCGCTGGATTTAGTGCCCCACCTGGTTCTGGCAATTCCAACTCACTTGCTTCAGGCGGTCTTGATCTTGTGTGCCACTGCACTGACAGGCTAGACCTCACCCTCAGACCACGGAGCCATTCGTTTCTTCGGCTCTCTCTGCTTTTTGGGGGGTTTTATCTCGTTTTACATTCCCCATGCAAAAAGAATGGGCTTTGAATCCTGGTCTTCCGCATAGACTCTATGGGATTACGGGGGAAGCCACCAAGATCTTCACACCTAGAGGTCCCCCCCATGGTACCCATCTTTCACACTACCTAGGTGTGGTGCCTTCCAGAAGCAATACCATTAAATATTGAAAGAGCAGAAGTGAGTTTGGCCATGGTGTGGTTAGGGTTTGTGGGTATCTGTATAGGCATTTCTTCTTGGCTGGCATGCACTCACTTCACAAACCTACATGTCTGGACAAATGGTGTACTGTACATCTCTGGTAACCCTTGTGAACTGGGTCGGTACCTTGTACGAGGTAATCTAATGACATCAGTGAGATACTATATAAAAGCAATGTTGCATGCCAACTGAAACAATTTAAATCAATAGAATAATAAATATAAAATAAAAATAAAGCTGTGTAAAAACGTTTTCTAAATAAAATGATCAAAAAGAAAGGTTTCATTCATAAAGGTTCAAGCTATGAGTTAAAAACATGCATTTCCTTAAAGAAGATTCTGGGTTTTGTTTTTTTTGGTTCCCCCTCTTACCCCATCTGTCCCTCTGGCACCACATGCAGCAGGCTTCTCGATCTGGACCATCTGTTGTACAATAATTATTTCCAGAGCTCTTGACCTAGTATTTGTTCAAGCTCACAGATAGGACAGAACTGTCCAAAAATGTAATGAGCTACATGAACTTTAGATCATATATAGAGGAAACTTTTTTGCTCTGAATTAAAGTCGGTCCACTTTTGTTGAAATACTCTGAACTTATAAATCCATGACCCGAACCTGTTGGGTTCTCATCTCGAGCACCGCCCAGTACCTTTCTTGAGGAGTTAACTGGGCACTCACATCCAAGTGAAATCATCTAGTAGAATTGTACATGTGTCTGGGTAACCAATGGCTGTGCACACCTGTGGCCTCTTCACGGTTTCATTAAGGGCTTACTGGATAATTATGGTTGCATGGTTAAGCATCACACCTTGAAAGGTCACCTCAGATTAACAACCATTAAGCATTGACTCGGTGTGAAGCATTGCAACGTGGTAACAGGAAATGTCGATGGGGTTGGAGTGAGAAGTGGTGCCTCTGGGATTCTCTTCTCTGAATGCTGCTGTCAGTCATGTCTCCTTGGTGGGCGGCAGAGTAAGAAGGTCCTGGATTTGAGTCGAGGGCATTTCTCCGTGGAGTTTGCATGTTCTCCCCTACAGTCCAAGGGCATGTGCATTATGGCTAATTGGCTGTTCCAAACTGGAACCGCAGGAGAGTGTGTTTTTCCCTGCGATGGTTTCCCGCCTAATGTCAGCTGCGAGTCACCCTAGTAGGATTAAGCGGTTTGGCAAATGAATGACTCCTTGATTTCCTTGCTCCTTATTCCACTAAGCACCCCCTCCCCCTTTATCTAAATATTAACAATTTAGACTGGTCAAGTCTCGTGTTATTTGAATTTATTTCTGGTTTTAAAGGCTGATGTTCAAATGAATATTTGACCATGTGTTTAATGGCTGACCGAATTTTAAATAAGTACAGTAGCTTATATAGGATAGCCAGTGGTGTGTTTAACCTGCCCAGCTATTGACTTCCGCAGCCACTGAGATGACGACGCAATAGTTTTGCTGACTCGTGCACGGGGCATCCTCGTGTTACGAGACATTCCTACGTCATGACAGTTGGACACAGGAAGCCAGGAGAACACACAATGCACCACTGCATGCTTCCTTCCTAGATACAAAACTGCTTCATCTTCTGCCACATTCCTGCAAGAACTCAAGATGGCACTATACCAATACAGCACTCTAATGGACCGGACACGACATTTAAACAGCAAAAGGTGGAGGAAACAGCTGAAGGAGTCCTGACTGCTCAAAACACGGCATTTCCCAAATAAAACACCGCATTATAAACATTAACTCTTCTCACTCACCTCATGCATTAAGAATAAATTAAGACGGGTGCATAAAAACTCCTGATTAGCAAACTGCTGCCTCAATACTAATGTTGAAGATACCCAAACACACACACACACCCAGGCCAACCTACTACTCAATCACGAAATATTGATCTCATTTAGCATAAATAAAGGATAAACACAGCAGTAACACTGTCCCAGAGTTCTTTTCAGTGGGAAATTGCCGGTTGTCGTTGATTAGTTTGACCATCAAGAACAGCAGGCATCACTGCCATCCCGTAGCTTCCAAGTTTGGCGCCGACGCCGTGCTCCTCTCAGCTACAGAGGCATGGTTGGGTGCCGTCACACTACGACATGCCCATCTCCGTGACAGCAGGAGGTCTGGATAATTGGGCCGGTGTCAACAGCGGCTCAAAGTTGCGCTCTTATTGCCAACCCTTTTTATACACACTTCCATATCCACACGGCAACTGATAACCGGTGTGAGAAAACCGCTCAATAGTGTAGTTAACAAGACGAAGACGTCACCACTGGTTCTGGACCGGTGCACTGAAATTTCAATACACGGCACTTTTTTTTTTTTTTTTTTTTAATAAATGTACAAATGTGTAAAATTCAACTGGTAAAACTTCTCCACTGGTAAAATTTAAAATACAATTATAATTGAATGGCATAAACTTAAGAAAGTCACACAGCTTGCACCTATTCAAAACCATATTGCAAAACATTTTCATATTAAAGCACCGTTTCAGCAGAGTACTTGTTGACGGAAACTGCTAGAACATCTCGACAAGGTTCCTAAAGATAAACAGGCACAAACAGGGATTATTGACACATTAATTATACAAAATAAAGCAAAGAGGAGACACCGGTGGAGAACAGGAACAAAAATAAGAACAGATGAAAAGCAGAGTAAACATCGGAGCCCAAATCGTGTTGCCTTGCCTTCCTTTTCACCTAAAAAAAAATCCCCCAACACTAACCCTGGCATGCTGCTGTAGGAAAATGACAACGTTCCAGTAACTTCAGAAAATTTTCATTCTATTCTTATTTGATACACATTTAGCAAATTACATACTTAGGAAAAAATAAAGAAAGAAAGAAGACTAAATTATAGGTTGCATTTAACACACAAGTCTACAAGAATGAGCTTCATGTTACTACATTTGAAAAATCGTCCAACTAAAGGATTCAGCGAAAAGTTCATCATCTGTGCAAAGTCTGGTTCCCACCCAGTGTACTAAAAACTGAGATTTTGTTTTAACCCAAAACAGCCTTTCACTCTAAAACTCTGCCCAGCATCTTATAATTTGGACTCGGTCTATATATTTAATACACCATTCACACACGTTAATATATCCCAGGAACTGCTTGGCTTGCCCCGTCCAGACAAACACTAAAACGAGCTTATGACAGCCACCCGGAGGACGAGGGACTATCGCTGTTTAGTTCCAAGCGTGTGCATCTGTGAAATAGCATCTTCGGAAATGCGTCACACAACCCCAGTCCTTCTAATGAACCTCTGAAAATGGGCCGTGCAGAATAAAAGCCATGGATAAACGAGCCCGTCATCCCAACACGGAGCTCATTCACACCTCTGCTTATTCCCATTATCTTCAGGCCAAACGAGGCACCGTATACAAGGACCACAGGTGTTTACCGAAACTGCAGATCTGTTTTTGTGGAGGGGTGTGAATTGAAGGGCCCATAACTGACAGTGACCACTTTTTTTTTTTTTTTTAATAAATGGTGAGTTCAGAATGCATGAGGTGGCTTAACTTGGAAAATATTTTCTAAGAACAAAACCAGTAAGGACGTGCTGCGGAGTCCCCCACGTGAACATTTCATTGCACTTGGTTCTGCAGCCCAGTTCCTGAGAGAACGCATCAGATAATTACTGCACAGAAGTGTTGCAGCTGGGTGATTATTTTACACTTTAATACAGTTCTCTTTTCCCAGTGTAACAAACAATACAAAAAAAAAATAAAAAAAATTAAGATGTAATATGAATAAAGGATGGTGACTGGACGCCCATATACACGCCTACACACACTCCGAGTACGTGTGAATTATCGGATCGGATCAAACCTAGCTGTTTTTTGCCCCTTTGTGTTTCATTTCATTGCATGAACGTCTAGAAACCCCATCAAGATGCGACTCCTCCGAGCTGTCACACTCACAGTAATGAGAAAACGGGAGATTTACTACACAACTCTCCTCCCTCGAAAGGCCTTCAGTGTCACCCACGAAGTCGAATTAGAAAGCCTGGTAAATTTAAATCCTTTCACCCAATCAGAAAGAGGGACCACTTTTGTTGAAACCCAGACTGGAAAGGAGGGAAAGACACACTGGACACACCCATCTGTCGCCAATGTTCCCATCAGCGATGTAACATTAGCAGTGATGAAACACTAGTGTTGGCCACTTTTACTACTACTACTACTACTACTACTAAAAAAAACAAAAAACAAAACATACTGGAATTAAATCAATAAATGTCTGTTGCAAGCATGCAAACTAAACTGGGGGGGAGTAATTTCGAGGAACCCCCAAGTTCAAGCCCACAAAACTTTTTGTCTGCTGTGTCCCTTCTGGGGCTCCGTACTTTACCTATTTTAACCTGTAATAAAAACGATAAACCCGACAATGCTCGTTAGATAACGTTTACTAATTAGCCTGATATTTTCAATGGATAAAGTAAACAAGGACTCGGTATAGGTTATTTTAAATCAATGCTCCACATATCACTGATGTTCTCCTGTGTGATCTTATTTGATATATTTATGGGGACTGCCAAAAAACCCCCCAAAAAACTACAATTAAGTGAGTAAATAAATGTACATTTTTTACAGCAACACAGTAAAAATACAATTCTGTGGTACCGTGCAAGAACCAGATAACCCACTTGACCATTAAAAGTGAGTCCAGTGCACTATTGCAGACCTCAGGCATCATAGTACAATCTAGAAAATTGTTAGAACAGTATTAGTTAAAGATGCCATTTCTCAAGTTTTGTTGATTAAAAAAAAATAATAATAATAAACTGATCATGTTTTTTCTCAAAATGAACATTTTGTGGGTTGTCTGGTTCTTGCACGGTGCCACAGGATTGTGCATTTCGTCAAAGGAGAGTCCATGGGTTTTACCCAAATTCAGTTGCCTGAAGTCGTATAAATATGCCATAAATGTCCAAAACACTTGTCCCTATTTGTTAACTAGCCATCCAGCTTACAAATCCAAAGGAGCCAAGAGTGTTTGAGCCCAGCGTGGATTGGATGGAACTGAATTGCCGTATGGACTTTCAAACAAACCACAAACCTAATTCATGTGTAGTATCCTTCATAAACCTAATTTTTGATAACACTGTTCATGATTTTTAGGCTCGTTTCTTCAAGGAACCATGACACTACCCATTTAAACCCCTTTCGCAAGTTGGATTTTCAGCTCCTGCTAACACCAAAGATTAGCAGAGCTGCAGCTATAGAAACGGGTTCTGTCCGTCTGTATGATTGTTATTGCGATAACTTTGGAGAGAAATGACATAGGATCACCAAATTTGGTGTGCAGGTCTCCCACAGGGGTCAATACGGCGGGATACCACATGGGTCCCCTTGACCTTGTTCCAAGGTCACGTTTTATATACTGGACTTAGATGGTCCTGGGGGTGTCTGGACCCCTGTTTTTTTTTTTCCCCCCCGGACAGATCCGCAGTGTTACCATTATTCTATGTTTTTTTCTGTGATGCCACTCATTTCATGGACATCATCCTTTGCGCTGCAGTAAAACAAAAAGCGGTCTCCGAATACGCCACATTTTAACATACTGTAGCGTTTGTCGACGTTAATTTAATAAAAGCAGCAGAAAAATAAACCAGCCGCCATGTCAGAAGTAAGAGGGATCCTCTCACTGCGGAAATTAAATGAAGCTCCACTTGTGTTCGACTGATTAAGGACCTTCCTCTCTCCAGAGCACTTCTGTCATCTTTCTTTGACTTTATTGTTTTTCTTTCTTCACTCCTGGGATAAGCTGCCTTTTTTTTTTTTTTTTTAAGAAAAGGCAGGGGGAAAAAAAAAAAGCAAGAACATATCAATTAGGCCGACAATTTTTAATGCAGGTTTATTCAAGTGCGCCGCAATTATCCAAACGAGGCATCTGAAGCGAGGCTTTTTAGAATTCTGGTCCATCCTCTTATAAAAGGGGTTAGTCTTATAGTTAAGACGCTGTAGAAATAAAGACTGAAGGAGGTGGGAATAGACACGCTCAGGCTGTTTGAATCTAATTGGCACTTGCAGAAATCATGTTGTTTGTCTCTCCCTGCTAACAAGCTTTTCATGACAGCCAGCTGTATTACAGGCGAGGAGATACTGACAGGAGAGAACCGTCTGATCGATAGCAAAGAACTCAAGCATGGACTTCTCCTGCCTATTCTGTGTGACTTATTTTTGATTTTTTTAAAAACATACAGAGCCATGAGTGAGAATTTCACAAGCTTGGCGCGATCGATATAAAACGTTCGGACGAAAAGAGAAGATGAGGTAACACTTCCACCGATCCCACTTCTCCAGTTGTTCGCATGCATTAATGCACAAACAAGCAACCAGGATGTGCTGATTCACACCCAAAATCCTAAACTCATTACAGATACAACCGTCGGAGGAAAGGAGCCCCTCTCCCCAGACAGGGGTCACGCTTCCAGAATTACAAATCACACTTCACTCTACAGCTCTGCGTGAACAATCTGGATATGCATTGTGTGTGTGTGTGTGTGTGTGTGTGTGTGTGTGTGTGTGTTCAAGCCTCATTATGAAATATTTACAAACAGTCTACATCGTCAATCATTCTGAGAACCCTCTGCAGTTTGCACATGTAACACTGAGCAGAGGAATAAATGTCAGTATGGGGGGGGGGAGGGATTTAAAAAGCACAAGTTACCCGTGTTCAATGCTGATATGGTTAAACAAAGGTGTATTTTATTTATTAAAAAAAAAAAAAAAGTTATAACAGCAGAGGAAACTCCGGTTGGTCATGCATGCAGGAGAGAGAGAGAGAGAGAGAGTGAGTGAGAAAGAGAGAGAGAAAAATCATAAGACTACGTTATTGCAATTTTAACTTTGCCCACTTTATCCGTAAACATCATATACAAGTCACGTTGCACGTACAACATCAATCGGACAACGTTTACGCCTCCCTCAACGACCTTGAAGTTTCACCCTGAGGATCCCCAAGAGGCGCTTTTTTTGTCTGGGAATAAACAGAGCATATAAGAATTAAAACCTTAGAATTAATAGAAAACAAATGAATCTATGAGTAATATCTGTCCATGCAACAACACTAGACTTACGAACTAATTCATCAATTCAAGACGAATGGATTCCTTGACCCAGAAAACCGTAATTTAATCACTTTAAATCCTTGAAAAACATTAATTAGTAGTCAGAATATAGTAAAATGAAGCTTTGGGTGGCCATCTTGGATTTATGCAAATTAAGGAGATGTTTGCCAGCTTAGTTTCTTCCCGTAATTTATTTATATGTTATTCTAAAGACTTTTCTGATTCAAAAACTGTCGAGAAACCTTCGTTTCATTTCTCTCAATGCTTGAGCACATGTTGACTGGGCTATTTAGGTGAAAACAATATTACGGGGGGGGGTTACAGAACTGAGTTAATGCATTTTCCCACTAAGAGAGACGTTACTTCATATTTTGAAATGGATAAATACATCATTAAAAATGTTAATGCCAACACCGACCCCTATTTCCAAGGATCTCATTCTGTTTGTTTTTAAGGATTATTGTTTTCAAATTTTTTATTCATTTTTAGAATAGATTAAAAAAAAAAAAAAGTGTCATCCAATGCATAACAAATTGGCACAATGTACAAGACATTACATTATTATAAACATAAAGAACAATTTCAAACATGTAAACAAATTAGTACACCTGCAGGGAGAACCGCCAACTTACCAAAAATTGATGTTTAGTATCGTTACTGTCACTTATGACTTTCTTTACTATTGACAACATCTTATTTTAATAGAATAACATTTATTTTCATTCTTATTTTAATCCTTGTATGCTCTGTTTATTCCCAGACAAAAAAGCATCTCTTGGGGATCCTCAAGGTCGTTGAGGGAGGGGTAAATGTCTGATCGAGAGGAGAAAAAAAAAAAAAAAAAAAAACACCACAGGAGAGTTTTTTCAGCTATTCCAACAAATTTCAGGGGTTGGAGCTTAGACTTTCTGACTTTTGATCTTTAAGAACCACCCTAACAACCTTGATATGTGATGCTTCTTATTTGAGCTTGAGGTTTCCCTGCTAATGGCACATCAAGGGATGTCAATTCCACACTCGGCCACTAGAGGGCATAATGACCTGACTTGAGTGTATTATGGCAAGGGCTCAAAAAAGCCTCCACCTGTTCATGTTCACTTCTTTATGACTAAACTTATGCATTTGGATTTCAGTATTTTTCAGTTAATGGTGCTTACAAGAGCTTCTTCACTGTTCTCTGGTTTCCTTCCATTAAAAATGCCATCAGTTACTAAATAATGAGTTTTATCAAGTTGCATTTTATTATTAATTCACATATTTGGTTAAAATAATTTATGATTAGTTTGTATACATCTAGGGTTCGAGTTTATCCTGGCCACAAATCTGACTTGAGTTCTCTTTCATGGAAATGAAAACCCCGAAGTCCACGCCCTGATCCTGCGCCTGAATGTAACCACATCTACACAGAGCGAGCAAAGAAGGTTAACCGAGGAGCAGCAGGTATAAGGAAGAACATGAATATTTAACCGAAGTCAGATCTTATTTAGGAACAGATTAACGGAGGGGGAGGGCAGAGGGGTGGAGCATGAATAGTGGAATATCAAGCAGGTGGATGATGAGCGGATGAATTCTAAAAGGCTCCGCATATAAGTGGCGCAAGACGCATGCTGTCCTTCAGTCGTCCTCTAACTTTCAAGCTACTATCTGATGTTAACTAGCAACTTCTCGGGTGTTTCTAGGAGCAATGTCATGGTTTATCCCCTTCCAATTGTACAAAAATTATTTCCCTTGGCAAAACTGTGGATTTTGGGCCAATATTGGGGGGGGGGAAATATTTTTTCTAGGCTGTTAACCCTTTCACTTCATGTATCAGATATGCTACGCTGGCTAATAAAGGGTTAACTGGGTTTAAAACTTTGGAAACTCATGGAGCAGATTAAAACGCTGCTGCCAAGTCCTGATAAATTTATCGCATGAACCAAATTCATGTGTGTTAACCGTCAATGCGATTCTTGTCTGTCATCATTCACGCTTTTTAGGATCTCGTAGACATGGAATTGTTTTCCTTTCTTTCTCGCCTTGAACTTTTGCTGGCCTAACTTCCTCGATGCTTTTCATTCTACTCTGAAGTCGTAGCCCGTGCTCTCTCCGGGTCTCACTTCCTCTCTGGGATATCTGCAGAAGGGATTATTTAATAAAGCCTCCTGTTGAAATTCTCAGCTCACCTGAGGACAGGCTGCAGCCATATTACAATCACAGCAAGATCATTCCTTCTTGCTGACCCTCAGGGACAGAGAGAGAGAGAGAGCGCAGGAGAGAGAGCACGCGAGAGAGAGAGAGAGAGAGAGAGAGAGAGAGAGAGAGAGCGAGCAAGGCACCTATGGTTTTGCTCTGAAGATTTAGCTGAGATGCAATAAGGGTCATAGCACCAGCCATGTAGATGTATGGTGGAATAAGTGAGGCCACTGGGTTTGAGAAAAGCTTCCCGTCTAACTCCTCAGTCAGATATTACAAAATGTAAACTTTTATGTAGACTACTTCATAAATTCACAGTGGGGGTCAGAACATGGGCAGACACGGTAAACACTGTCAAAACCGTGATCAGAATACAAACAGAGGCCGGAATCTAAAACCAAAACCACGAGCTATAAAAAAAAAAAATACTGGATGAGGTGGTTATCTAAGGAAGGAGGAACAGAGACAGGAAACATGACGGTTTTAGGACAGTCAGCAGCTCGGCTTGTAGCAGACCTGTTGATCATGATATCCCCCATATCCGGGTGGACAGAAATAAAAGGTACACACCCCAGCCCCATCACTTACACATATTATTCCTCAACCTTGCTCCATTTAAAGTGAAATAAAAGGTAAGCCTTCAAAACTCTCCTGTTACACAAGAACATATGTATATTTTCATTATCAGGTGGTTTTTACTTGCCGTTTCAAAGTTGCATTCTGCTAAAATCCGTTTAATAGTTTGCATTAGTCTGTTTGCAAAGGTTGCTGTTTCACTCGAACAGGATGCGAATCCCTAGTTCATATAAGGCAAGGTAATGGCAAAAACAACAGTATACAGATACTAAACTAACACAGACATAAGCTAGTAAACTTGAATGAATAAAATAAAAGAAGGCAGAAGTAAAAATCATACGCACTTCCTTTCACATACGTTAAAACAAGCTCATATATCATATATGCCATGTAGTTATCTGAAAATTAGTTTTGTACTGATGGCAAGAACACTAGATCATGTGAACTTTTGCCACTTCTCGCAATTTCACCTCCCTGTGAGTGGAGTTATTGCTGTTTTTTTGTTTTTTTTAATCCCCGCACGAAAAAAAGGGTTCATGAAAACCTATTTATTAGAAACAAATTATGCATGCAAGATTAGGTTTAATTTCCTTTTAAGGCATAACAGTGGTGATGGAGACTGGGGGATGAGTCATGAGACACCAAGGTGGACGTTCTTGGAGTATGTGCCGAATTCCAGAGCTGCGGTTTTAGTACTTGCCCGTATGCTCTTTGATCACAGCTTCGCCTCGTTATTCTGAATCACCTTGGGTTTGCCGTCACATTCATTAGCATCCAGGGCAATATGCTGAGCAACACAAACAAATGTTTTATTCATTATTAACAAGCCAGTGTTATGGAATTGGTCATGAAAAATGAATGAATCAAAACACCCGCTGTACTGTAAATATAAATATGCAACGAGAATGTGCCGGAGGTGTTAAACTTGTGCAGCTTCGTATTGCCAAAACTTCTTTGAAGAGTCAATAAACAGAAATGAGCTTACGCTTTTTTGCAAAAATCAGATGGCGTCATCTAAACAATTGTTGCAATGTTTTTAGTTGTTTGTTAATAGTTGGACAATTCCAAACGTTTATCAAGAACAAACGAAACTGTAGAAAGTTGTCCAAAGGTTTCTGTTTTGTTCCACGTCTCAATAGCCAAACACACGTCAACACCTGACCATCACACGTCTTCCCTAAAATACGCCACAGAGTTGACGCGGAAGAACTGAAGTGATCCAAACCCTGACTTCAGTGGCGACGGATGCTTTCAGGACGACCCGCAACGACAATAAAGGTCATTCAAGGTCAAATGTGACCGTTCCATTTGAAAGTCCACACACGGTTTCTTATCAGTCTTCCATAGTGTCATATCTATCGGCTCTCGTTACGAAGCTTCGTGACGTCGTTTCGGACCTTTGGCAGACGTTTCAGAATCATGTCATCGCTGGGATGCTGGTAGGGTCGCGTCCACACCGAGCTTGGCTTCTAAAAAGTTTTATTTTGGATGCTTACATTATTTTACTTTGCTATTTTATTTTATTCACTTGGCTCGGTGTTTATAGCCATGCGGGTCCTGTAAAAATTTAACAGGAGTTCTGGTTTGTTGGGCTTATTTCGATTTACACAATGGGATTTGGAAGCATTAGAGTATCTAAAACCTCGAGGGGAAAGGGGTGGGGAGGTGGGGTTGTCCAGTAATGCATCAGACAGGACACACAAGGATTTATTGTGCTACTCTGGCATGTATTAGGGCTTTATGGGCATGTCTGTTGTCAACAGGGATTTATTTCCAGCATCCCCCCCCCCCCCCTTGCATTCCAGCCCCATTTTCTTCCTGACCTAAGCTTCGTCTATGCCTTTTTCTTCTTTCTTTCATCCATACAGTGTACAGTACTTTATTTACCAGTAATTAAACAATTTACTTGCTTTAAAAAAAAAAAAAAAAAAAAAAAAAAAAAAAAAAAAAAAAAAGTAGCCGACGATCATTCAGAGACCAGTCTAATGCAACGTGTACAACCGAAGGATTTCGCCATGACTGTAAGGGCAGTGCTTTACAACCGACTGCCATGGGAGCTATAATGTTACACGCACTCGGTTAGCTAGTAAAGTGGCTGGCAATGTACAAGTTGGGAAATTTAGTGGACATAAAACAAGCACAAAATTCATTTTCTTCTGCAGGTTTGGCTTTCAGGACTAAACTCTGAGAAACGACAGCTTAAAAAAAAGCCGAAGTGTGTACGACACTGAATGGTGCAGGAAGTTAAGACAGCTGGAAGCACTAGCCTCAGTATAGATGGTAAGCCTGTCAAGTTTAGTTGGAACATAAGACACTTTATTTCTAGACAAACTTTGCAAAAAAAAAAAAAAAACGGTTAAGAGAAAATTAAAAAAAAAAAAAAAAAAAAAAAAAAAAAAATCACATTCCTGCACAGCACCCCCTAGTGGTCTACAACACAATAGCCATCATCTGGCTAATGCATATGGATACAACGTGCACCTCACTTGAGAAACATGTATCTTTACAGTTAAGTTCACCACCAAGTGTCCAGTTTATATATTGTTTCAATATACAGGGACATCTGAGAAACAATTTCTCGCTCGTTATAGCTTCAATCAACTCATCAAGAAAGTGAGGACACTTGACACCTTTTCTAAATCTTCACTAAGTATCTCCTAAAAATGTCGTCATCTCCTAAATCAACATTCATTTATACTTTAAACTATTCTTATTTTAATATTTTCCGTTATTTACTGCAATATTACATGAACTTAGCGCACCATATTCTGACCAATCAGATCTGCACGTTCGATCCCACTATGGTATAAACCGAATTACACTCTGGTGTAGACTTATGTATTTAGACTTATGATTTTTTTTTTAGTATTATTAGTCCTACCAAGGTGGTTATACTTGACACTCAATTTGTGTGACTGATTAGGATTTCGCAAAAAGTCACTTATGGATTTTCATGAAATTTCCCCCAGAGCCTGAGCTTTGGACAAGAAAGCCTCCTTTCATTTTTTGATGATAATCTGGTTCAAATTCTGGATCCAGGAATCATTTAAAATTATTTAAAACATTGTAAGGCATGTCAAAGACATGTTTTTTGCAGAGCTTAGTGGAGGTTTGCGCTCTTGTATTCAAATTAACAACTCAAACGTAAAACATTATATACTTCATTCAAATAGGAACTTGAATCTGGACCTTTCCTATGGTGACTGTCTGACAGAACCAGATTTTACCTCCCGACATGACCGTACTACCGTATAGTCCTTGACTACACCCGACATTCCCGTTCAAATTTTCTTATACAGTCTCATTTATTGTCCCCATACCACATCAGCCTACATTCCGATCCCAATCCTAGCCCCTTACTGTCTCCGAGGGCACCTATAAAGCCACCTGTGATGGATCACAGCAGCTGCGAGAGCAAGAAAGCAAATGACCTGAAACCAGTATCTTCATGTGACAGTAACCCTTGATCAAAAAAAAAAAATTTAAAAAGTAAGACTAAGTTATTTATAGAAGTTTCCCTCCAGCAAGTACATCTGGACCTAAAGTGTAAAGTTGATTTAGGTATCGAGGTCATATCTATGTGGACAACTTGAATCAAATTCTAACAAGTGAGAAGAACTGCTGGGATGCGAATGAAGCACTGGCAGAAATATAACTGGCTTTGCAACACTGACATGTGGCTTATATTTATCTAACAGCCAGCATGGATACTATTTCGGTCTTTTGCCTGCTTTGTCAAGGCCTTGAATGTGGCACATTAGCATGCTAGTGAACAGGCAGAACATCATTGCCGTTCCACAAGGCGTATTTACGGTATACATTAAAAATGTCATCTGAATATGACCAGGGTTCTGCTGGATGCTGATGACCGCATGGACTGTCGGAATCGAACAGTATTAGTGAAGTGGCATGGAATATGCACTCTATAGGAAATAACACGTGCGCGCGGTGTCCAACAGCTCTCAGAAGTGCATTCCGAATTAACTGGGATGTCTTTACTTTAGGGGACATTTGATGTAGGAAGATAGAAAATACTACAGCGATCAAAAACTTTCAAGCACCGCTCTATACATGCAGTACCTCCAGTTATCCCTTCAGGGACATATCAGACAAGTTTGCCAAAAACAATCAGCTACAGCTGTGCCAGGGCACCCTGTTGAGACGCTCCGTGGAAGGATGTACATGTAGTTTGATGGTCATGGGAACTGCTACCTCAATCCTTTGTTTTTCTTTTTTTTTTTCTGTCTATTCTTTTCGATCAGCAAAGGAAAGGATTTGCAATAAATGTTTTATTTATTTATTTAAAAAAAAAAAAAAAAAAAAAAAAGTCAAGAAAGCAATAATTTACCTTTGGTTAATTTGTTAGCAAGATTAAAAAGTTATGCATAGACTCATCAAATTTTTACCACAGGTGGAACCGGTAGGCCATGAAATTTTTTTTTGAAAATAATCCAAATCAAATTTTGAACCCAGGAATATTTTTTTTTAAAGATTCTTTAACATTGTGAGATCGGATTATTTATTTATTTATTTTTTGGAAGTGTAGTATTATAGAAATCCCAGCAGGGGGAGCTGTGCACTTAATTCTTTTTGGCTTGTTAATTGTGTGCGCTGTTCTTAAGCTGGTGCAGAGAGAACTGACTGTTAATTGAGAGGACTTGCATCACCCTGAAGTGGTTTATTACACAATCATGACTTGCTCAGTGTACGTCATCCTGGTTATTGCATAGCTACCTACACAATTTCCTTTAAAAAAAAATTAGAGTTCTAAAGAAATAACAGATTTCTGAATACAGTAATTGGCCAATCAGAATCAATTGTTCACACGCACTGGGTAATAAAGAACTGTAGTATATCAGCACTTCAAGTTTACCTCGAGTTCTTGTATTCAGTTTCCTTTTTTTTAATGCATCTAAAAACAGCTTTAAAAAAAAATAAAAAAAAATTCCAGATATAACTTAAGGAACCAGATTCAAATGGGAACCCATTCATCTGGGTGACACCAGTGTGTGGTTATAATATATGTTCCTTTCTATTTATTCATGAAAGAATGACAGCCGTAAGAAAAAAAAAGCTGAAGGTGTATGAACGTGTGTGTGTGTGTGTGTATACATGCACAATACGGCGTCTATCCCCAGTGGAACTGACGGTGTGTTGCGGGTGTGATCTGAGGCGGCCACAGCGACCTGTCGTAAAACTCGCTGAACTGTTTCATGTTTCTGCTTGCACACTCTTCCGCATTGCTGAGCTCTTCTCTTTCTTCCTTCACCATTCCGCCATCCTCTTTCTCGTTCCCTCTCGCCCGTGGAACGCTACTGGCCTTAATAATACTCTCGCGGTTAAAGCCAGATTAATCAACCACTCATGCAATCAATACACAATGGATAATTTAAAGTAACCGCCTGGTTAAAACTTAATTTGACAACGTCAGGTCACTATTTCCATGATTGCAAATGAGCACCGCCATCCTCTTTCAAAATATTGAGCTGCCCAGTCAAAACCACACCGTAGCGCTTCTAAAACAGGCCTACGTGGAAGCGACTCAAGAAAGAGCTGAAAACTGCTGCGATTTTTAGTGTCCCTTTCCTTATAGGGTGAACCGCTGCCACCTTTTGGAAATGCGGTCCAATAAAGACTGTTCTCCAGACCTGCCCCCTCCAAGAAAAACAAATAAACATGTTCTAGGTGCGTACAAGAGGTGCGAAAGAACATTTTCATCAAGGATGCCACGGATATCGAACTTTAAGCGTCCTCTTCATAACAATTCGTTCCAGAAGCTGGTTACTCATTCATTCATTTATTTTCTAAGCCGCTTAAGCCTAATTAGGGTCGCGGGGAGACTGGTGCCCATCTCGGGCGACTCTGGGCGAGGGCGGGGTACACCCTTGACAGCTCGCCAGGCCATCGCAGGGCTAACACACACAACCATACACACTCACTCTCATACCTAGGGGTGATTTGGAACAGCCAATTAGGTGCATTTGGTCTGTGGGAGGAAACCGGAGTACCCGGAGGAAACCCACGCAAGCACAGGGAGAACAGGCAAACTCCACACAGAAGCGCCCCGAGCCCGGGAATCGAGCCCAGTCCTTCATGCTGTGAGGCATGTGCTAAAACTGGTTACTGCGTACTGTAAGTAATGACCTTCTAAAAACGTGCCTTGCCGGAATACCCCTGATGTTCCTGCAATCCTACATCCTCACATCTGGGTCATAAGGAATCATTGTCCATATATTGATGGATTCCTGTCAACTCTCATTTAGTGCTTTAGATGCACCAGCCTACCTACAATACTGGACTCGCACAGATGCACGTCATGCAGCATGGTTGCTTTTCCCCCATCGTGCCGCAGCTCACCAACGCCTTCGAGTTCGTTCTCCGCTACAAAGTTTGAGAGCTGACACTTTAACAAAAGGACGGGTCGTCAAAAGTACGAGCAGCAAAACTTTTATTCATTAGAATGGGTAAAAACACTGACATGAATTGGCAGCTCAATTATTACTCACTTGAACATGCAACTTCCCCACCCAGTCCCCGGGTAAGGTTTTAAAAACCTCCATCTGTGATACATTATTGATGCCTTCACACATTAATTCTGAGCCCTATGGACTGAAGGCAGAGCGGGCTGACGAGCAGCACAAGGGGCCTGGAGAAGTTCTCGCTTAAATGATATGATGGCCTTCAAACAGATCCTACGAGACGGGAGACTGTGTGAACTTGGCAGGGCTGAGCTAGATGAGTCTCCGAGCTCGGCAAAACATTCAGCAAGTCAATCAGTGTCCACAAATGTTAAAGCAGCCACAAGAGACGACGGATCATGTTACAATCCTGTATAACCGACACTTTTAAAATGCAAAGCGTTTAATCATAGCTGAAGCTGTGATGCACAGCGAGGAGTGAATAATGAAACGGCATCGCCTCGATGGATAGGCAAGTGATTGAGACAATTAGGGCTGTTTTACATGTAGGATGGAAACAGTATCATAATCCACTGGTCTAAACCATACACAACGCAAACAGACCGGAAAACAAAAATCAGCATTATATTTATTTTCGACATAAACTCAAACTTAAACACTGAATGGATTAACGTAACGTTCCACTGTTGCGTACAAATAGCCAGGCCGCCATTACAGTTTTATGTGTCCCCAGTATATCAGTGCAACCAGAATTGTTCATTCTATACACAAGCAGAACACATAGCTGTGTGTATTTAAAAATCAAAATCAAGTAACGACTTGTTTGAAAAAAGTACAGATTTTCTTCTTTTCTTTTTTATATTACGGAGTTGGAAAACATGTTGGAAAAATGTACACTCGACATATATATATACTCAAAAAAAAATTTTTTTTTTTTTTAAAAGTACTTAAGTAGAGAACTGCTTTAAATGAATCTCGTTACTGTTTCCCTCGACTGTAACCGTCCCTGAAATCTGTTGCACTAAAAAAAAAAAAAAAACCACCCTTGTGCTACATTGTCACTGTGTGGTTGGTTGCTTCTTCACATTTGATTGCATGGGTGTCAGCAGCGATTCTGGGTATCCATAAAGTGGTTGATACACAGTGTAGGAGTAATAACAGATGAGTGGCTACAGAAGGTAAAATGTATTGCAAATTACATTCGTTTGTTCACCAACAGCAGACGAATAGCACTGAGTAAACTCACCACAGAACACGCCATCTGACATCATGCAGCGGGATCAATCTGCCTCGGAGTTTTAACAAAACCCATTCAGCAAAGAAGTTACGCTTACAAGCCTATCAGCACATTCTAAAGTATAGGATTCACCAAGTTGAATTAGCTTCCCTTTATTATCTTACTTAAGCCGCTGAGGAGGAGCTGCGTTCACAAGCTTCCATGGACAACCAGACGGACAGGGTGAATCCTATACAACCCCACTTCCCAGCTTTGCTTACAGGGATACAACTCCACAACAAAACTTTTAATTCGTACATTGCTATCAATCACTTTACCAATTTTTTTCACTTCAGTCTTTCCTATAGTGTAAAGGAATGTGTGAAGGTGATCAATTCAATTAATCGTCGAGGCCTACAGTGAAGTTTGATTAAGTGATAAATATAATGTCCTTTTGTTAAAAAACTGAGAATGTTACATAACCCAAAAACCAACTTGAGTCTGTATTGGAGTTCTCCTTAACCCACCTCCATTCCGGTCTCCTCCTTGGTAAAACTGTGCAAAACCAATTTTCCTTGGTCAAACACCTCTGTCTTCCCCTGAACGCAATAAGAGCAGTCAGACAATCTCAGCCCATTTCTTCCGAAGCTGAAAAGTTCCCGCTGCAATTCCCTTAAAACAATAAAGTGTTGGACAACATAAATATAATGACCCAGACCCAGTGCATTATCTCCCTCGACTGTCATCCACCTCGCCAACGTTCCTTTATAAACCTTTGTTCATTTTCCCAGCTACTGCCGTCAAGGGGTCAATTTCGTACATTAAAACTGTGCAGGACTGAGACCAGCATCTGGTCTTTACTTTCGCACCAGCACTACTTCTGATCTTATCCGGTCCAAATTACCCATTTGGATGTTTTTTTTATTTACAAAAAGTTTAAACCAGCTCACATTTACACACACACACACACACACACACACCTGTGTCAGGAGTGTGGGAAGTATTTTTTCGTAAATATTTTTAGCACTGGGTGTACGTAAAGCAAGTCGATTATATTGGGTGCCATCAATACACAAAGGAATTGGGTTGACGTGCACCCAGAAATAACCACTGAAGCTTTACGTTATAGTTTCACGCCAAGGCATTCACAAAGGAACAGGACGGCGGGTGTTGAAATAAACCCGTCTGTTAGCATTGTGAGAAAACGTAGCTGCTCAAATGATGCTCCACAACTGGCGTGAGAGAGAGAGAGAGCGAGAGAGAAAGCGAGAGCAAGGACAACCATGTAAACAACTAGCCAGTGTTAAAATAAGCCTTTACATTTTGGATAAATCCAAAAAGAAAGTCATAAAAAAGGGAAGGTTAGGGTCTAAACACCATTATACTCTGAAATTAGCATGCATCAGAATGTATACACACACTGGGAATGGCCAGTTTCATAATGAAACATGAGTTTGTCTTGTATAGGTCTTCCTTAAAACAAAGTGGCCTGAAAGTGGTAAGCTAGCAGCTAGGCTAATGTGCAAGGCAAGGCGATCAGTTCTAGAAATGAGGTGTAATATCACAGGCTGATGTGACCATTCATCCATCCATCTAATCCCCCAACCAACCATCATTAACACACAATGGTTCACCACTGTGTAAAACTAGAAGTGTGTAAAGCTCTGAGGGTGGGACGCCCACGGGAGGGAACGCATGTGACATCCAACACGATGTGCATGACGGGAAGAAAAATAGAGCCATTCTACCTGGAAGCCCTTTTAACCACAGCTGGAATTGGCAAAAGATTTTAAAAAGGACTTTAAAATAATGATAAAAGTCATCATGTGGAGAAACTGGGGCTCAGGGGGCCAAACTTCGAGCGGAGATCTCACTTTTCCATGTTTGTTCTCTTGTTCTTCAAAAGCATGCAGGTGAACCGCTGTGTGCTTTACGCTGACTTTACTGGCGACTAAAGCCTACTTGTTGTTTCCTTTCTTTTCCTCTCAAATCAAATTAAACATGGGCAAATTTAAATTTGGGCAGATAAATTTAGTTCTCTTTATTTAGGATCACCATGACTCAAAATCACAGTTGAGTGAGCAGTACTGCACTGTAGCAGTCGCGGCTAACAAGAACTGAGACGTTACACGCACCAGTAAATTTACACTGATGCGGCGTTCAAAAAGTACATTTCCTTGGCAACTACCACCACACATCCATGTCAACCTCCCTTGAATACAGAAATAAAGCAGAGTACAAATAGATATATACATAAAAAATAAATACATGGCTCCTTCAAGGATATTTTCTTGGTATATTTATAGTTCTCTCTTGTACATCGATGCTTCAGTCGTAATTTCCGAACTGAATGAAAGTAAAGAATAAAAGAGTTTAAGGGAAATTAATCCCAAACAATTCCAGCCTTTTCAAACTGGCAAACTATCAAATGAATTTTTGCAACTTGCACCTTTGAAACTGTAAGTAAAAACCACCTGATAATGAAAACCCGAAATGAAATGCCGCTATTGTCAAACGATCAACATGATGGCGGTGTTATGCAATACTGAGTTAATGTCACCACCGCAACATTAAGCTTTAAATAACTAACAGCACATTTGCAATGCACATTTCTATTATACCACAACAGTGTGCAGCAATTACATTTATTATAGACTTCATTTCCAAAACATTGAACCAGTTATTCTTTTTTTCTCATCTCAAAGTTAAGACAAAATAAGCAGCTTGTCATGTTAACGACAAACCAGAAAACTCAGTGCCCCATTCTGCAGAGGTTTTAGGGAAAAGCCTCCTGAAACTGGTGACTCCCTTCTTCCACAAAATAAACAATCTCAAAATAGTTCTCGAATATCAGCCCAGTGCATTGTAATTATGTATATATTGTATATGTAAATGCTAGGCATGAAACATTGTAGCTCATATTTTGTGTAATATGAATTCCATCATTCAATCCACGAAAGACAATCTATGCTAAGCCACCTGGCTAAACCGAGGCTCATCAAGGAGGGCAAATATTTGCGATAGGAAATCTCTGTGCAATATCCACACCCCAACGCCCACTCAAAGATAAAGCAACTCTTCAAATAAACACACAAGGAGGCAAACAGTCATGTGTTTGAACACAGTTCATCTGAATATAGAAACAGCAGGACAACCCCGCGTCTGTGTTTAAACAAGACTGGATTTGATGGGCCATAATTATAGCGGGATGCTATTCACTGACTCGAGCTGAAAACCCAACAATTACCAAGTCAGCAGGTGCTCATGTGGATAATGACGGCCGCGCTTGTGATCAGTGAGAGTTGGGAATAGGAAAACTTTATTTTCTCACTTTCCATTTTTAATGAAGCTTTGATGTCTGAGAATTAAAAAGAAATGGCTGAACCAAGTGTCAGAAACGGCATGCCTAAGACAAGCTGATGAGCTTGATCAGTTCTACCAAGAATGAGGTGGTCGTGGAGTGTCAGGATCCAGATGTGCAGAGCGGATAGACACATACCCCAGAAGACTTGTGTGTGTAACGGTATTGAGCTTGCCTTTATGAGGTCCCCTCTGTTATAATTTCAATATTATTTTCAAAAACTCGCACTGTCAAAATGTTAACGCTACTAATGCTAAGTATCCAGGGGTGAATATTTATAAAAGGCACTTACAGCCGAGACAATTCATGAGCAGGGCTAAGATTCCACACTTGGTAGGACGTTTGTCTTAAGTATACCTAGAGTACATTGGATATACAGTGGTACATTTCCATTTTCGGACCCAAATGCACCTTTTAGGTTCATCACTTGTAATGCAGGTTATAACCACTGCATCATGTCATTTCACAAATGCAACTGCACCATGACCATAAAGCCTGGTCCCAACGAGAAATAACAGAACGGGTGAACACAATCAGGCAACAAGCTCATCACAGAACGGTTGCAGGAACCAGAAATGAACAAACATGACCGCACAAAGAAACCTGACGAGAACTGTTATATTTTTACTGACACCTGCTACACACTCCACCGGGACCTGTGCCAATGTGCCCATGCAAAATTAAAATCAAGCTTTGTAGTTTCCCAGGATGCAAACCTCCACCAAGCCATAAAATGCAAGTACACAACACCCCCTTTTCAGCCTGTGGTATTACCACATTTCCAAAAGTTGGATGGGATTTCACCTGTTGTATTTAAATCGCCGCCAAATGTCCGCAATCTGAATCAGATCCGGTTGAAATTTGGTCCATCAAATCCTGTTTAGACAAATTTTTTTCAAAATTTTCCCCATTATAAGCAATAGGAGAATATATATATATGTGTCATCAGTGCGTGTACTGTGCACTGTCAGTACTGTCAAAAACTGTGGACAGGAAGTTCTTAATGGACAAACAAACCCACGCCAATGAAGACGAAACCACCCCGGTGCAGATAAAAATGCCACTTTTACAAATCAAAGTGAAATCTAATTAAGTCTGAATTTCAGACTTACAGTAATTAGCATTTCATTATAGCATCATTGTTCACACTCGGCCATCAACAAAACAACTACACATATTTTTGTAGTTTTCCCCAGTTAATGCAGAGTAAGAATACAAAATGGTCTCAACAAAACGACTCCGATTACAAAAAATATAAAGTGCTTAAGGTTAGAGGAATTAATTTCAGGGAAGAGCAGATTTCATGCTGATCCCCTATTTAAACAGATGGGGTTAAGTGTAAATGCATTTGCACATGATTACAAATGATTGAATGTTTTGTATGCTTTAATCCTTGTTTTGATTGGATTAGGAGTTCAGTCATGGCCAGATGCACAGGTTGCTGAGAATGTAATCCTCTATGCTGATAAAACGTTGAAATTACTCTTACCTGGACCCGCTGAAGTACTTACTTACAAAATGTACAAGCAGCAGTTAAAAATAGCCGCAGTACTCTTTAAAGCTTTCTATTTTTGGCAGTGTTGCAACCTGGAAATGAAACCAATTTTACTGGCATTATATAGCATGCAGCTTCCCAAATGACTATACACTATTATGCAAAATGATTTTCAAAGTACTAAATTAGTATCGGTGTAACCAGTTGCCATCAAAAGTCAGTTGAATTGATCAGTAAGCGTCATGTGAGCTCACTTGTTTATGGAAGACCATGTATATGTACATATGATATGTATATATCCACACACACCAAAAGTGAGTGACAAATGCTAATTAATTCCACCGCCACCATGCTTCACTATAAACACCACTGGGCAAAGCACTCAGTGTGTTTGTTTTTATCAAGAGAGAATCTACCCTATAATAAGAACACCACCATGTTTTTGGAGTGGGACCACTCCTGGCACACACTACACGAGGTTACAAAAGGCTCAGCATATGACTGGTCTAGTCACTTTTTCCATACGATTACTCGCATCATAAAAGGGTAGGCTGTATAACTAAATTGTGAAAGCTAACATATCCCAGACACACAGTATTTTCCAAAGAGACCCATCGTCGGCTAGTGAAAACAAATTTATACGGGCAGACAGAGCTGTAGAGAACTCCCTTATGTAGCATATGCTATCCATCAGAAAGCCGACTACTTTATAATTGAGTCTCCGTTCCTCCGGGAGAGGCAGTGAGACCTAGAGGAAGCCATTTGTATTCATCTATCACTAACTCTTCTTCAGTAAAGGTAAAACCAATTACCTTTACCAATTAAAGGACTGATCCAACTGGGATGAGAAATGGATGTAAATATATGACCAGTCATTCCTGCATTTTTACATCCTCATTTCACCTCCTCAGGCCTTATAATATAAACTGTGTACATCTACATACATATATGGCTATGTGTGTGTGTGTGTATATATATATATATATATATATATACACACACACACACACACACACACATACAGACATACATACATACACACACACACATACATAC
>JAQMYF010000027.1:4546942-4582057 GCA_030014195.1 Neosilurus mollespiculum
CGGCTGAGATGGGCGCCAGCCTCCCCGCGACCCTAATTAGGATTAAGCGCTTCAGAAAATGAATGAATGAATGAATGCTCTCAAAAATATACGAAAGTGTACTGCATTTACTTTAAAACAAAGAAAAAATTGGCTCAGTTTTTCTTAATTATTGAAGTAATTAAATAATAATAATAATAATAATAATAATAATTAAAACAGAGCTGACTTTTCACTATGGGAAACTATCACACTAATTTAGAAAACAGATAATTTTTTTCATGGAAAATTTTCTTTTTAATTCAGAATGCAGAGAAAAAACAGAGATAATTTTCCCCCAATAAAACTCTCATTAATTAAGAAAGTCAGAGCCTCACGTGAATGCAATATGCTTCCATAAAATCAAGAGGAAGGTTTTAGTAATAAATCCTCTCAGATAGACATGTCACAATCAAAACTTTTAAAATGTTTACTTACCTGGTAGCCAAATATAAAGGATAGAGTAAGTCACAAAGCAGAAAACCCAAGACAAGGCCTGGTTATACATCATAAAAAGCCTTCTAAGTTCAGTGCTTTAGTCTTTAAGCTCCTGTTTAATGAAATAATTCTACAGAATTTAATGATGTATACTGAATACTTTCCATGTTATTGGTGCAAAATGTAGCTACATGGGGGAAAATTCTATTCCGTTAGAGTGGTTTCCTTTAAAAATGGTGTTCAGAACCGGCATGGTTTGTCATGCCAATAACAAAACAAGGTGAATTCTACAACCGTGAATGCTAAGAGGAAAGTACATATTGCAGAAAGTCACTCTGTGGACACAGGATATATACATAACAGTTAGCAGATATGATAGCACAGTGGTGCACATCACAACAAGCGCATTCTGAACCTGTTTGAATCTTCCGGTCAACAAGGGCTTATGGGTGCAGAGTTTGTATATTCTCCTCAAGCCTGTGTAGGTTTCCTCTGGGTGCACTGGTTTCCTCCTATAGTCCAAAGGCATGCACATTAGGGCACTGGCTATGCTAAATGGTTCACAGGTGTGAATGTAAGCATCAGTGGTTGTCTCTCTCTGCGTTAGCCCTGTGATATCCTGGCGACCTCTCCAGGGTGTACCCCCTTCACACCCAATGTCAGCTAGGATTGGCTCCAGCTCAACCTACTAGCCACAGTGCATAAGTCCTATACAAAATGAATGTATATATATGTAGTTATAAAGTATATAACTATTTTTGTGTATTAAATAAGGTGAGCAGCAGGTTTTTGCTTTGAAATATCTTAAAGCTGTAATGCAATGATGCCACTGAGAGACAGAACGATTTTAACCCTTAGTATGCTGTAGCACATTAGGAGAATAAAAAACCAAAAACAAATAAAGTATGGATTTTGTATGCTACAGTTGTTGTACGCTATTCATCATTACAGAGGCAGAATCACAGCTTTAAAGAAATCTCTCACCCAAAATCATATGTCACTAATAATGAATAAACCACTAAGGAACAACTAATTTGTGTAATGTTTTCCCTAGTACTTTATCTAATAAGTATTATTAATAATCTATTATTAGCAACATCACAATTTTGGGTGATTTTCTTCACTTGCAAGCGAATGAAGCTCAGCGGTATGACTCAGCAGCGTCTAATTTCGAACACTAGCCTCTAATCCGAATGCAACTGCATTCCTGATTCTTTCAACCCATAAACACTTTGCTTGCCTTGAGCTGGAATTTAGAGCCCACATTGAGTTGAGTTTGGAATGACTTTTGGCCCACCTTCTGGGCAGAGGAGACAGCCTGCGAGGCTGCTCAAGCACCACCTCATTATCGGAGAGTGCCGAGATGGGTCGAGAGTCCTCTAACGCCTCCTCTAGCCTCAGAGAATCACCAGGAGGGGGCTCGATGTTCACGCTAACCTCTTCAAATTGCAGGGGCAATGGAGTGTCCACAGGGGTGGACATGGATGGGGTCAGATGAGCGTCGCTGAAGACTCTGTCACTCTGTTGGAATGCAAAGAGGTGATATTATGATTATGATTGATTTTAATTATATACTATATGGAACAGACATTGTAAAAGACTTTGTTCAGTAGTTTGTGTTAAACTGAGTCTTTATGTGTTGCTTTGTTTTTTTTGTTTTGTGTGCTGCCACACTGCTCCTACTGCCAAGAAGCGCAGTGACATGACGCTTTCTTCATTGGCTATTCAAACCCTGGAAGTGAGGCGAATTCGTTATTTTGTCCTATTGGCTGGGCTGTGTTCATCAGACACCAGTCTCAAGATAACACATTATTGGCCAGTGCTGAGCTGTGTCACCAGGAAAATGGAGGAGTGCGAAGCAAATGGCTGCACAAAAACACGCGCAGAAATCGCGGAAAACATAACATCGGCACAGGCCATACTCTGAAAAGGTTTCCTTTCTGACACAATTCAGGATTCTCTGAAGACCACTTCAACCCAACCTGCTAATGGCGGGACCTACAGGCAGAACTACTTGGCATCAAGCCCAAGCTTTTACATCTAAAACCGGACGCTGTTCCTACAGAACTCCTTCATAAAAAGTCAAATGATGGGAACAGTAATGGGAACAATGGATGGGAGCACTGCCTCACCAAAAGGAACAAGTAAACCGTAACAGCCTTAAGTATACGGGGAGTTTCTTCACCTAAAATGTCGCTCGCTGCTTATTTACTTGTGCTGGACAACCGACCTAATGAGTACACGTCACTTCCAGGAAAAAACGGTTGTTCCGCACTGGTTCAGCCCCCGCTAGTAATCCACAAGTAAAATTGCCCAGTATAGCACTTTTTATTGTTATTTATGTTAAAATAAACTCTGTATTGCTTAAACATATTACATATAAATTACATTACACATTAAAAAGCTCTGTTCAGACTATTTTATGTATACCTATATATATATATATATATACATACACATATACACACACACACACACACACACACACATTTATGGAAACAAATAGAACCTGGAAAGAAATACAATATTAAAAAATGTTGGATGACGAAAATAAAAACACCTAAATACTTTTAAAGACCTAATGGCGTCTAAATAAATTGATTTTCTGGAAAGTCTGAACTTGTCCAATGGTCTGTGAGTCGATATTCCATACTCCAAGTGTGTGCGTCGTGTTTAATGAAGGCCCACTGCGACTTAGTGGCCATGATTAATGGAAGTCCCATACTGCTCGGCTCTCTCGTGGTGATTTAGGACAACAATAATCACTCATACAGTTGCAGTGTACATTTTAGGCCATTAAAACCCATACAGCACAGCTCACTTCAACACAAGCACCTCATTTAAGCCATATTGCGGTCAACACTCGGGAGAACGTCTGCTAAGGTGTCATATTCAAAGCAATTATTAAAAAAACAAACAAAAAAAAAAGCTAACTTTTAACTTGGTCTCTCAATACGTTTATAATCCTCACACCTTTCTCACTATAAATGTTCAGGAAGTAAACTGCTGCTTTCATGTTTTAATTCCCCTTTGGATTCCTTCAAGAGCAATCATACAGATATCCTTATATAGATTCTATACACATCATCCTCAAACAATTTAAGATGGCGTGCCTGACAGCATACATGCAGGAGAAGACGCCTTTATCGACAGTTTTATACTCGCGTTAATCCAGAAGATCAGGCGTGAGAATGATTAGCCGAAATATGATTTAACCACCTTGAGACTTACTGTATTATATAGCTATTAAACTGCATTCATACTGATATCACATTCACCCCCTCAAGGGTGTCCAGCAAATAATGAATATCAGGTCTAATTACCACAGACTGGACAAAACATTACCACCATTACTAATTTATTTTGAAGACTCCAAAGCCCCGCCTTCTCAGATGTAGCACACCTGAGAAGCCCCGCCTTCTCAGGTGTGCTACATCACTGAGGAGGTCACAGCTCCACCCATCAGCCTCCTGCAACAAACCCTGGTGGCTGTCGGCGTCTCAACCCAAACCCCCCCCCTGGTGGCCGTCGCCGCTTTACCTGTAAAACAAATTGTAACACAACTACACGGTCAGGCTTAGGCCACCCTGACACATTAGCAACACGTTCAAACAGGGAGAAAAAAGTGTCTGGATCCTTCTCATCAAACTTTGGTACCAGGCAATAGTTAGTTTTGCAACTTTGTGAACCAGATGCCACAGATTCCTCTGAGTACCCCATATCACCTGTCAACTGACTTGCCCTAATTAGATCTAAATGGTATTGATGAAACTCCAACTTTTCCTTTTCAACAGACATCCTTAACCGTTCCCTCTCCATGTCCAATTTATCACTCTCCATTTGCAACAACAACAGTTCCTTTTGTTGTCACTGTAGGTGAAACCACAGCCTTTCCCACACTATTACAGAGACTCTTCACCTTAGCTGATAAAACACCACTCTCCAGTAAAGCAGCCTTCAACGACCCTTTAATTTCTTCTTTTAAACGTCCCCCACACCCCCCCGCCAACATCCACATGGTAAACTCAATGAGTTTCAGAAGTTGCTCCTTTGTACAACTATTCAAAAGTTCCCCAGACGGTGACTGAAAAAAACAAACAAACAAACAAAAAAAAACTAGCCACAGTAGCCATAACAGTAACATTAGTGCGGTGCAAAATAAACCAGAGCTCTCCCGCAAAGTACCTACCCAAAAACTTTCTAATCTCAACCCTAGTCTTCATGTAGTTTCTTACAGTGGGTATTTATGCACTAAAAATCACTGGAGCAACGGAGGCAACTGCACCAACAGCGACCCCCTCGAATCCAGGGATGTGCCTACGAGACAACTGCTCTAACCGCATTCACTGCAACACTACCAAAATTTGCAGAACGAATCCCAAAGGGGAAACGTTCCTCCATCTTACCAGGGAAAGCTCCAAGTCTGACACCTCAAACAATTCACACCGTCATGGCGGCCCTAAATTTCCAAAAACTGTCTCCAGTCCCTCACAATACAGCGTTAAAGCTCTCTACCTAGAAAAATGCACCACTAAACCAAACCCAAAATTTAACCCATCTAAAGTGAGCACACAAACAGAGCAGTGGGCTGCCACACAGTGCAGCACCTGGAGAGCAGGTGAGGGTTAGGTGCCTTGCTCAAGGGCACCTCAGCCATGAAGGTGGAGGAAGGGAAGGTGGAGCCCCCTACTTCAGGTTCAGGAATTGAACCAGTGATCTTTTGGTCCCAAACCTGCTTCTCTAACCATGAGGCCATGGTGGCTTAAAGTGCAACGGACATCATCTCAACCTAAATCACCTTATGACAACAGATTCTACACCCCTGGCTTGGATAACGTTCGACATCGTGCTGCCCGATCATGCAGGCACTCTGGACAGCGCATGTTTTATGCTTCCCTGGTGCTTGAGTGCAATTTTTTCCATTTCTTCTGGACTTTCATTGCAAGTATGTTTCAAGTCATCACCTCTCTTCCTGCATTTCTCTCCAAAGGTGAGGACCACTGATGCACACTTCCAGCACAGACAGGGTATAGAGGCGGTGGGGGTTTTGGTACTTCATAGGAAACTCTTGACTGTTCTTAGTACACCCTATTCGAGACAAGTCTACTAGAACTGGTCGATCAGTTTGGTAGGACACACTGGGAACCTGCATATTAGATCGGAACGACATTCAAAGTAACGTCGGCGCCCTTCAAAAACTCGTCTAGATGTTGGAGAAACACATTTGTTAAGTAATTTCTAATATCCTAAACAGCAAACAGAATCTGATTCACTAATGCAAACAAGCTTGTCATTACTGGCAAAATTATGACTGGCGCATACGAAATTCAGCGGCCAAGCTGTGCTCGACAGCTCTAAGTTTCCACAGCAACGGCACTTGCTTACCCACTTCTATTTAGAGGACAGTCACAAGAAGTGATAGAGCCACACAAACCCCCACACTAAAGAGTAAATGTACGTGAAATGGTCACGCTCGTTTCACGCTGCAGCTCCCATACCAAGAGACGATGAGATATCATCTACCTGAACCTCTGAAAATAAATGCATATGAGGCAGTTATGTCCTTACCTTAATTGCTTGGAAACTGGAGAAGTTTCTGCTCAAATCCATTACCACTGCACTTTTCCTCATGTTCCTGGTCTTGACTTAAAGATACCACTACCATCATTCCACAAACAAAGATCCTGCATTCCTTCCCCGCACTGATACTCCACAACACGACATGTCTCAAATAGGCACAGGACGGCAGAGAAGTACCCACATACAAATACCCGGCGTCAAACCAGCAGCATTATGTTTACTGTGCTGCTCGTCAAGAGGTGCATCATGGCGTTCTCCAAAGTCTACAGTCTTATCTCAAGGCCTCGTTTATCATCGATAGACGAAAGACCAAGAAAGAGCTACAACAAAAATAAGAAAGCAAAAGGAAAAAAAAAAAAGCCAGTGCCTTTATTTCTTTAATAAAGACTCCTGGTTTGTCGTCATGCAGTGTTTATAGCACTAAGATCAAGAATTCGGACTCATTACCCAGCATGGCAGCAATGGGGAAAGCAGACAAAAATGAGAGTAAGAAGTTAATTACAACATTTTAAAATGGGACGTAAAGATGGGCGAGTATATCCTCTGCACTACTTTATAGGCTTTTGGACTACCAGTAGATCGATGCACTCCTTTCTTAAAGAGCGGGCTTCCCAGCACAAGTTCTACTGACCTATCAGTGCACGCGTGAGTCAGCAGGAGGTTTTCTTTATTTGCTTGTGCAGTGCAGCTGCACACTCTCATTCTCCGACAATAAGATCTTGGATATTGGAAGGCGCAGGCAGAGAGCACCATGTCCCGCACCACCTCCCCCGTCTCTTTCATCAACACACATTCTCCAGGGGATCCGTTGTACGCTAATAGAGACATTGTACTGGATGATGAGCTACAATGAATTGTAACAAGGTTGAATAAATGGGACGCACTGGATCAAGGTACACTGCCAAACGATAAGCCACGATGTTTCACTGGTCCAAATTTAAAGTGATTATTTGAACTACATGATATACTAGCAAAGCAACTAACTTTTTTTTTTTTTTTAAACTGACATTTCTATTAATTTGTTCATTTTTTATTTGTCACTTGCTCCTGGTACATCATACATGCAGTTGACAGCAAAGGCAAAATGCAGAAACTTGCGTCGTGTGTGTTAATAATCTGAACGATGACTCCCCACATTTGACTCATGCAAGCGCTTAAGCCGATTCTGAACACAAGGAACGTTCCCCTGGGTAAACTTAACAAACAATTTTCAGATTCTTTTACTCTTACTCATTTCCCAAGAGTGGAACATCCAAAAAGCAAGACCTATATATTGCACTGTTTCCAGTCTGCATTCCTATACGTTAAACAATAGCTAGGTTTATTGCTAGCAAGTCTGAAGGTGCATATTTTCTACCATTGCCCTCATTCTGCATTTCAAGCCAAGCCATCAGACCTGGTGGCTTTATTCCTCCATTCCCCAGTGACATGAACTCGTAGGTCGGCACTTCCGAGAATTTATTGGCGATTCTCTCGTTATTCGGTTTCCTCAGGAAAGATGAACTGGAGAAGAAAACAGAGACCAAGACTTGACCATCAGCTCCAATCTGTAAGACTGCCAACAAAACATTTTCAAGCTATATGTTTATCATTAAATTTGGACACGTTCATTTTTTTTCCAACTAAACTTTGGAATGAAATTATTTCCTGAAATCTGCCTTTTTTTGCCCAGCATGTCCAACTTGTGCTGCTCAGTATAGGGCGCACCAAAAAGTCCACTTGCATGTGTAACCCTGGGTTTACACTGGGGCACGAAGTCCACGATTCAAAAAAGTGTGGAGCTCCATGATTTATGAGCATACTTGGGGTATAAAAAGGAGGCAGGGTGCCTCCAAGAGATGAAACTTGCAGGAATTGTGTTCATCAAGATCCCACACAATGGCACCTTAAGGTCTGTTATGCCCTGTCGAGGTCCGTTACACTCTACCGTGCTTCCCATGTTCTATCGCAACTGACGTCAAATCATTTAAACAAATAATTCTGGTCCTAGAATAGTCAGTTTAAAAGCACAATAATACCACTGTTGGTACTTGATTCGCAAATTATATAGCTTTTACAGACGTGTATTATACAACACAAAGATTACAAAGATTTCTAATTCACTCACTTAAACCATGTCAATACTACAGAATAAAGAAGGCAGAGATATAATGGATGCACAATTACAGCAGAAAATGGCTATAATTCACTGCATAACACGAATGCAATGAGGTTCGCAATTAGACAATTTGTTCTCAGAGGAGAAATATATCGGATTAAAAAAAGAAAAGGAAAAAAGTGGACGTCAATACAGCGCAAACAAAAATCAAATTTAAGTTCAGAATTGAGGTCGTACAAAAGTGAGGTGTGCCATATATACTATATATAAGAGAGAACATTCCTCCTGTATGCGCTTGCATACTGCCAAAGCCGTCTGAAAGATCACTTTAATTACTAGCCGTTGAGTCCAATCTGGCTGTTTTGTTGGGTTTATGTAGGCTTTAGTGATGGAATGATAGATGTCGAAGGTTAATGGCGCCTTGTTGGAGTGAGTGACATAACACGAGGCCAATTTAGAGGCTGTTGCCTTGGTGCATTGACCCTACCATTAACACAACCCAGAACATTTTTAAGCCATGAATATTCAGATGGAAGCGAGGGTACTCTCCGACCCTCCAGCCACTGTAAAAATCTCTCATCTCCAACCTACACAGCTGCTCAGTGCCCCCAACATGACACACATGGTGTTCTAGAACGCTACCAAGTGTGACGAGGGTGTTGCATGCTAATGCAAATGTACGTTCAGCTCCAGTATTGTTTTTCAGTGTGAGTTATAGTCAGAAATGTGCACTGTTGGCTTTTCAAACTATATATGAAATATGGAGGGTGTGATTTATTTGCGCCAGCGTCAATGCTCCTGGACATTTCAGTCTTCAGACCCTTATTGGAAATCGCGCAAATCCGCCCCTTAGTTAAATATTTAATGAACATGGATAAATTACCCACCAATGAGATCTATGGAGTCTTCTTGAATTACCGCTGCAGCCAAACAACCCCAGATGTCCCCCCACACATACCTGTGATTAATGCCAGAATTTTCTGGTCCACCATCATCGTTGCTTTAAGGCCTTAGACTCTGCACAACTCTACAAACATGCTAGTCGGCTCAGTCGAGATGCTGCAATTCCTTTTCATTCGGCTTGCCAAACATTCGCATAAGGTTGCATGGTGCTGGAGGTATGACGACAAAAAAGTCGATAATTATATTTCATCCAGCTGCCCACATTAACTGCTGGCTCTTTTTACGTACGTTCAGGGTTCAAGTCTGATATGAAATGCATAAATATTACACTAAGTAGTAAGACGTCCTCGTCAATGCACGATTTGTTTATTTTTTGGTGCACAGGAGTGATTAGAGAAGACATTTATACCTTATTCTTTATTAATCTTACTTTAAACCATGGAAATGCAATCCTTACAGAAGAGAGCAGCAAACAAAAATAGCAAAGCAAAGAATTTTTTTTTTTTATTCAAAGTTCGAAATTGAGTGATTTACCCTCCAAAAATCCTGTTGTGTGTGTAACCCCAACTTTTGGGGTACTTAAAAAAGCCCCATTGTTCAAAGTTGATACGTTGAATATAAGGGACAGGTTCGGATGTTGAGCTACAGCCAGGAGAAACCATTTATCCGCCAACTCGTTTACGCCTCATGGGTGCTTGAACAACAGTGATTTTCACCAAGAGCAAACTTTCCATGAATGGAGGTCGCTCCCTGAATCTCTCCAAAATCTTTTGACGGATAAAGGATAATGCCGGTTGACCCCCAGGAGGCAAAAAATAAATAAATAAAATAATAATAAATCTGTTATTTAATTTGAAGTAATTTCAGCTATAGGAGACAGACTTTAGTCATTAACTAAATAAGTAAGCCTCACTGGGGGGGGGGGTAGTTCGTGGCAAATGACGTGGCAAAACAGCCTCACATGGGAACGGTTCTGACGGCGGTTCAGCACAGCTTAAAACGGCAGCAGTGTGGCAAAACAGCTGATGCAAATCTGATGAATGTTGTAACGACATTCCAAACGTTTTGAAAACCTCGCAGTTTACGTTGGCTGACAACAAACACCATCAGGGCTTCAAGACGACGCTGCTGCGCTCCAACCTGGTTTGGAACCACACTGAGCTGCCGCCGCCAACACCCCCCCTTCTGAACTCTGCTTTAGTACAACCTACTCAACACAGTGCCAGATTGCCAGCTTTACAATAAACTAAACGGAGGTCTTTTGTGCTCCTCTCTTTGGTTATCACTCTTTCACAAGCTCACACTGCCCTTTCATGAACAGACCTCCAGAAAGTGCCACTCCCTGTGTGCTTGTGTATGATGGAGGGGGAGGAAGGCAGAATGAGAGAGTGAGTTTCAAGGGTGATGGGCGAAGCAAAACATTCCACTAGGGCTTGCGAACAAATCCTCAGAATCAATAGCAGCTTTCTGGGCCCGTGACCACAGAACCACACTGTTTAAATATTACAGCACAGTCTAAACATCAGTCCATTTCCCTCGGCACCTTAATCCCAGCAACTATTAACTAAAGCTCATTCATTTCAGAACCGATTTTCCCTTCTAGCAATCCATCGCCTCAGTTTTTCCCTATTTATCATCTATTCTATTTATTTTCTTTATACTTCTGGCCTGAAGAGGAGGCAAAAGCTGCAAAATAAATTATAGCAAGACTATTCTACTCATTTTTTTTTTTAAACATACCATCACTTCAATATTAGCAACTGCCAGCTGTGAGGTATGAATGATTAACCTCGTTATCGGAAAATCTTTGGTTATTTTGATGGATATTGCTTAGTTGTTGAATATTTGCTTAATCATTCTTAACCTGTATGGTTTAATAGTTGGTGGGAAATATTGGTTTAATAAAATGAGATACAGATAAAACTGGCAATATCTTTAAATAGATTTCGGTTTATCCTACAGTACTGGGTGATCCTGGGTGAACTTTGTGGTGGTATGGAGTTAATTTCAGTCTGGCTGTGCTTTACTAGAGCAGACGAGCCTGTTGCACCAAGATCGGTCAGTTTCTTTAATTGTCAGGAAGTAATTTCAGTCATGTACATCCCCCCCACCCACATATCCTTGCATGAGAGAGAGAGAGAGCGAGCAAGCGAGAGAGCTCTTGGTCTCTCGGCTCTCAATTCTACTCATCTGTTTTCATTCATTAGGACAGAACTGTGTCTGCGGGAATCTGACACCTTTTCACTTTCACTGCACAATATAATTAAGCAAGGGTGGGAATTCCTGTCAGCCTGATATCCCCCCCCCCTTCCTCCGGTCTTAACTTCGAGAAAGAAAAATAGAGGCTGATAACAGGGTTCCATTATATATCTAAAAAGGTACCAATAAATATGAAAAATGTAATAAAAACTAGTTGTAATTCTGTGGCACCATGCAAGAACCAGACAACCAACAAAACGCTCATGGTACGAAAACAAGATGAGTTTTTGTTTTACTAAAATTTAATAAATAAATAAATAAATAAATAAATAAATAAAAAAAAAAAAAAAAAAAAAAAAATCACACAAACCCTTGGGAAATGACATCATTCTATGAGATGAACATTGTGCAAACCTTACGCAAAATAAAATGTCCCAATCTGGGATTTTCATAGCAAATCTATAACGACCTCAGAAACACGGAAATGGATGGATTTCCTTGCATGAACCAAATAACCAACATTACAATTTTCAAAGTATTTCAGATGTGAAAATTATTTTTTTAATGCAAAAACTCTTGTTCGAATTGCAGACAGATATCAACTTAATACACCACAGTGAGCATGTAGCCTTCATTTTCCTCACTATCGGATGATGTTTCGTCAAGTTCTGACCCGGAACCCTCTGAAACACCTACCTCATCACTACTCGGCACATCGCCAGACCGACCAATCCCCATTCTGAGACGTCTCGGACTTCTTGAAATTGTGGGTTATCTGCTTCTTGCATGGAAATTTACATGAAAGTATCATTAGGCTTTGAACTGCTAGTGACACCTATGGTCCTTTGAATGAACTAATAACGCTCTAACAATTTTACAGATTGCACTATGATGCCTAAGGTCTACAGTAGTGCACTGGACTCACTTAATGGTCAAGTGGGTTATCTGGTTCTTGCACGGTGCCACAGAATTGTATTAAAATTGTTACAAGAAGCATAAAACATTTTGTAACAGGCAGTTATTGAAAAATAATCAATCCTGGTTTGTTTTATTACTTTAATATGCTATGTTACTCTGGTATATATTAAAAAAAAAATTACTAGATTTATATTTCTAATTCAGCACAGCAGCTTATTATTGAATGTCCTCGCACTCATTAAATTATATACAAGAAGAAATATTAAAAGATGTTTGTAATATAAAACAGTCACAAAAGAATTAATTACTAATAAGCTCAGTGTGATGTAACTTTTGTAGTGTATCAATAAAGTTTATTCTCTATGTTACAACACAGGCTCAATTTGTAGCGGAGCGCCATACTTGTGCAAATGTCGCAAAGCCATGAGTTTGATTTTGTTGTGACGTCCGAGCTCGCGTGCCCACACAGGCAGCCCAATAAATGACGAAAACAGTGGAAAATATTTAAGCAGTGCTTAAATATTACATAAACTGAGATTTACAGCTATGTGCCACCTTGTCACAAGTCAAAAACTATGCGATGACCAATGCATGCAAAAAAAAAAATAAAACTTAATCTTACATTTGCCTCGAACATATAAGGCACAACACTATACACAGTCAATCTCTCCTCCTCTTTCTGTTTTCTCCATTTCTCTCAATCAACCTGCTGCTTCTCTTGTCAGGCGTTTATATTTACACCCCTGAGCCTGCTGTAAATAACACTTTTCACTTTACTGCAGGACACAACTCTTGCACACACACGGTCTTATGTCTTAGATTGCACTTAATTACAAATCCTTCATGAATCATGTCACATACCCGAACAGTACGGCCTCATTTTTACATCAAGTCGTACATCACAGAGACGTACAAGGAGCCAGAGCGAGACCTTTAAAATATTTTGTCGATTTTATGATCACTGTCTACGTGAGCAAGAACTTCTTTTCTTCCTTTTTTTTATTTCAGACATGAACTTTAATAGGATCACGCCGGAAAAGCTCTTGCGGTGCGTTTTACTTGCCAGTGCATTTCATGTTTCGGATTAGCAACAGCGTGCTTCAGCAAGTGGCGCAGAATGCCTCATTAGAATACATGTAAAATTTATTCAAATGTAGAAAAACAATTCTATAATCATTTACGGCAGCTTTCATAGTAAAATTTCGCCTTTATCTGCATTCACACAAGACGTGACGAGCGAAAAGAGGATTGCTTCACCACTGAGCGACACGAGAATTGCCTGGACAGAATCGAATCAGCTCTTGCTGCCTAGGTAACCCGCTCATGTTGGTTCCCGTTAAAAAAAAAAAAAAAAAAAGAAAGATCTTTGAGTAAAAGTGAGCGGCGTCGAGCTAGTTCCTTACAGTAGGTCCTTGACAGCTTTTATCACCTTATATTAGGAGCTTGTTTTGCCTCATATCATATAAAGCTTATATTTATCATTATCATCACACAGCAAGTATAGAACGGAGATTCTTGTACAAGTCATAGTAGAGCTCCCGGGAGGCGTTTGAGAAGGATAGAGTTGCTATTGGAATGTCAAGACATTTTTGTTAATTTTCCTTATGTAATCGTATTCGCCAAGCCAAACAAATATGGCATCGAACTACTATCTATGCCCAAGTTTGGTTGCAGTAGGTGGTTAACTTCCTGAGATATGAACGTTTTCATTTTTTTTTTTCAGTGCCTTAATCTATATATTATATATATAAATATATTTACCTTCAAGAAATGCCCTCAGGGCAATGCCCCCAGCATCTCGGGGCAACGTCTACACTGATCTAGAGTCCTCTCCTCCATCTTTATTGAGTTTCTGGCTCAGACTGTGTTCCCAACTTGGTCTAAAAAGATCCATGATTGTCCCGGTACCAAAGAACAATGAGCTCTCCTGCCGGAATGGTTACAGGTCTGTGGAGCAGTGTCAGTATTCATGACTGTGTTTAAAAGGCTCATTAAAGACCATCACAGGTACATTTCACTACGTTATCCTTGCATGACTGCGGATGTGACAAACAATCTTCAAAATCTTCAAGTACAACATGGCCCAAGTCCTGCCCATCATCACTGACTGAAACTTTGACAGCGGTAAATTTAAAAAGGTATCCGGATACAATGAGGATCATCAGGGATGTCGGTTTGCTGGACAATTCGGTTTACATTCATTTCCTTCAGCAGCAGAAATAGGATTAAGTGTTAAAGTGATAGAGAAGAAGCAGGTTATGGGCAATTTTCTGCATCTGTGTTAACTACCTGTGCTTGCAGATATCTGAGCCCAAAAAAAAAAAATAAAATAAACCCCGCTGAACTTGGACCTAACCCGGAATCTGCTATTCGAAACTTTACTGGTTACAAAAAACTAAGGACCCATTTCAATTCTTTATCCCAGAGACAGGCTCACAAAGTTTTCTTCATGTATTTGATGTGTTTACTGAGTATTAAAGTGAAATATGAAGCTATTAAGCGTCAAGAAAATGACCTTTAAGTCAATCACACCAACGTCATTCACTGCGCTGCATGTCAGTGAGTAAAATTAAGACGGTAGATCATGTTTAATATCTGGGTTGGACATGAAACATATAAAAAAAAAATAAATAGTCTTGAAACTCAATCCTTAATAATATTCACGAAAAGTATTTGTTGCTTTGGAAAAGACATGAATTAATAAAAAAAAACAAGCATTATTATAGTTTTTCATTCAAAATTCCTCAATGTGTCTGGAGACAAAGCTTTGCCTAAAGCAAGTATATTTTTAATCAGACATGAAGCTAACAGTATGTAGTAAGGGGAAAAAATTCAATATCTCAATATTTACTCTGTTGGTTTTGGGAATCTTTAAAAATCTGTTGCTCCCCCAAAAAAATCCCCTCCGTCTCATTTCCGGTGCTTTAATCCTCTCCTTGTTCCACATCCTTTTACATTTGTACGGTTTAATTTTCCTGGTGCCTGGCTCCAGCGTTGTTTGTTGTTACTTGTTGTCTGAGTGTTAATGGATTGTGACAGGGCACTGGGCTGCTGTGTGGAGTGAATTTTAATAGAGAAGGGGAAAAAGGGAGCGCGAGAGAGGGAGGATTGATAAAGCTCTCCGAGTTGATGAAGTTTGGTGCTGCATCTAATGTGGTTACTGAAAGCCAATTCCTCTCCGTTCCCACCCAATAAAAATGGGGTACTGTTATTGTAGGATTGGTACTGGTGGGGTTGGAGGCTCAGATTGAAATAAACGTATAAAAATTAGGAGCACAGTTAACAACACAAACATTTTCTTTATTCAGCTCATTTTTAGTAGCAACAGACAGTTAAATATCCAATAAAGACCCAATGTATGATGACATGGAACTTCAAATATCAGCAATGTGATTGGCTAAGGTCACTCTTATCGATGAAGATGAGTGTAACCGTGGCAGCAGAGCAAAATGTGCTCAGTTACACTGCAGGTCACAAATGGAATTATTAGCTACACCAAGGAGGTCGTGTTTTAAGCCCTATTTGTATTTGTATCCCTGGGTTTACACTGTTACACTGGGGTACGACATTCAAAAAAAGCACAGAGCGCCACGATTTTCAAGTACGCTTGGGGTATAAAAAGAAAGCAGGGTGCATCAAGAAATGAAACTTGAAAGAATCATGTTGCAAAGTTCATCAAGATCCCATACGATGGCACAAGGTATGTCACGCATGAACGATTCCCACATTCCATCATGATTGGTGTCAAATCATAATACACATTAACAATCGTGGCAAAATGTTTCGCCACAATCAGCGTGATCACAAATTCACCAAGTTCCCTCAAGATCACCCACACACACACCGTGCTCTGATTCTCTCAAATTGTGGAAATCAAGGACGCCGTGTCCCAGTGTAAACCCAGGGTTAGCAAGACCAGGCAAAAAATAAACAAATATGGTGCTCGCTAGTGGCTCATCAACAAGATGTTACTACCAACTTGGAGATCAAGTTCAAATCCAGGAATTTTTGGCTGAGCTCTCAAGAGGAACGGATGGTGTACATTCACCTCCCTGTCACTCAAAGACATCAAGAACCAATCATGGGAGTCTGAAGTATGAAGGGGAGTGGACAGTGCTTTTCTTCCAAACTTCCAAAATACCAACAAAAAAAAAAAATTAATAAAGAAAAAATTAATAAAAAGGTATTTTTTAAAAACAAACAAAATGACAAGGCTTAATATATATATATATATATATATATATATATATATATATATATACACACACACACACACACAAACACACACACAAGGACTAAAATATTTGAACCAACATTAACAAGAGAGATTTGGAGGTAAATCTTGTCAGATCTTGGAGACTGAAAATTTTTTTTCTGGCCTTTGTTTTAATAAGGGGGGAAACAAGTCACCCGACACCAACACGGGCTATTTTTCATCCCATGCCTCCGAGCCAGTTCCGAGTGTGTGCAACGGCCATAGGCAAAGCCCTACACAAATAATTTCCCCCCTGCACATGGGCATCTCTAATTCAGCCATGATGCATGATTGTAGTGGGACAGTTTATCAATCAGGGTTCTACATAAAAACACACACAAAAAAAAGGAAGGAAAGTGTGAGCAATCGCTGTATGGACCCAAGAATGAAAACGGGAAATGAAGGCTGTGACGGATCGGTTCAGAGGGTTTTGTGTCTTTCACATTGTCCCTTAATTACCTCATGACTCATGGCACTATTGAGAAGAGAGTAGGAGGAATGGAGAGAGAGAGAGAGAGAAGTGAGGAAAGAAGGATACTGGCTAATAGGTGTCTGGGAAAGCGGCCGTGAGTCATCTGTTATCTATGCCCTGCTCGGTTTCAGTTCATGTTTAAATTGCTTGGAGACTCGAGAGCTCCTCAGTTCTCGGTCTCACCTGGGATTTGCGTCTGCCTCGGCTTTAACTCCAACCCACAGTTTGGGTCAGAATAATTAATTTTTAATGAGCGAGAATTCTGAAGCAGTGCATCTCCACATTCGATCGTTCTTCTTTTCCTTCTCAAACAGATTCCACAAATACTAAGACACAGCTCAACTAAGTCACAAACACACACAGGTTCAAAGAAGCCACTGATATTCGTCTCCTTGATCCCCAGTCACCACACCTGAAGCACAAGCCATTATTTAATGAAAGCAATGTCCATAGATCTGCTAATCGCGTTAAAAGTTTAACCGTTAAGCCTTTTGCACCCTCCCTGGTGGTTCCCTGTAGTAATGCAATGCATATAATTACATACCGCTATACAAACTCAACGATACACTATAATTGTACTTAGAATGCATCATTATTATTATTATTATTATCATTCATGCTGTGAACATAACTGTGCTGTCCTTGGTCACACTCGCTGTCATACTGATACTAAACACCTGGGCTCAAATACTTGAGTTAACACGCTCATGGTATTTAAAGAATCGGCACGCACGGCAACTTGGCAATGCAGAATTACATACATGTGCCACTTCCGTCCTAATCAATTGCAAGCCTCATTGTTCTCGTAGTTTCCCTGGATATGGATCTGGTTCCATCACAGTTTGCCAGAGCCTAATCTCCAGGAACCTGTTTGTCAATCGCCTGATCGCCGCCTGAATCCTGACCATGACGCTTGATTATGCTCGGTTTGGTTCGCCGTGCTTTTGTTTCAGTTGCATCTCCAGCATCCTCCTCATAAAAATGAGCGAAGTGCTGCTTTTATGCTGGATGTGTAGCGCTTAGGACGGCTTCTTCCCCGGCCACTGGCAAAAAGAGAATGCAGTGGCTGCAGGCCTGTTCCTGAGAGCAGGCGAATAGTCGCATTTAATTTATTGAAAGGGGTTAACCCAAATTCTTGAAAATATGAAAAGGTTCGCCAAAAAATTTAGGAAAACTTGAGAATACACTTAAAAGATGGCTGGCTAGGGTTAGCCATTAGCCTAGCAACCACTTAGCTTGGCCCAATCTTTTACATTTTAGATGTTTTATAAATAAATGCACCTTGCATTACTAAACACACCAGCTTCAGCTTACTCTGCACCCTGAAGCCTTGAGCTTGATTCAGCGTCCGCCCCAGGGACCTGAACTGGTATACGGGCCCAACGTGAGGGCTTGAGCTCAGAACTAGCAAATTATCCACATCAAATGCTGCTGTTCTGGAGGGAATCTCAGGGGCTTTTGTGAGGCCGAACAGCTGAAAGTGGAAGCTGGAAGTGGCGCTTTCCTTTTATTGTTGGTAATTTATTTATGCCAGTTTTACTTATTAATGGATTCGTTGCTGAAGACACAGTCGGCCTTTTGCTGGAGTCGGCAAATACTCGAGTGCTGCAACATAATATAATGCGTTTGCAGTATTGGAACATAAAATGTGAAGAAACCACTTGAGACACTTTCCGACGCCCAAATCACCTTCGTGCCGAAGCTGGGAGAACGGTAAACCAGACTTCAGGTTAACCACAAGCAAATGCTCAGGTCAAAACCTCTAAGCCTAATTGCCCCGGCTCATTTCAAATGTGGGTCATGTGACTCATGTGCTACACAGCGGTATCGATTTTCACTATTTCCATAGAACTCTAATCCAATCTGGACACATTACAACGCCAAATTGCATTGAACCCAATGGGAGACGATAGCGTGCCTATTTGGATAACGACGAATTGGCCTTCGGTGCCCCAGGTCCCCCAAGACCCACCTGCCAAGTTCCCTCCTTTTGGACTCGAACATCTTCAATACCTTAAGGAGTGGGATGGGTTCGACCCCAATGGGCAATGCAAGCTTCCATCTGAGGACATTTCAGATCCAAGCCTTCTTGAGGTATTCCATCAAGTATATCCATCTTCTGTCGCATCCCAGACCCCTGGGAGCAATCTTCAGAGATGGAGTGCTGGTACATCCAGCGTTTCATCGGCTCCAGCATGGATTTCTAATCCCTTTAAGGTTAAAGTATGAGTATATGACGTCAGGCCGGGTGTCCTGTATCACATCCCAAAAGAGATTCGGTGTGTACACAATTTATTAAAAGCTTCTGATGAATAAGAGACAAGGCTCTAGTTTATAGCTCCTTGGAATGCACGCTTGTAAATGCAGACTCCAGACATTCATGAAGATAAACAACCTAAATTCAAGTGTGAATTCAAGCACATTCATCATTATAAGACAAAACCCTACACCTACCTGTAGCAGCCTGTTGGGTTTATTGAACCTTGCCTGACTATGATTATGCTGATTTGGATCGGTTTAATAAACTGCTTGTGGTTGCATCCTAGCAACTTCTTCTCACTGTGACAGCCGTACGTGTCCCTGTCGGAATATTAAGATGGAAGGAGAAGAATCATTCCGCTCGCAAACCTTGAGATTTTTAAAAGCAAAACAAAATCCAGGTATCGAGAGGCACTGCACTTAATGTAGGAATAACCATGAAATTATGTGACTAGTTCCTAATTAACCACAAATATTTTTTTACACAAAACGTCACTAAAGCCTTAATTACTCAAGCTTTTTTTTTTTTTTTTGCATGAACCTTAGACAGTTTGCAAAAACAATAAACAACAACAAAAAAAACCCCTAATTGTTTTTCTTCTGAGAGCACAGCATTACAATACAGCAATTCCACTTCTGTTGTCTGTTGCATCACATTCATATTTCCTCCCACATCGCCCACTGTTCCTGCTATTCCATGATGAAAATACATGCAACAGCATATTGGATATTTATTAAAGGCACACTTTTAGCCTGAAGGAGCAAGGCAGAGTCAGAGCAACGCTCACCAACATCTGAATATTAGAAGCAGTTTACGGTTTCGGCACATAAAAAGGTTCACTCTTCATTGACTAACGGCCTCAGAAATGTTCAGTCACGTGTTGCATAAACATAAATATACTACAACACAAAAAGATGTACCTGGTCCTGCGCTTGCATGTTCCGTGCAACTCACATGACTCAATTTCTGCCAAAGTTTTCAAGCCAGCCTAGGGTCAAGGCCGAGGTGTTTTGTTGACTTCTTTCGCATGAAATTTCATGAAATCTACCACCACCCACTGTAATTCAAAACCGTAGACATTTTTCGAGCCTCAGACAGACGTGGGTCTCGGTCACATGCACTTCTGAGGCAGGATCTGCATTTTAACCCTTAATTGTACAGAGTAAAGAAACACACAAGGTTCTTCAACCCTGATGTCAGTAGTCTCTCTTCGGGTTCACACTCAAACTTGAAGAATAAACTCTACGCATGGTACCTCACTCATTTCGACGCGACTTCACGTGACGAAAGAAACTATACTGTATAAAACTAGGATTAAATGAGCAGCTTGACTGTAACTTTGAACTTTTCATTTTTAAAAGCGACCCTTTTATTCAACTTCAAACCGATGACGAATCTCACTGCCATTCTTCATAAGTAGAAAACAGTCATGTTTATACATCAATAAATGATCATTTTACTGTAATATGATTATAATTGCTTACTTTGTGAAATGGATTTTCACGCTAAAGTATCCCAGGGCTTAGCTGAATAAATCCCACTCATATCGCGGAAAAACTCATTCCCGCTCTAACGCAAAACCTCTGGGCTAATCCAGCAAGCTGTGCTGAAAATACAAAATCCTTAATTAACCAAAGCTGTCTCAGTCATGATTTCAGAATAAGTACTAATATAGCCTTGAAAGCAATTAAGCTAGCCTATAATGGTAAAAACAAACGATATCAAAAGGTTAATTGGACAGGAATTAAAGGGCAGATTATGCTGATTAGGCGGTCATGCGCGCACAGCGAGAGAAAGAAGAGAAGAAAATTGGTCGAATGCAGAGCATAGGAATGAGATTCAACTGGACTGTAGTGTATTTAAACCAGTGATCTACACCACTAACAATTATTTTTGTGCGAATTGTGTTTTTAAACTGAACGCATCGGCAAAAATTAGTATGGATTTACAGCTTGGTGGCATTTTTAGGATATACGTTTTTGGCTGCAGATAAAGGAATGGACAGTTTCAACACACGTCCAGTTCTCATCCATGGTTTCAAATTTGTTGACCTTGGACTCCAAACATGATGCACCACCATCACCCAAGAGCTGGCAGATTTGAGCCTCAGGTGATGCACACAGCTGTCTGGGGCCTGGAGCCCATGAGTAAAAACTGGCCGAGCTCTCAGAGAGGGAGGGATCCATGTTAACCCCTTCCCTGTATGCATACGAGGGGAAAGAATGTGCTTTCATCCAAATGTGTTATGCTGCCCCTAAAAAATGCATGTGCAGCAGTTTGAAAGTGTGCAGTCAGTTGGCATGTTCTTGCTTTTGCTCTCCCTGATTGGTAGCTCACAGGTGATGGGGAATCAGCCCTTGGCGACGACTAAATTGGGGAGAAAATTGGAGGAAAAAAAAAACCAATGTGTCCACGGTATACAGATACCCCTGCCATAAGCTGAACTAAGATAAAGACTATTATTTTTTTAAAAATGAATAGAATGGTTATGCATCCCTATTGCATTAAATTAGAATAAAATCCAACAGTCCTTTAAATGTTTACTGATTAGACATAATTATTCGTACAAAATTTAACCTCATTCAAAACCCTCTGAATGCACATCATGAGCCTTATAATTCAAAGATTGGTAGCAAAAGCTGATGTACATCAGAAGATACAGTATGCTCCGGACAAGTTGTTTTCTTTGTTGGAGGTCAAAGGTCAGGGTGACCGTGACGCAAAACAGACACGCAGCGCCGGTATTCATAGGTGTTGTACATCAGGAGACAGGCTACGGACAAACGTTACGACAACGACGGAAAAGGGCAACCTTGTCGGCAGGGACATAACCAACTGCATTTTCACCTAAATAACCTCACCCCTCAACTCCCTAACTTTGTATCCAACAAGCCATTTCTCCTCCTGTTTATTGTAGAAAAAAATAATCCGTGTCCAATCTCTAGGGCCAACAAGATCCGAAAGGTGGACGTTAAAGGAATTCTACATCCTGCAATTAAACCTTTCCTGATTTTCCTTTTTACGACTGTAGGAATTAAGGGAGACTGTGATCACGTCCTTCGTGACATTCTGAGGTGGCAGCTTGAGACCAAAAACGACATCAATATTAATACATGGAAACTGGGTTTTATACACATGATTAGATTCATTAGTTACAGAGCTCCAGGTGTAGATTATGTAAACTAAGCAGCATGCAGTTCACACCTGAAACATCGCCAGTTCTTTTGGAGAAGTATCCAAGTTGAGGTTTTTCAATAACATCTAGACCACTGCCGGTGTGGTGTTTTTTTTTTTTTGTTTAAACCTTGGCATATTGTGATCGCATCAAACCTATCTGGATGAAATGCTACACACTTCTTGTTTGGGTTTATATAAATTATTAATAGACTTTTAAAGAAATGAACGCAAATATTTAATTTTCCATAAATATGTCAAACATTTTACTATATAATGCTCCAAGCTCTCCAGTCCATAGTGACAACACTTCTATAATTAGAAGGCTCCCTAATTTTATTAGAAAACAATTAAAATTCAGTAAGTCAGTGTTTCCCAGAAAACAAAAGGGGTTTAAATGACTTGTGAATTTATGTAAGACTAGTCGGCGAGTTTGTCCATTTCCAAAACAGCACGGCGCTTTTTCCTGCGCACTGCATTTTAAGCAACTCAAGTCCAAGATCTCATTTACACTTGAACTGACTACTGCAACACTAAAAGTAATTTTCACATCACACAGTTTTGCTCTTGACCGTGTTTGGTTTCATATTCTCTGGTGAATAAAACCATTTCCGATTCATTAAGCCTTGCTACTGTTTTAGAGAGGCTGCAAATTATAACCGATGTTACCCCCTTTTTTTTTTGGATCGCTCTTATTCCGCTCTCTAGCGATGCCTTGTCTTCCGGCTTAGTGCTTTCTTTTGCTTAAAACTAAATTTCGGTTTGGTATGTACATGGTAGAAGCACATTCCACTCTATCAGCATTTAACATATGGATACTGATATTTTTGGCCATTATTTTTGGAAAGACTGCTCCAGCCCCCAAGGTTTCATGATATTTCCAAATCCCTGCTGAAGAAAAGCGTCCTAACGCTTCCACCACCATGCTTCACTCAGCTGTGGGGATCACAAGAAATGGTGGATTTTTTTGCCAAACAGCATTTTTTTGGCAATGCCTAACATTTTTTATTTAGTCTCATCAGACCAGGAAACCTATATGCTCAGATTCAAACAACTTTTCAAACACAAAAGCAGATGGCTTTACCCCTTTATATTTATCACTCATTCATCAGTTTTGCCCACTGGAGCTGTGGATGTCTCCAGCCTTTTCAGAGTCACCCTTGACCTCTGGGTTGTTGCTGGATGGCTTGTTCTGGTCATGGCCATCCTAAAGTTTTTTTCTGGATTTAATGGGGTTCTGTGGGATATTAGAAATATTTGCTTCAAGTTCCTTTGTCCAACTTTGTCGGCCAGTTTTTACCGAACAAACATTTAGCACAGTGTTTAGAGATCTCAATTAATCTAACCCTTTCCTTGGCCATGCTGAAAGCGACCCATGGGCAGACCAAAGACAAAGTTCTACTATGCCTTGAAGGAAATCATTGCTTGCTAAGCTACAGAATATACTCACAGTGAGCTCTCTGAACTGTAGCCTATTGTAACAATAACCCTGTTTTCTGCCACTGGCATGTCAAGAGCATTTGTGGTGCTTTATCCTGCATGAACGAGCTCCTGTATCTCGATGTAGCTAAATTTCTCAGCAGTAAACATAACAGGCTTCTAAATAAAAGAATCAGATCAGGCTTACCAAGCTCCCATAAATTTTTAGTCTTTGGTGACTTTGGCTATACCGCACTGAAAGACGACTGGAGTTGAGATCACCGTCAGAACTATTGCCGTCCGCCACTGGTCAGCAGAGTCAAATCAAAACACAAAAACAAAATGGGGAAGTTAGATGACACACTTTAAACTTGGTATAAACCACCTAAACATCAAGAACCATGAACTGCTGACGATATCTACAACTATTTGATAGGCTAAAAGAGTTCAGTCAACATCTCAAGGAAAAGGTCTACAGTTGCATTACCTAGTAATTATCAAATAGCTGTTTATGTAAACTTTACAATGTAATGTACTACCTTAAACTCCTAGAAATGAACATTCGGTCGAGGCGTTCAGTCAGAGCTGAAATGTGGGAGGCGACAAGAGCTGTGGCAAGCCACCTTCCTAAATGCAATGCTGTTAGGCCACAATAACCAGATGAGAACATTACCAGCCCACAGGGATTTCAGGCGACTGTTCCAATTACCATCCTGTCACTTAACCAAATCATGATATAAAGAGTACACGGCTCACGTCAGCTTCGCCTTTGTGTATGAGAACGGGAGGCACAAGTCACTACACAACGACCCGTCCACGATGATCCTTTTAGAAAAATTATTGCTTTTACTGACACCGTCAACAACCCGACAGTAACAGGCCGGATCGCATGCGTGCTCTGTTATGAGAACAGTTTAAGAGCGATGATATACGTGGTATGTCGGGAAGTGTAGTGTGTTAAAGGGTAAAGAGGAATGGAGAATTCAACCCAATCACAGACTGGTATACACGCTCATGTCCCTGTCTAGCACTAATGGATTGGCACATTGACCTACGTTTACATGCAAAAGCCTCATGCTGCTGCTATCAAGTCCCACTATTGGTTTTGGTTACATAACGGGGAATATATTAGAAAGCAGAAGGACCGTTTTAGAAAATATTGGGCACTATAGTGAAATAACAGCTCGTACACTGAGGCGGCGGAGATGGCCGCAAGTGTAAATATAGGCAAACTAAACCCAGGATTGAAAAACAGAATAATTTCATAAATCCACCGACTTCGTCAATCACCACAGCTGGAATGAAGAAAATACTAATTTCAGATTTGTCATGTGAAGTTCTCTTGCTCTAATCAATGTCTAACAGAGCCCTGGAGTCTTGTTCGAAAGCCAATTTCTCCTCACTTTAGGGTCTCTGCTCACCTGCGTGCATCTAACCATATGGTGTTGAGGCACTTGCTGCTTAAATTGAGCTGAAGTGTGGGTGTTTCATATGTATGTCAAGTCTCTTAATAATGCTGTAAAAAGACTTGAAGTAAGATCGCGGCATCACACAAGCCAACACACATGCAACATTACAAACGAACCTAAGTGTGGTGGTAGGTAATGGTGGTAATTTCAGTCGTGTTTAATAAAAAAAAAATAATAAAAATCATATGTGGTTTTTAGTATTCCTGTGACTTCAGGTTGATGATTCAGCCTGACTGTGCCTTTCATCCATGTCAGGATGACATCACGCCTCTACTTATTTTCCTATACTTCTCAAATCCCTCGCTCACACTCGAGCACTTTTTTCTTAAAGACAGAGACAGATGGCGGACCGATCAGCCATGTCGAGAACTACAGCTCAACAATTCTCTCCCACAAACAACCGGTAGGACGCTGGAGTTCCTGCTACTTTTTGAGAGGATAACGACGGCGAGAAAGATAAACAGCTAATTAGAGTTTTCAATCACAACTCATTCAGGCAGAACAAGATGTCTAATTAATGCTTAGTCTTCTAGTTTTGTGCCGAGCTCTTCATTTAAAGCTCGAGAGAGAGAGAGAGAGAGAGAGAGAGAGAGCTTGGTTACTGTAATTAGTTTGGTTGCAAACAGGAGCTCTTGTTCCAAGATATTTATTGGCACATGTTTGGTAAAGAAAATTATATATTCACCTTACCACATCTACTGTGTTTACTCATGAATCCGCTGTTTATAGGAAGCAGCCCAGTGATTTCAAGCAATGCTTTTACCCCTCAGCCAAATGGGCATGATGAGTATCACCACGCCGACGTCTGTCCAGAGTCACGTTCCACACAACCTAAAAAAGCTGTTGCCGATCACCACTATTTTCGGTGTGAATGTTGGGGCTTGGTAACTACACAAGCCTATCAATTTTTGTCTTGGTCTGATATTCAATGTGGATGCTGCAGGCTGACTGTTTCCCCCCCACACACTATTGGAGCTATAGGAATGGGTTCCGTTGGTCCGTCAAACTTTAGTTTCTGGACATTTACTTGCCACGCGCTGAAGCTGGGGCTTTTAAACTTGGTATGCCGGCTCACTACTATGAGTGCTAGGCTGAGTTTGTATAGGCGAGTGACCTTGACCTACTTAAGGTCACGGAGGCACAACTGTATATTAGGTTTCCTGATATTTACTTGAGGCTGGGGCTTTCAGACCTGCTACGCTTGTTCTATATTGGCATATTATCAGTTGGTCCTTTCAGTGGTAGCATCTGGACCCCAGCGGTCTATTTTTATTATTGGAATTTGGTGTTGTATTGCAAAACAATGCAATTGATGATTTTAAAAAAAGCCTGTGGTATGATTTAATAGTCCACCAAACTTACGCTGACTGAAAAAGCACCTGACTGAGCGGCATGACAACCAGTGACCTTTACTTGTTAATATAAAAGGTGTTTCATCAGGTTTAATTTGGAGGAATGTATAATTTATGGATTAAATGATACGCTAGGGCAGGACATAAAAACGAGAAGCAATTTTTTTAAGCAGTTAACACGTGAAGCACTAGAATAGGTAGCCGTACATTCCTTATTATAATGTCAATAAAAGAGGCTGATTGGTTGCCTTTAAGGGTTCATAAGCAGCCTTAATAAGAAACATCAGAAATGACCATGTTGCCATGGAAATAAACTCTTCTACCCTACAGAATAAAAACAAGCGGTTCACCGGCAACTCTATTGGCTAACCACGTGCATATGTAGTTCACTTGGTAATACAAGCACAATATTTGGGATGAGGCTCTTTATTCTTTGCTGGTCACTGCATTTTCCACCATTTTTTAAGATCGCAGCTCAGAAAACAACGGCTGTATTTCATCACGGTGTATATTGGGTGAGATTCGCTCGTGTCGTCAGATGATTCGCGTTATCGTGATTCGCTTCCGGTGTGGACACCACTCTAGAAGTAAAATTGGAGCAAAGATAACTCCAAGTATATCTTGGGGCATCCAAGTTGATCAGATAAAAGTTCAAGTACCAGATCACAATATTAATAAGCATGCAAAGCAAAACGTACTTTTCTTTATTAATGGATCAAAACTTTTTATAGAACTGGTCTGGCCTGATAGCAGCACTTCAGTGCATTGCTGCACATTTAAGTGGTCACTTCAGGATTTTTTTTTAAGGATAGGGAGATTGTAGAAGGTGGGCGTATGATCTATACCCCAGATATATAAGTGGTTTTGGTGTTGAAGACATGTAAACAAAAAGTATGACAGACTATCAAGCTGCATCACTACACATACACAGACTCCCCATTCGCAGCGTCAACAGACAGCGTTCTACCCGAGTCACCAGTCATAATGCAGTGATCTCAATCAGTAATTTCCTCAAAAATATAGCGGAGAGTCTCAGTGTTGCTCTCAACCCTGGCAGAGAGCTGCAATAATGTGCAATAGCTGCTGTTCTCCCTCTACAGTTTCCTGTATACAGCTATTTTAATAATTCAGTACTGATTTCTAGATCTCACATACAGGGTTTTTTTTTTTTTTCTTAAATACTCCTGGTTTAAATGGTTTTGGCCATTTGATCTTTATTAATATATGCTATGAGAAATTAAGTCCACTCATAAAGCAATTAGTTGTCCACTGTATTCCTATTTGGAATTATGTAATCATCAAAAACTTCCCCATGCTAATAAAACCAAGATATATGACATTCGAATCCGCTGAACGCCTCATACATTACAAATTTGGAATATTGAATCATCTGTTGCGGTTTGAATTGCGCTCGTCACTAAAACCTTTATTAAATTTTATACGGGAGACGACGTGAAAGGAGCTACGAGTTTTATTCCACTTAATCCAAAGCAGTAATACTTCCGCCATTGAAAAATATTTAATCCATGAATGACATTTCACCGTTTTAAGTCAGTTCCCATCATCCTGCAAGTTAAAACCTCAGCAGCCTCTTTTTTTTTTTTTTTTTTAAATTAAGGTGGGCCATGTTGCTCACACACTTGAAAGTAGAAATTCCTTCATCCTGAGGACACTCCAGCGATAACTATATAATCTTATTGAAAACTTCAAAACTCCAAGGATACTTCAAAAACTATTTTTTTCTTTCCTAAATAAACCTATTTTAATGTCTTTAATACTGGTCTAATTATAAATGAAATGTCTACTATACAAATCCCTGTGAATACAAAGAAACATAATATAAACCGTTATTATTATAGCTGCTATGACAAAGTTATGTAACTTCTGACCAATCATATTTGAGAATTCATCATCGACTTCCAAGCTGAATGTGCACCGCTGCATGAAGGCAACACAGTTGGCTCAAGTTTGTGCAGTTGACGCGCAGCGCTACACCAGAGAGAGAGAGACGCGCAGCGCTACACCAGAGAGAGAGAGACGCAGCGCTACACCAGAGAGAGACACAGCGCAGCGCTACACCAGAGAGAGAGACACAGCGCTACACCAGAGAGCGGTTAGTTTTTATGTATTTAACTGTATCCAAAAAGGTGCAGAAAAAGGTGAGACAACAAAAGGACTTGTTTATGAAACGTTACAATAACGTTACTATCTGGATAGTTTAACTGCACTGCAACGCACTACACAATGATGTTGAGGTTGCCTTCAGTGTTGACCTGTTAGCCCTTTTTTGTATTTATTTATTCTTTTAAACAGTCTTCCCATTCGTTTTAACAGCCACATCAGCAGCTTCGGTATCCTTGTCATGTGATGTGTACAGATAAGTGTGAGTGAAACAAAACAAGAGTAAACTTATAGTAGCAGGATTTGGTCAAACACGAATGCTTTGTACATGACTAACAAGGCAGCTTTTCCTTTCTCTGGTCTTGTTTTTTCAGGAATACACACAGACACACACTGTGCATAACATGCATTAGTGTTGTGGACATCATTCATACCAAGCACGACTCTATACCAGAGTACGAGAACTCAAGGCTAATGCAAGAAAGCCATTAATCTCGGCATTCGAGTGCCCTTCGTTTATGGAAGTACATGCGCTGCCGTTTTTAATGGGATCACTCACTCGCTTGTTTGTGAGAGTGGAGAGGGGAGAGAGTGTTTAATTAGTGCCTGTGGATGTTTAGGGTTATGAGAGAGAGTTGTGGCACAAATCCCTCGTCCACTCCAACCATCACAGAAAGAGAGAGCAGGAGAAACGAAATGGAATGCACACAAAAAAGGTGAAGAACAGGGGGAAAAAAGTGGGTAAGTACAGGGGACGGCTTAATGGATAAAAGCCCAAAATGAGACCGCTGAAACATACAAAGTATGACAGGATACAAAAAAGGAGGAGAAGAAGAAAAAATGCACGAGTGTTTAAATAGATCCGGCAGTGTGAACAGTTTATAGCCCCAGTGTGGCCCGCATGCGCAATAAAAACACATGTGTCTGATGCAGCACAGTGTTTACGGAAGTGAAAACACACAGGAGTCGATGGCAAACGTGGAGTTGAAAGATGTCAGTGCTGACAGAAGTTATTATGCAGTGGAGGCAGAACAATGCGTCAGCAGACGGCGAGGAGGAGAAGAATGAAGAGAAAGAGAGCCAAAACTCTGGCTGTGTTTCTTTTCCTGGAGAAATAGCTGCTACCTCTGTAGAGAAGTCTGTACGGATGTATTCTTTTTGCCTTCGGGGGTCCCGTCGTCGAATAATTATGAGGAATGTCGACCGAGAGTGACGTCAAGGTCGCATTGAATCCTGACACGGGTCGCGTTACTGTTCAGACTGAGGTCGCGTTTCAAAAAATCCGATCTGTATCCAATTTAGTGGCAAATCTGATTTGAAATGATCGAATTTTGTGTTTTTTGGTGTTCACACTGGCATGAAAAAACAAAAAAATAAATAAATAAAATATTAAAAGTACAAAAAAAAAAAAAAAAAAACAGATATGGGTCACATGGGGGGGGGGATTGGGATCAGATTCAGGCCACGTGGGCCTGCAGTGTGAGTGTAGCCTTATTCTCTGCACTCTTCTCTAGTCAAGCCCCTTTGCTACATCACCCAGAGGGCTACGTTCTTATACACACCAGGGGAAAAGAGGTATTAATCATTACTCTTTACCATGCACACTGCTTCTCAATGATGGCTTGACACAATATTAAATGGGAGGGAAAAGTTTCTGTTACTCAGCAGTTTTATTACAAAACCATTAAAGTAGAATCTGATGGCATGAGGCTTAAAACTAATAAAACTTGCATACGCCGAGAACTCAAGGCCGTAATCGTGGTGTATCCTCACTCAGACCTGCAGAAATTCAATTGGACTGAATTATAGGATAAAAAGGCAACAGCTCCATTGCTCTTAAAACTGAGAACGGGTTATATTTAACCCAACATCGAACATGAAGTAATGCCTCAAAAAACATTTTAAAACTAAATTAAAATGAGCACTTTTCTCACCCAAAGTTTCTTTTTGTTATTTGGCTCTTAGTGTGAACTCTGTAACCCATCATAGGTCAGTGGTTTTGGAAGGTACTTAGGAGGAACATAATTGGTGCATTTGCAGAGCAAATCAGGCAAAATTGCTGTTCTTGGCTATCAGTTTCGTGCGTTCTCTCAATTAAATGTACCAAAAAGCAAACAAAAATTATATCAAATGGCACATTGAACTGAAAAACTAGCCATAAAACAGAAAGATATATAAAAGTACCTCTAAACTTCTCGGGCTGACCCAGAAATCACAGCAGTAGTTTTTTTCCAACAGTCTCTTTTATCGTTAACACCCTCAGTCCACTGATGTTCAAGCTTCAGTATCTCTTCATGAAAAAGACCTTGAGCCTCCAGATATTCAACAGCATGGATGACGTCATCACTGAAAACTGCAACCATGCAGCTGAGATTTCAGCTCGGGGGAACCAAAACAGAAGGCCGACGGTCCCAGGTTAGCTGAGTAAGGCACGTGGGGCAACTGCTTAAAGCCGCGGTCACCTGTGCTGTAAGGACGGGAGCATCGTCCTAAACCAACAATTCAAACTTTTCTTCTTTGTTCTCCGATTGCTTCAAACATTCGCGTTTTGGTGAACAGTAATATAAGGCTTCATAGTGCACAGTTACACCCCAAAATGGAAGTTGTGCCCCTTGTTTCTGGTGGAGGCAGAGGACTGCTTGCAGTAAAATGACCACATCAGTTCATATTTCTATTTTCACAGTAATGCAGTTTTGTCCATTGGTTCAGTTTAGCAGTTTGCATCAACAATAATAAAAATAAATAAATATATACAAACCCAAAATTCTTGTCGGCCACGTCTGACATCTTACGACATCTTATTAATCAGTGCATTACATTGAGGCAGATGTATGAAGACATCATAATCCTTAAATCCATGTCTGGTTGGCTGATAAGTTTACAGACTATTGTATTCAGATTCAATTTTCTCATGTTTAATAATCCGTGGGTTATCGGGTTCCTGCATGGGGGCCACAGAATGTAAAAAGTCAACCACAAGCCGTACATGGCCGTTGGCCGGTTTGTTAGTTGACATCCAGTAATCACGTCAACTCTGCTAGCAACATTACCAAGAATTGCACTGCATATACAGTTAAATAGAAAAATACTTCATACACATTTTAATTTTGGCGTGGTGTTTCGGGCATGTCCGACCGGGAAGAGACCCCGGGGCCGACCCAGAACACGCTGGAGGGACTACTTCTCTCGGCTGGTCTGGGAACGCCTTGGCATCCCCCCAGAAGAGCTGGAGGAAGTGGCTGGGGAAAGGGACATCTGGTAATCACTGCTTAGGCTGCTGCCCCCGCGACCCGACTCCGGAACAAGGGCTATGATGAATGAAGGAATGACAGATTTTAATATATAATCAACTGACCAATCAGCTAAAGGGGCGGTAGACAAATCCTGGTAAAATCTAATTCCAGTATAATGCTACACCCATCATTTTCAGGGCTCTTATGGTGATGCTTATGAGATAAACGGGACTACAAAAAGATGGAATGATGGGACACATGAGAACAGAAGGAAGAAAGATTGCTGGATTAGCCTGGTTGCCTGTTCTTCTCCAAAGCAGTCCTGGCCAGACTTTGAAAATGCTTTTCTTTAACCTCGAAATTACAACAATGACGATAACAAAATGTCTTTTCCTGTTAAAGATTTTAGGCCACTATCCAACTTAAAATGAAATTAATACGTACGAGTACGGTAGTCTGTCTCTAGGTGCTTGTCCCCTTCGTTTTCTACACTAACGATCATGCATGTAGTACTGAAACAGTTGGAAAAGGAAAGGAAGCGTCCTCTATATCTCTATCTACTGGTCTTCATTTGTTTGTAAGTGTTGTAGAAAGGAAGGCAAACGAGAAAATGAGGCAGAAAATACATCCGCGGAAGGGAGTCGAACCACAGAAAATCTATACGGACATATTTTATATTGCCCACAACTACACTGTTAGTGCTAAAGGGATTACCAGGACTCCATTCATTTAGCATGACATGGCTACACACAGGAGCCCCCCTAAGCTTTGTTCTCTCTCTCTTTTCCTGTCTGGTGGATTTATTGATCCAGCGAGATAATGTGAAGCTTGGGTGTGAGAGAGGAAAAGAGCCCATGATAGCTTAATTTGTGCTCACACAGAAAGATGGGCACTTCTACTACGAACTGACTGCCCTAATTGAAAAACTTGCCTACTTAGAAGAGAATCAGCTAAAACATTTTCTGCTTGCGGTAATACCAGGCAATAAGCGTTTTACACATGTATGCTACACATGCGAATAAGCGCAATATATATATTTTAATAAGTAAAAATTTTCAGCTGATGACCGGCAATACTCAACAACCAACCACAGACCACCATAGTAAACTCCGCCCCAATTGAGCCTATTGACCAATCATCAAACACTATTATTACCAAACAAACACTATTTTTCCAAATGACCAAAAATATATAATTGTTTCTAATAGCCAATCACTGATCACCATTTTTTATAATACCCAATCACTGAATACCACTGTTCCCAACGGCCAACCGCTGACGACACACTGTCTCATCTTAATGACAATGAACGAGTCTTCTCGTCAAAATAGTTTTAGTCCTAAAAACTCTGTCTGTCATTATGGTGCGATCACCCAATTAATGCAGCACTCGTTAATTTAATCAAGTAGATATTTCAGGACTCAGATCCTCAATGAATGTGTGATGTCATGGCTCTTGAAAAGATGTAACTTAAGGCATTATTAATGCTAACGTCACATGACTAACAGCTCTTGTGACGCTAATCGAGAAGTCAGAGTTCTCTGTGGAAGACCTGGAGTACTGAGCTCAGGTGACAAGCTTAAGTTAGAAGCCCACATTCCAGTGTTAAGGCTAATCATTAGCCAATCACATACACAGCACTAGGGGTTACCTGCCCCGAGGCCAAACAATGAACTGCTGAGTATATAGCTAATACAATGAGCTTGTTTTTCTAATGCTAGTGTAAAAGGTTACCACGCATCCAGCCCAAAGCCAGTGTTCATAATTAAAACAATTAGTGTAGAGAATTAGCTGCTATTGTTTAAACAGAACTTAGACGTGCAAATTTCTGCCAAGCCAGAAAAAAAAAAGTACACATCACCCACCATGGGGCAAGCTGTAACTTCAGTTCCACCAAGTCCTACAATGTTTAAAAAAAAATTTTTATGGACTTAACCCGGATCATGTCCGAAATAGAATGCCGCTTTCTTTGTCCAAAGCAATGCATCTAATGGAAATTTCATGAAAATCCAAACATAACTTTTTTGCATAATCCTGCTAACAAACACAAATCCAGGGTAAAGCTATAACCTCCTCCATAACTAAAGGTTGCTATACATCCACCAGAGCTAGCTAGGTTAGTGAAAAGCTTAAAACCAGTCGAAGAGAACTTCTGAGAAAGGCCAAAAGATTTAATTTCAGGAATCAAAATAGAGTGGAACCACTCTAGGGAGAAATTAATGCCATTTTAAATAAAATAGAAAAAAACGTTCAGTAAAACTTAGCAGGTGCACCAAAACCATGGGGTGTATCCGTGTTACATGAGCGGACAAAGGTCTTTTCACAGCCTCGAAACTGAAGGTCATGAACTAATAAAATGATGCTTCGATATAAGCAGCAGCGCTGGTTATGTGGAGGAAGTGTGAAAGCTTATAAGGCTTAGATCTAAAGGACGTCTTTACGCAACGTGGCGCAAATGTCATAATTATAGCTCAGGATCCCTAAATTATGGCTCTGTTTATTTGGTGCATGCGTTGTGTTGTGGGTTGTGAACAATAAATTAGTAATTAATAAGAATGTGTGCATGAGGTCAGTGGAAAACCTCTAAAGTACATTTAGGAGCAACCAGATTGCTTGACCTTCATATGATTGTCTGATGGTGTTTACATGGTGACTGATCTCATCTTGCTATAAATCAGACGATGGTCTGATATGACCCTATCATTTAAACAGCACGATATACACAAACATCACACCAGTACACAAATGTGCCCCAGATAGAGTCCTTGAACGTTCAAGTCACATTGTAATGACTGTAAAATAGTAGAAATGGAAAACACCCGCCAATGTTGGTATAAAAATTAAAACACTTGGCCAGGAAAAGGACCAAAACAAGTTTTTACGCTACTGTATATAATGTTTTCCTTCCCCGGGACCATATAATAAATGAGGTAAGTGACTTTGAAACACAAGGTACGTGCATTTGAAAAAGTAACAAAAAGGTAAGAAAGCTTGTGCTTGTATATATTGTATATACACACACACACACACACACACACACACATACATATATATGTATATATATATACACACACACACACACACACACACACATATATATATATATACACACACACATGTATACACACACACACACACACACACACACATGTATACACACACACACACACACACACACACACACACACACACACACACGTATACAC
>JAQMYF010000027.1:4586564-4620824 GCA_030014195.1 Neosilurus mollespiculum
CCCCCCCCCCCCCCCCCCCCCCCCACACTGGCAGCATTGGATATAATCCACAGTGATTCGCATCCTGCTGCGCTACATCCACCTCTCAAACCTGCTCCACTTGTACTGCGTGTTACTCCATGTTATTATTTTGTGTAAATTGCAGTGCGTTGGCAAAGCTCAGTAAGTGGTCCAGTGGCTAAATTTAACAAGAAAAAAAAAAAAAAAAATTGAGCTGTGCTGAATTTAACAGAGAAGAAATGGATGGTGACTGACCATGGCAGCTATCATAATCCAAAGTTAAGGCAAAAAAAAATTAAATACAATGATTTAGACAATGCCTAAAAAGCGGCGCTTTCTTAAGCGTCTCCTGCTTTTCCCAACTACGTTCTGGAGCAAAAGAAGGAAAGGTTAACAGATTTCTCTTCAACACCTTCACTACCAGAGTTCCCCCTTCATTCATGGCACCTGTCTTGTTAATTTTCTATGTAACAAGTTCATGTTCCATGTTGACATTGATGTTTTGTCTGGGGAGTCACTAGGGAGAAGATGAAATGTGCTGACCAATGAAACCAGAACATGAAATGGGTCAATAAAGACAAGTAATTAAAGAACGGGTAGAAGGTGCAGCCAATCAGGAAAATAAATACTCCGAAGAAGCCCTCACCTCTCATTATATAGTGCACTACATAGCGAGTTTGCCATTTTGTAGTAGTGTCAATGTACAGTAAGAATTATTATACACTATAATGTATCCCATAATGCATCAGGTAAAGTGGTGACCACCCAGTGTCACTAACCAAGCAATATATACCATCATACACTTAAACATCCTTATCACATGAGGCATTGTGATGGGAAAATAATGGAGTGAGAAAAAATATTGGCAGTGTCTTATGGATGGGCCGCCAGTTCAGGTGCTGTGCCACGTAGTATCAGAATATTCCCAATATAGCTAGTAGGACACACTGAATAGTGATTTGGGAAACAGCCAAGATTTGAGACCTGACCAAGACAGAGAGAAAAAAAAAAAAAAAACCCTCATCTCCATGGAAGCCGTGACGCAACTCAACAGGGGGGAAATGAAATGGCATCATTGCAACAGGATCAGGATCAGCTAAAGCTCACAAGTTCATACTGAGCTTCATAAAAAAGAGCTCAGTGAGTGAGTCATAGCAGATAGATTGAATGGTTTTATATAGCCTTCATTCATTTTCATGGTGTGCTGTATTATGAATCTCACTTTCCCACCTGTGTAGCCCATAATTATTTTCACATCCAAAACAAAAGCTCCTTTATTCTATTTATTAAATTAAAAAATGTACTAAAAGCCTCCCCCTCCATGTGTTTAATTTATAAAATACAACTTATTGGCAGAAGTGGTGTTTAGTTTTACTCTTTAAAATAAAAATTACATCGGATTAATTGAATTTACCTGCTGAGACAGTAGGACTTCATCGGCGTGAAGATGAAGCCGAACACGTGGCAACATTTTATGTAACGAGTCTTCTTTGTAAAACTAATAGCTCGAGTTCCACATTAAATAAACCACATGGTATTTTTAATATTTATGAATGTATATTATTTCATGATAGTTATTAAAGTCTGTTTATATAAAATTTGCTACACTACAAAAAACACCCTGAAGATTTTACCATAAACAGTTTCATATAAATCTACTCGTACCAACCCAAATTTTGACTTTACTATATACACGTCCATCGATCTATCCATTATCTATACCACCTATCTACTGTCAGGTTCATACAGGAAGCTGGAGCCAATCCTAGCTAACTTGGGGGTGAGAGGTGGCGTACATCCCAGTTAGTTCAAACAATTGCAGGACTTGCACATAGACAAAACCACTCACGCCCTTGTTCACAACTATGTGGAATATCAAGTAGCCAATTGACCTAATTTGTTTGTTTTTGGACTGTGGGAGAAAATCAGAGCACCCCAAGGAACCCACACAAGCACTGAGAGAACATGCAAACTCCACAGAGGAAGACCCCAATCAGCCATGAAGCTTGAACCCAGAACCTTCTTGCTGCGAGGCGGCAGCGCCCACCCCTACACCACGCAAATACAAAACTTTACGCAAACTGCACGCATTTCAGTTAACATTGTTTACACTCCCAACTAAAACTGCGAGCGTTACAATAAAATCAGTTTATAGAAAAGGGAAATTTAAGACGTGGTGTTCAGAGTACCGGATTAATGAACTGGAAATAGTGCAGGGAGGGAATGGGACTGCTAGAAGGGGCAAGCAAAGGGTACATTCGGATAAATATTCCTTTTAACATCTTTTGACAGTAATTACAACGCAAACACAAAAAGAGGATTCATCCAAACCGACCCTGTTTTACTCTCCCTGTGCGTTTAATGTTTTATTAGCCAAGCAACCAGCACCCACCATTTCCTCTTCCCCTTGGTTTCCTAATTCAAAGGCTGAATGTGAGCGTCTACTTGTTTTTGCAACCTTACCAATGGAGTTCAATTCCAATCTAATTAGGGCTTATAATAAAAATAGAACGAATGCACAATAGCACGACAATCAGGGCAGTCTGAGTGTACCACCTGCGTAATGGAGTTTAGCATGACGAGCAAATCAGACCGCTAACCTGTATAGTGGGCTTTAAAAGCATCATGCCGCTAACGATGATTTAAAAAGTGCGGGATTTAATTCAGGGTACAAAAACTGAAAGTCTACCAATTTCCATCTTCGTACGTCACAGACACAGCTGGAAAATGTGTGCCTTTATAAATGGTAGTGGTTATGAGATGTAAAAACAGTAGTGGGGTTTGTTCTCGGAGTATAAGCTTGCAAACACGCAAGTGCACAAGCAAGGCTAAACATTAGCATAAAAAAAAAAAAAAAGGGGCACATGCGGACAAGAGTGATGAAATGTTATGAAATGACTCTTTGCCCCAGATTTGCTCTGGATGTCAATAAGTGTAAAATTTTCCCCCATTGCAACGTTAAAAGCTAACGGCCATGTTAGAAAGTATATGAAAAGCAAACTTGGAGAAAATGAGCAGATTATTAAAGTGATTTGTCTGAATGCAGTGATGTGGCTCGGATTCGAGCCCTGTGGCTAGCTTTAACAGACCGAAGACTGCATACATGGCTTGAGGACGACCATTACAGCAACAATTTGTGCCAAGTTCATCAGGGAGCAATTGTGTTAGTACGTACTACATGGGAACAACAAGGGGGGATTCGTGTTAGTATGCACTACATGGGAACTGCAGCACAAAAAACACCATGTATATATGTACATGCTAGGCTAAAAGCTAATTATAGCACCTCTCTCATTCTCCATAACTTATTCTGGAGTTATTCCATGAAAAAGAAACAAAATTTGGAATTCATGTAGCTGTAAAAACTTTACTTTCCCCCCCCAAGAATAATTTACACCCTCCCAGCCTTCTAGGAACAGGCTTCCAGTCATAAAAATCCCTATTAAGTTGAGATACAACTCGCCGGTGCGTCAGTACACAACGTATGGAAACAAACAAAACAAACTAATTTCATTTTAAACCAAGACAACGAACACTACGCCTGCTCCAATTGACCGTGACGAAGCTAGTCAGCCACACAGATTCAAGAATTATGTACTCAGCATTGTTTTGTTCCTAATCCTGTGTAATAAATAAGTTTATAATATGGTAAATACTGAATAGTTAAAAAAAAAAAAAAATTGTGCGTGCCAACAGTGTTAGTCCGCTGAACCGACTGATGCTGAATGAAACAAGGAGAGTGAAGAAATGTGTCAGAGGTGAACTAGAAAGGACAAAAGAAGGAAGATACTTTGAACGTGTCATGTAGAACGTCGAATCAGCCTTACTAGAGAGCAAAGTGCGAGAGTACGCCAGAGAATAGTGTCTGTGCAAGAACACAGTGCTGAATGGGAGAGAAAATAGGGCAGTAGGGGAGAAAAGGAGGGTGACACCAGGAAAAAAAAAGAAGGAAAGAAGCCGAGTTACGGATCTCGGTGATGAAAGACAGAAGGGGCGAGGGTGGAAAAATGAGCAAAGTGCTTCAAACGTGCGTGCGGCGTTCTTTGAAAGTTGTTAATGCAGCACAAGCTCTTATCGATCTGCCCTCTGTACAGCCCGTGCCGTTCCCTCGACTCCTATTATAAACAAACATTTGTTCAGACTACGCTGGTGAGCAAAATCAATAAAGTCACTTAACCGACACCAGTAACTATCCCTAAAACACACCAACATAGTATCACTCCAATGAGTAAACTACTTCACTGGTTTTAGCAATCAGCACTAATTTATAGATTGTTGCTGTATTTGCGCTAGCTGTTATGGGGGAGGTGAGGTTGTGCGTGCTGCTGACATCACAGGAAGACATCGTAAAATGACCCCTCACTGGTTTTCCAGCTGCATTTAACATCTTGAGAAATCCACCAAAGAAAGAATGAAATTTCACCAAAATGTTAACTCGGCTAGTTAGCGATTTGCAGGATAACGGTGTGGACAGCGATATTAGCATGAAACGGTGAGACTGATCTGTGTGAGCAGAGTGTGTATAGGAGTAGGTGAGCAAGCTGGACAGGACTAAAGCTTAGCGGAAAGGAAGTCTGGGTAGGAAATCCAACCTAAATGTAGTACAACAGAAAGACAACAAACTGTTGTCCTTATACTGCAGATGATTGTGTGTTTTCAAGTTTGCAAATCTCATGGATATTTTTGTTAGTGATTTAACACGTGATCTTAGGTGCTTGTTCACACAACCATCCAACAACTTCGGCGCCAACTCTTACACTCGCATCCCACATAAGCATACGGTGATCCTTGTTCATAAGATGGCAAATTCCCCATGTGGGCGCCACCAAGCTGGCAACCGTTAAGCGAAAGGAATGAGGCAAAGACAGCTTTCTCTATAGGAATCCTCTCACTAACAGTCTGAAATATTCATGAGTGCGCCTTCATTAACACTGAAAGTACTTTTCTCCTCAACAAAGTGCTGCATAAGTGTTACTTGTGCACAAGGGCAATGTGGCACTATTTACAAATCACAAGCATTATTTCAAAACAAGGTAATGTCTGGCGTGATGACGTGATGTCACTCCGTTATTCACGCACTTAAAAATACAATTAAAACAGCCCTTGGCATATAGGTGCATTTCTGTGTGGATATGTTAGAGTACACTCTGGCAGGGACCAAAGATATAGCAATATTCACACAGGGGCATTTAAAGGCGGTTATAGTTTATGTACAGTAGGTTTATGCACCCACGTTACAATAATATAGATTACATTATTCAAATCATGTCTCAAAGGTTGCCAGATTGAGGAGTTATCATCAAAAGGAGTCTTAATAGCATGTATATAGCTCTGCTTTTAAACAGTGCAGTTCAACAGCCATTATTTACCATTTACATTTACAGCATTTGGCGGACGCTCTTATCCAGAGCGACTTCCAATTATTAATATAATTTTTTTTTTATACAACTGAGCAATTGAGGGTTAAGGGCCTTGCTTAAGGGCCCAACAGTGGTGATAGTGGGGATTGAACCGCTGACCTTCGGATCAGTAACCCATCGCCTTAACCACTAAGCCACCACTGCCCTTTACCACTTTCAATTCAAGGATGGGAAGGTTGGGGTTTGCACAGACAGTAAGCCAAGTTTTGAACTCCTGGAAGTACAAGAACTACTTCATACTTCTACCATACAGAACTACCATACTACCATACAGAGCACGCTTCAGAAGCTGCAATACACACAAAAAGTAACAAAAGTGGCTTGAACTAGTACCTGAAAGTTGTGTGTGTGTTGGGGGGGGTGTTTAAATAGAAAAAGAGGATGAGCAGAAAGAAAAGGTGGAAAAGAAGCGACGGAAAAGAAAAAGCAAACGGAGAAATGGTACATGAGCTAACTTAAAGAAGGCCGTTTGGTAAATACAGGTTCGCCTCAGGACAATAGCGGTATTTTTTTCTTAACCCATCAAAATAGGAAAGGAATAGAGGGAGCAGGAAACCTATAATCACAGAGTAGATAAGTGGAAACAGACTGTTTCAACAACAGATCACATGCTTCCTGAGGAGTAACCTGATCCAATTCCAACCAATCCAATTTTACTCTCATGTTCAATATACCTTGAATACTATTGATCTCAAAAAGGCACCGAAAGATTTCTTTGGTGAAGTCATCCACCAAAGAAACAGCCTCTTTCTATAACCAAAATAGAGTTGGAGACACTTGTACAGGTCTTTCACCATTACTCCAAGCACAACGTTTCAATCGTAGCTTGCAGAGCACTTAGGATGTTGGGGAGAAGGTATCAAGACGGCCGTGGCTCAAATGAGGCAAACCACAGACCAAACAAGCTACTTGGACAGGAGCAGGGGTCGGATCACCCCAACCTGGGTTGCATGGGCATAATGTGTGATGGTGACAGACTGGAAAAGCCCATCTTGCCATGTCTAAATTGCATAATGAAATGTGTTAAAACCACGCTTACACTTGTAAAGAGGTCTCTGACGGTTCCCCGAAAACTTAGCTTAGCACCAATTTCTATATTCTGGTAATCATTCATTTGAAACCAAGTCTTAACTTCCTGGCAACCTAGTTGTCTAGACTAGTGACTAGACCACTTATCACAAAAGGTCCCAGAGCGTCAATGAACCGATGGATACCATTGGTATATGCTAATTTTACTTGGATTCATTACAATTTGGATTATTCTGCGAACACAGGGTTGGAATGGCTGTCCAAAGCAGAGAACCATAGACAATCAGGAGCAGCCAGTACCTACTGATACGTTTTTGAAAGCGGGAAGAAATCCTAAAACCTAAAGCCCACAAATACATGGGAATGACATATTGAACATCATGGGCATGGACAGCATTTGGATCTTTGAGGTCCTAAAAAGAAAAGAAAGAGAGAGACATTTTTCTGCCCATCATAGATAGATATTCTGTTTAGTCTCCCTCATTTCAAAACAAATGCGATAGTGGGTACTCTGTATAGTCCTGTATCTTCAATGATGATTCAAGAACCATTACATTCCCAGCTTTAATACTTACAGGGGGATCATCATTAATGAAAAACTAAATCAAATACATAAAGTTAGTCATCAGGTTCGCTTTGAGGTAATGGCTTTATGAGAAAAGCACTGACGAACACTGAATGATTGGTTAACGCCAGACGCCCGTAAACTAAGCCCCCGTTTAGGAAACATTTAGTACAGGCGTCATAACAGATGCATTACTAGTTGAGCCAAAAGCCTGTGGCCAGACACCATGATAAGACTAGTGAGTCTTAATGCAACTTGTATTTATGTGTAGTGCACGTTTATGTCATGTCCAAAATAAAGTGCTTAACGTGCCATGTCTGAATATACCCTAATCCGCATCACCTCTATTCTGAATATGGCCAACCACCTCAGCAAGCTAAACTATCGCATAATCCACTTAACCAACAGGATTTCCCTATTTACCATATTCAGGGTACATTCATGGCTTGAGGAATTGTTACACCATTACTTCTAGCCGAGTAGACGGTGGAAAAAAGAATAAAGATCAACGTCAAACTTTTCAGTCTGCCTCCATGACCTGCGGATGGGTGCAGGGTCATCCAGGAAGAGACCACTCATCAGGATTGAAATGTTTCACCATGGGATCAAGGTGACCAGTCATCTTAACTTCATATTGACTCGAAGTGACCCTTCACGCGAAGCGGAAAAGTAAACCCTGCCAGCAAACATGCCTCCCGCATGCATTAAAGTGGAAAAAATGTGTTAAAGAATACCAGAATAGCTGGAATATATTGACCTTTCAGTTGGAGGGGAGAACTCCCTATAGATAGTCTGACATCAACTTGAGAGCTACTGATAACAAGCCTGCAGTTCTCTTTATTTTGGTATGTGTAAAAAAAAAAAAAAAAGGAAAAAAAAATTCTATAATAATAAAATTAATAAAGTTTATTCTCATGGGGACACATTTTAATTTAGAAAAAAATTCATAGAATGAGAATTTATGCAAAAAAAAAAGTTAACTTTTTTTTTTTTTGAGTAAATTTATTTTAAGTAAATGTTTTGAATTTCATGTTCAGCATAAATGTACAAATCTAACGTCATCCACTCATCTATTAATGATGCTGATCATCTTTTAGGGACATGGGAGAAGGAGCCAATCCTAAACAACTTTGGGGCGAAGGCGGGGTACGTGATCTGAGGCATACGAAGAAGTCCACCGTTAAATGGCAACAAGCCCCCCGTGCCAAAAAAACAAAACAAAAAACAAATACAATTTTGAAAGACCTGACCCAAAGTCCACTAAAATACTGTAGCAGGACCAGAAAAGGGCAGTTCAGTCGAAAACCCCGAATTAAAACACTTTTGTAGAAAGGAGCGGGCTAAAATTCGTCACAGTGATACCAGAGACTGCTCTCCTTTTCCGGGAAGCATTAGATAGCACCTGTTGCTATCGAAGGTGGTTAAACCAAGTTTTTTTACATGGATGTTGGAGAGTTTGTCCTTTATAATAAATAAATCACAAGATCATTTGAAAACAGTCATTTGAAATCTGTTTGGAGATCAGAATCAACGAAGCGGAGTTAAGGAAGAAGGAACTCAAAGCACAGTACTGTGTATATACGCACACACCTTTCTCCCTACTGGCGAAGTTCAAGCTTCAATGCCACAGGACTACGCAGAATGTGATCCATAAAGTATGAACACGTCATTTGGTTATATGTAAACAATAACCCCCCCCTTGTAGACAAAAGTAGAAGACCAGGCATGCACTGTAATGAGTACACACGAGTTACATTTTAAAAATAATAAAAACTACACTTACAAATTACTGATGCCTGTTACTTTTTCACAAAAAGGGATGAAGTCAGCTGGATAAGAAATGAACCTCGAGCCTCCCTGCTGCTTTCACACATTCCCAGGCTCGAAATATTTGGCCGTGATTGATGGAGCGTTATTGAAGGGCACGAAGTGACACCACCTTGACATATGTTTGGATGTTTTCGGTGCACGTAATTTTTTTGTTATGTTTACAAAGTCTGGAACAGCCAGAGAGAACGAGTTTCCTTGTGCACATCGATTTCATTGACAGCTGAGGGAACGGAAAGAAACTCTCTCCAAAAACTAACAAGTCGTGCTCTGAGTGGTAAAAATGACTCAGGATGCAGGTATTGGCGTTGGAAACATCTAGGTGCGCGTTCATATGTCTAGGTTTTATTACCACTCATCAATAAGGAAAGAAAAAAAAAAACAAAAACCATGTTCAGCACGGCTGTGCACGACAGACATCCATCCAACACTACTGGTCATGCAGCTGTACGTGTCTTGGAACTTCATCCCCACTTTTTTAATGCACCACGGGGAATATCCAGGTCTCGGTGCAACCCCGAGACTGGTTCAACAGGTACATGATGACTCTCGTCTTGTGGCAGGTGTGCAATGACCTTATCCTGCAGCTGTTTGTCCTCTTGGCATGATAGTTTGAGGCTGAGATGCTTGTGCATGGCCTCACTATTTTGGTAGAGCCCATGAAGATAATTTAGCAGCTTAAACGTCCGAGGTCCATGTTTGCGCCTGAGGGACTGTTGGCTTTTTCCACGTCCACACAAATGATGCTAATTAGCTTAGTTATATTCCCATTAATTGGACTTAAGGTGATTAAAAGGAGCCAAGAGTAGCCACAGGGATAATGACACTGGTGCTTGAAGCATTTTTTTTTATTTAATTATTTTTTAAATCACCTGAATCTCAAGAATACCACTGGCACGCTGACACTACATGCTGTACACACAGATGTATGACGATAAATTAATGTTTTTAAATGGATGATAAAGATGATGAGTTGTACGTTGAAATATAGATGCATAGATGCAAAAATGAAGCTTGTGTAAAACAAACAGGCTGAAAATAACTGGGTGTGAATCAGGGGAAAGAAAATTACCAAGGGGGCAAAAATACTGGAAGATATGTTTGGAAAAGTGTGTAAAAATATTGTGAAAATTACATTCATCATCCACGTGACTGGAAAAAAAAAAAAAGTAATTTTTTTTAAAAATACAAGATCATAAAATAAAGAAAAAAATTACTTAAGCATTAAATAAATAAACAAACAAACAAATAAATAAAAAATACATTAAAATTATGGGGGTGGGGTGTGATTTGGGTTCAACCAAACAAATAAATAAAATCATGATGAGTATAGTATTGTAGCTTATAATCTAGTTACGGTTGTTTATTGAGAGGTAGAGAGAGTGAAACGAGTGTTCTGAGTGAAACTGCTTATAATTCACATTTATGTCATTTGTGGTTTATTCCAAAAAAGCAGGGAACTAAATGAGACGCGGGCAGAACAAGTGTTGAGAAACAAATGGAATGATGTGATAGTGTGCGAGAGAGAGAGAGTGTGTGTGTGTGTGTGTGTGTGTGTGTGTGTGTGTGTGTGTGTGTGTGTAAGTGGCCGTATCCATACACTTTATTCCTGGTGTTGGATTAAACACTTCATCTTTTCATAAGCTGAGGGTAATTTTATTTCTACATTTATTTCTCAAATGATAGAAATTTTTCTTTAAAGCACATGAAGAAAAATTAGACTGGAGGAAAAAGGAGTGTGTTTATCATACAGAAAGAAAGGCAAAAATTAGCAATCACTTATGTTTATCACAACACCAGAACCTGCACGAATGGTTTCATAGACACCATTCAGCTTAAAAAAAAAAAGAAAATGAAAAAAAAAAAAGAAAAACGTACACTTCAGTGATTCTGAGATCGGCTGCTCTCGTTCTCTCTTCATCCTCTTCTCATAGGGCTGGCTGCCTTTCCCACCATTTCTCACATGACCGAGGACAAGTTCAGCCTCTCAGTTGCCAATACACCAACTCGTACAGCAAATAAAAAAAAAAAAAAAAAAAGAGATCACTAAGAGAGATGGAGCGAGAGGTGGCGGAGATTGCAGACAAAAAGAATTTATCGTTTCAATTTTCCCAGGTAGTGAGAGGAGGAGGGGAGCAGATCGCTGCTCGCTTGTCCCAAGGTGATACGACTGATGTGTTTTACAGAATTTTTGCTGGCTTCGCGAAACACAGAAAGCAAATAATCACAAGAAGAAAAGGTAAAAATGAGGTGAGAGGGGCGAGACGTTACTGTCTGGTTTGATGCCAACACTCTTGAATAAACAACTTCCCAAGAAATGAGCTTCAAAAGCCTTCAAGTGAAAAATACCACAAGTGTTCTCATTTTCATCATGTTACATATTAAAGCATGGTGAGAAAGTCTGACATTCTGTTTAAAAGTCCAGAGCAAATGAAAAACAAACCTCCCGCACTTAAATTTCCCGGTTTAAGATATAATCATTCTTAGATCAGTCGATAGTGGCGACCCCCTGTATCCACTTACTAACAATCAGCTGCTTGTGGTCAACCCTGACCCCAAAAAGTAATAGTATTACATCAAAAAAAGTATTTGTTACACTCAACCCTCCATTTAGCGGACTAAAAGAGGGCGCACGCACCGGTAGTGGGTAATGATTTCATTATGGAAAAATACGCCACGTATGGATGACATGGTTGTATATACAATATGCGACACTACTGTATACGCACTGACGCGCACGCCAACTATCGAAATAGTCTGCCCTCGCCGACCACCGAGCCCTCCCGGACAGATTCAGCTACTCCAGCCTGTGTCCACAGCTTCTGATACCCGTTAAACCCGGGGTCGAGTGCACCTCCTAATTCTATTTTGGTAAACTTTTATCAAAAGATTTGCGAGAAAGGTAATATGTATTTCGTAATAAATTCTTCAGGTGTATTCAAATTGATTTCACAGCTCTCAGTATTCAAGCGCACAATGTTTCACCTAAAATGTAAGTAAACAACGGTTGGTTGTAGTTTCTAGAGTGTTCATCCTGTTGGGGTTTCCTTGCTGTGAATATTTTACCCTTAGTCCTGATCTCATTTTCTAGCTTTTATGTACTACGTTTGACCCTTTTTTAAAATTATGGATATTACCGGCTTGTTGTTGCCTCCTATTCCATGACTCGCAGTCGAGTCTGGAGTCCAACTACACTTCCTGTAGCGCTCATAATAAATATAATGCTGGGTTTATGCACCTGGTTCCTGCCTCATTATCCTAAACATAAGAAGCGGTGCTGATAAGTTTACATCTTACAACTAGTTTTAAATCTGCTACAACAAAAGAAATACATGTTTTGCCTTTGCTGGAGGATACCCAGTGCTTATAGTGAGACGACTGACAACGAGGAAGAAATATACCCAGAAATGGACACCACTCTATCACAGGGCCCCCGACATCTGGCAGAATACAGATTCCCCAATCCACCTACAGGCATGCTTGATTTTCTTTCTAGCGTCATCCTCATCTGCACTGCTGTCGCATAATCTTAATGCTATGCGTTTAGTTCCTGATAAAATAAGTGTTCTTTCCTACCTGTACATCTTCATAAACCCAATTACTGAGAACAGCCTGTGGAGTACTGTATTTAATCAAAAAAACGGATGAGGCTGGGAAAATAATCAATAAAACCAACAATAAAGTCAATGATGCAAGGTCACAGGCATCTAAAATGCTAATTACTGCACTTACCCAAGTTATTTTTCCTTCTAACCCCATCCTGTGTTGTGTATGTAGCAGTCAGTCGGCCATGAGCCTTTAATCAACGTCTCTGACAGCACTACAGTCACAAACAACTGTTAGGATTACCAAGGGGGACTGGTACAGAAAGCAATAAGTCTTCAGTGATGTTAAACAAAACAGCATCATTAAATCAGATTAATGGTCTCCAACTCGGTCTGCTCAATTAACAAGGTTGAAATTTTTGTTCTTAGACTCCTATGGATGTTTCTCTTTTCATCTGTCTCCCCCCACCAATGACGTCCGGGGGTTGGACCCCGCAAATTTTGGCCTCAGAATGCGACAGAGTGGTGTCTATGCAAGGTAAAGGGGCTCATATGTGATTACAAATGAAAGAAACACTATGACAGTCGTGTGTAAAACTTGCCCAAAAATCATGAACCTAAATTAGGTGGGGAAAAAAAAAATTAAAGATCTGAAATAAAGTGTAAAAGAAAACTGAACTGGATGTAAAATATCAAAAAGTAATTGTGTAAAACCCACAGTAATTGCGAAAATGTGCATAAAGTAAACTGAATGGGTAAAAATTTAGGACATGAAAATAAACAAATTATGCAAACATGAAAAAATATGTACCAAAACAAATGGAAAAATAAAATAACGTTTGAAAACTCACGCCACTTTTCATATCAAGCTTTCTCACGAGTGATTTCTCTGAAAACGTTCAAAGTGAAGTCTCTTTTGAAAGCCGTCAACCTTAAGATCCTAATGGAAGGCGATGACCAGAATAACCTGCATAAACATAAAAACACTCGGTACCCAACTGTTATATTACTTTTGCAATGTTCTGTATCCAGCCTTCACGTTTGCTTTGGTGTCTCAGATTTGAACGTCTGCCAGTGTCATGGCAACCAGACGACGCCTTTGTTGAAACTCAATTTTCCTCGCCAAAAATACGACGCGAGTTTTTAAAATTCACACACCTCGCAGAGCATTTTCAGACGGACAAAAGCGAAGCTTTACTTATACATGTACAATGCACTCTTTTTAAACAATAAGCTGCGGAAGAGGGACTGAGAGCAGGTCCTTACCCAAGGAGAATCTTGACTCACTTGCACACACACATTGTATTATACAACATTAGTGGTCAGTGAAGGATGTACTGAAGATATGTGATAGCACTGGTGCTTAGGCTAATCAATACAGCATAGAACTTTCTCCCTTGTTCTATAATTTCAATCAGGATGATTATTAAAATGAAGTGCTGTATCAGTTGTGGCATGTACATGGTCACGTGAAACATGCAGCTTGCAACATTTTAACCTTAAAAGACCACGAGCGTAAACGCAACGTCCTGCATTTGTGATTTTTACATCCATCATTGTTTCATTTCAACTGGAATATGAAACACCGTGCATGTCAAACGTGGGAATCCAGCACCTCTTCAATTGTACAAATATATAAAGATGGCAATCCTGCAGAGAAACGTGCACGAACTGATCTTTCCTCCATTCCGCATTCTCCTTTATTTGAAAATGAATTGAAAAATAAATCACACCTTTCTATCACTCTATCTTTCCTCTGTGCTGCAAGCCTTTATTATTTTAGCTTTTTTAGGGTGGGGTTTTGACTACGACTGCAGGGCACATCCAATAGGGTCTACTAAGGCCCTGTTTAACCTCTTCAGACCCCACGAGGACATCATATTTCCTCCACATTACATCGCGCATGTCTCCTTATAAGATTCTTATATGAACGCTATCGGTTACTACTCTTTCTGTTTGGAGACATTGATCCATAATTAGGTGGTAAAGAACAGAAGTGATAGGGAGAAATGAGACATTAGGGTTTGGGTCTTTGTACAAAAGCTCAGATTTTCCTCATTCCTGATCTCTCCAATCCACTCAAGCACTTATCTTAAAGGGAGGACATTTCATCAAGGCCAGCTTAAATGCATGCTATCATTAAAACGAAAAAGGGGGGCATCCAAATCACAAGAATGGGATGCGAATTCATTAGTTCATAGACACATAACGGCAAAAATAACAGTATACAGATAGTAGACTAACACATCAGATATAAACCTGTGCACTTCTGAATAAAATAAAACAGAACACATCTACACAATACAAGCTGACATTTACATTCATACATACAAACATCGGCTCGTTTACAGGAACGGATGGTATAACTCGCCGTCCTTCATATGCAAATTACTTCAAAAATTTATTTTGGCAATACAACGTGGCCGCCCTGTGGGCAGATTTTTTTTTTTCCCCCTTGAAGAAGCTTTTAATAACAGTAGGGTGTTTTACATGTGCAGACACATACAATGAAGGCAAGCTTTAAGATTTAAGACTTCTCTCATAGCATTAAAAGATATATTTTTTAATTAAAGAAAGAAATTACGAAACAATTATTAAAAATACATTTTGAAGAATATGGCTGCCACATCAGTTTCAAAAGCGGCCGGTAAGAAATACCTACCATTTTGTTAATATTTACAGTCAAGACATTGTGGGGGTAAATTAGCAGTAAAAGCATGAACAACAATTAAAAAAATAAATAATAAAAATTGTTACTGCGGTTGTAACTATGATAACTTTGAGGTATTTGTTGACCTGTTTAATATGCTAGTACGCAATTTTAAGCAAAGCTCATGCCGGTAGTGTGTTTAAATACTGCATGAAAAATTGGTAGTGTATTAAAGGTTACCAGAATATTAAATACTCTGAGTAATGCACATCGATTCAGTCCCTTTCCTTCCAACTTTTACTCTCGATGCAAACTAGGCTTTAATAACAGCCTTCTGAACCCAAGTTCATCATTCATTTCCCACGTCCCTCTGCTCCCTGACCCTGGGAAAGCCCGCAGTACCATCATCTCGAAATATTCACTAGTATTATACTGCACAGGACTCAATAATCCATCACAGAGTTCATTGTTTGGCTTTTAAAAAGCAGCTCATTTAATTTGAACAAATTGTATCAAGTTTAATTTCACTGTAATATACTGAAGAATGCAGGACAAGTTCACTGCGTGATTTTCAAAAACGGGCAATACGGACTGACGAGGGAGGTTGGGTGGGGCGACGGGGAGGGATGTGTGATTTTTGAGCAGAATATATTTAGAAATGAGCACATGTTAACAGACTTGCACTCAAGGGTGAGTCGGGGGGAGGTGGTCTGCCCAGTTCTACTTAGAGAGCATTAAAATATTTTATTTAAATAATTAAAAAAAAAAAAAAAAAAAAAAGCCATGTAGAAAAGTACCAATCACTTGATTGTACATCAACATGGGTTTGGGATGATTTATACCAGTACATGGCATTTTGAGCCACTTCTCATCATTAAAAGCTCATTTTTATACAAGCTTATAAGGAGGAACATGCATACACGTTCATGTAAGTGCTACAGTATGTCTGCTTTTAATCAAAGTGAGCATGCGCGCATGTGTGAGTGTGTGTGTGTGTTGAGAGAGAGAGAGCACGAGACACACACACACCACTTCTAAAGCATGAGAAAAGGGCAACGTTCCATTAAAGATTTCACAAATTAATCCCAGAAATTGAATGGGAGAAGAGAGACTTCATACTGAGCCTCTTATACAAAAGGTTTAGGCTGTATTATTATACTCGTACACATCCCAGAGGAAAACCTAAATACAACAAGAGTCCACCTGAGTGAGTCTCATTTACATTGCTTTCCTGCATGTCCCTGAACGTGCAGGCCTGTTTACTAAAGAGCACAAACTGAAAGCGGCCCACGCTCCTGCTTCATGCTACAAAATCATTTCTTCTAAGAAAATGTCCGCTTCTTGTGTGTACTTTAAATTCCCTCCAAAGAGGTCTTAGAAAATTAATTCATTTATTTATTTTAACACACCATGTAAACTCGGGGAATGACTGACTGATAGGTACTTGAATCGGCTCACTTCACACAATGCGTCTGTACGTTTTAATCATGACCACCGGTGGTGCTGTTGCATTCAGTTCGCAAAATATAAAAGAATCCACATTAAGATCTTTCATTACAGTTAATTACCCATTTCTGCCAGATGCCACCTGATACCACACAAAAGCGTTGCAAGGGAAGTGTTTCGAAAACTATAGGAGAGCAAAAACTGGTTGATGTTCAAAACATTTGTCAACATGTGCCATTCATTTCCCTCATGTTTTACTCGCTTCATTTAACCAACACAAATAACTACCAATGGAAACAGAAATCGGTCGGCCAATTTTAAAGGAAATTCACTGGTACCATCTCATTTAGGATGAAGCAGAGATATATAAGGGGTGATGTGTAAAAGATAAAAAGATACTAAAGATCTTCTCACACCAGACATGATATCATCGCGTGGTCGCATGCGAAACGTTTGCAAGCTCTCAAAAAGAATGTTCTTGGGTACGTCTGTTGTTGGAACGGAGATGACGGTTTGCTAATCTGATTTAAGAGTTAAAGTTGAGAGAGGGGACGCTGGGCAACAAGTCATAGGGCAGCGTTTACCATATTGTTAAACGTGGAAAAACAGCGGCTCTGCTCTGGGAAGTGAGCGATGCAGTCTCATACCGGAGACTCTTCCGTTACATTCAAGTTAACATGTCCGGCTTGTGAAACAACAGTACCTTAATTTGAATGGTAATTTTTCACTTTACCAAATTAGACTGTTGTGTGAATGGGATACGTTCAATGGCCTGCGTGATTTGATCCGACCATTCTGTGGGGAAAAAAAAAAAAAAAAAAATCTGAATTTTGTGGACAAGTTAATTTCACTGTTTTGTGCTGGCACACAAGAATTCACTTTGCTTATATTCTATTCTTTCGATTTCTATTGTATAGTCCAGTACACCCCCCAATGGAGCACTAAGGAAAATTGTTTTATAGCTGCTTTTATGTTCAGATGGTTGCGTTAATTTGCCTTGATGTGTGATTGGGCTGCCAAAGCATCTGTTTGTCAATTGGCAGCTGTCAACCTCATCAGTATTTAACCAATAAGAAATTTCACACTCTTGTAACAAATATTTACCATTCGCTCTATAGGCTGTAATGTGATTATAGACAACAGATGTACAGTTCAAAACCTATAACCTGGATGAGTCCTTACACAGATACAGGTCTCTCAACAAGCCACTGATGAACAGGAAATTGGCAAAGCAGCATGTTCGTTTCTGGTATAAACCCAGTACCTCATGCTCTTAAGTTTACTGCATAAATGAACTTGAAATTGGTTGTCAGGTGAGAAAGTAATGCCGCTACTGCCCAGAAAAAGCACAGCCAATTTTAGCCCTGTGCCTCCTGGCCATGAATGCCTGGGACGTTGTCTGGATGTAACCCCCCCCGATGATGGGGCTTTTCTGCTGCGCATGTATAGCAACAATCAGAAGTTCAGGAACACGCGTTCCTCGTTACGTGCAGACCCACGTACGCTCACTGCACATGGTTTTGCAGATGTAGAACCACTGAGCTATGATGCACCCTCTTCCTAACATGGATGGTTTACGATTGTCCATTTCCTCTATATTCTCTCTCCTTATTTTTTTATTTACTTGTTGTCCTCGAGGATCTCTTTTACAGCTAGTGGCTTTAGTCCAAACTGGATAGGTGTACATGATATATAAATTTCTTTACCCCCTCCCCCCCCCAATCCTCGACTAGTTGACATGTTTGAACCTTTTTGTGTCAAAATTCAAGGACAAAGTGCACAAAATTGTGTAATAAATTGCTCAAGCCACCCACAGATTCTCATAAAGAGGAGAAAAATCTGAACCTTTAGGTGGTTGAAATTGCCACTGTCAGCTGCCAATAAAGAAACAGTGATAAGTTCACCTGAAATATACGGACCAATGGACAGCGAGGGGGAATCAGCAGATCTTTCCTATTGAAAAAAAAAAAAAATAAATAATATAGCTTATTCTTAAAGTTGACATTCTAGCACAGCCGTAGTCAAGACCACCTTTTTCCAAGTTCAAGACCAGGATTAAATCAAGCTGGAGTCCAAAAAGGTTTGAGTGCAAGTCAGGACCGAGCCCAAATTAGACAGATACAAGCAACACTGGAAAGTTTAATAAAAATAAAAAAAAATTAAAAGAAATGCTGCTGAATGTTTATTTTTATTAATTACATTTTATTTATTTATTTTTAACTTTTAGGAAAGACCATTGGCTAAGACAGCCACAAACCCAAGTGCAAACACCACCAAGTCCAGGATAACAGAAGTAACATCTCGAGTCTGGACTTGGTCACACATTCAGGTCACAGAGTCCAGAGGAAGTATATTTCTCACTTTCAGGCTGAACTGTACCGCAACACTATAGCGAACACGCCAGCAGATGGATTGTGGGAAATCGGGAAAGACATTGGTGCAGAATGGAGAAGTGCCTGTGCATGACCAATGAGTTAAATACTGCATGTGCATTGGCCGAGGAAATGGGAGGGAAATGGAAGGGGTAATGAGGTGTCAGCTGCGTTTTGATCACAATTAGGCTGTTTACAGATTACAGCTTCGCTCCTTCAAAACACAATCTCTTTTCAAAACTTTAGTGTCACTCCTCTTTAAAACATCCAACCAGCAGATCACGTCATGACACCCATCTGCAGTGATGGGGCTGGGTGGGGGGTCGCTGATGAAGGGGGACAAATACACTGACACGACGATACAGACAACACGAATGCCTGAAAGACTGAAGGTCAAGATTTTTCCTTCCTCCATCACACTTATTAATCCACTCGAGTCTCAGTGTTATGAGATCAGCGAGAAGGAACACACAGGTCAAACAGACTCTGCTCTCTCATTCAACTACACAGAAAAAGAAAAGAAAACGGCGCACGACCTTCTGACGGTCAAACCGACGCTTTCAGTTAACACTACTTTACTGACGTGCCTCGCTTTCGGGTTTTCTTTCTTCACATCATTCAACTCTGCTTTGCTCTACTTTTAATATTTTCTTTACTCACTCACACTTGCTTTTATAAACTGGATGTCATTCCTTCGCTATGAATATGACAGTTGAGATTCGGCGTGGCGTGTGTGATGCCTTGCTTAGCCCTGGCTGACTAATTAGCGCTGCTGTGGAATCAAAGTTTCCTAAAGAGCTGGGGGGGGAGGGGTTCAACAAGTGTCATGTCATGTGTTGACTCTTCAGAAACTGTTAGCGTAACCCCCTCTATTTCGCAATTACCCATCCTTGGGAAGCCATGCAGGACAGAGTAACAAAGTGCTACCTGTGGCAGAGCCGACAAATGTATCCCCCCCCCAACCCTCTTCCCGGCACTGAAAACACTGAAACATCCTCCCACATCAGCTTTACACTCCCACCTGTGTCAAACATGACGGCATATCCCAAGGTGCTTCATTCCTTGCGTATCACTCACTCATTCGCCGAAACGCTTGATCCTATTAGGATCACGGGGAGACCGGGGCCTATCTATCAGAGCCGAACACTGGGAGAAGGCAGGGTACTTCCTGAACAGCTCACTGCACTGTCACAGGGTCAAACGGACATACACAGCCATTCACTCACACCTTGGGGCAATTTGTAACAACCAAACGTGCATGCCTTAGAGCTGTCAGAGGAAACCGGAGTTCCCGGTGGAAACCCAGGCAAGCCTAGGGAGAACAATGCAAACTCTACACAGAAACGCCCGAGCAGGGGGAACCACCGGAACTAAAAACATACACTTCCGAGCCTCAGTATGGATCCATTTCATAAATGCAGCGTGGATTTATTTGTGCTTCCTCGCTGATCAAATTCAGGTCCGAGTTGACTCTGCTTGGACCTCTTCATTAAAATAAATAAATAAATATAAAAATAATTTTTAAAAGTCCTGGTTGTGATTTCCAATACAGCAGCAAAGCCAAGCTCATGGACCCCTGAAGACCCCAGGACCACACTTTGAACAGCTGAAAATCTAGTTCATTGTGTGTGTGTGTGTGTGTGTGTTCAACTTAAACTAGAAGCAGCGAGTAAAGCTCGGTGGGTGGGATGTCTCGAGGTGGTAGCACCCCTCTCCCTAACATCAGTGTGTGCAGGCCAATCCGTAGGAGATGTCAGAGTCTGTAGGTCATGTGACGCTCTGGTAGGACACTGTGACAGTGACAAAGAGAGGGGGAAACAAAGTCTGGCCCCTGGCAGAGTATCGCCAAGTGGTCTGCCGATTACATCGGACATCCCACAATGCCTATTACAGCAAAGTTAACGCTGCAGTTTTTATCATTGGCTGTTACAAAGCACCAACACCAGAGACTCCTTCCAAAAGTGTTCAATAAAAATAAAGCATTCTCACACAAACCTTCAATCAGTTTATGTAAAGCGTCTACTATACCAGTCGCTGTCTCATTACCACGGAAATCCTGATATATTAGAAGCAGCGCATTAACCGAAAACTGTTACGGAAAAGTAATCAACACCTTTTTGTGTAATCAGATTTGAGAATTCGACAGCGCTGTGGTGCGAGAAGAAAATTACTGCAATATTTGGTCATCAGTCAACCTTCAATCAAGCTCTCACTTCGAACCTTTTCAAAAGTCACACTCCCACCTGGTTTCAGTCTCCAGTTTGCGCATATGTTTCCTCTCATCAATTTAAACAAAATTACAGCAAACACCGCAAAGCAGCATCTACGCCATCGTCAACCGGGCCGTGATTAATAACCCGGGACTCCGTCGAATGGGAAAAGCAGTCAACGCTCAGGTGTGGGCAGGGGGACAGAAGGTTAGGACATGCACACAAAGGATTATGGGATTAGATAACCTGTAAAATAACCAGGCTTTGTGTTTATTCAGGCTTGTTTGCACTCGGATTTGGGACGCAGCTGTTCGCCAGTGATCAGATAGGCAAGGTGAGAAATTAAAATGGTACATGTACAGGAAAGGAAATAAAGGAGTAACCATTTTTCAAAGTGAGGGGGTGTAAGGGGCTGGTGGTGTAGTGGTCAGGGTGTTGGGCTCACGATCGAGAGGTCATGGGTTCGAATCCCCGTTGGACCTCCACCATGCTAAGACCCCTGGGCAAGGTCTTAACCACAACAGCAGTATAAATGGGTACCAGTAAAAATTAAAATAAAAAAAAAGAAACTGGGTGTAAAAGGCTTGAAATACTTAAGGATATTAAAAAAAAAATTAATAACTGGATTTAAAAAGATAGGGATCCAAAAATTTGACTTTATTTCAGGCAGTCGGATTCTGTGAACTGTTTTTTTTTTTTTTGGTCAACCCATTTTATTAGGAGAGCTTGTACACCTGTACATTTCCGCAAGTACCTAATCAAGCAACCAATCACGTGACAGGAGCACAACGCAAATCATGCAGATAGAAGTCGTCAGGTCAAGAGCTCCAATTAGCCATTATATACATTTTCAGAATGACAATCATGTGATCTCCATTTCTTTGAAGAATTTCAGAAATCGTAGCCATTACCATACCTCACCAGGCCTGACAGCAACACAGGTACACAGGCTCATGGTCAACAATGTTCTACTATTATTTTATGATTCTTCAGACTTGTCCACACTCACTGGAGTAAGGCTACACAGGATCGGTCAGTTCAAAGGAAGCGCTACATAATTCATACAAGTTAGTGTGGTAGACATGTGGCTAGTTACAGTGCATTCACTCTACACAGGCACACAATCTGATTTCTACTGCCTTGGATTACAGAAACGCTTCAGTGTGTGCCAAATTTTCGCTCACAAATGCAAAAAGGCAGCCTTATTATTTTTATTAGTGCGTCATATTCAGATTTATTTATTGCTTCCCTCATTACTGAGCTTTTTTGTTGTTTGTTTTTCTGGTATCGCTAATCAATAATTCTCTATTTCCAATTACATGGCCAATGTCACCTAGCTTGATTAGCTTTTTATAGCCATTTTCTAGGTGACGTCATACCCTTCATATTGAAATTTCGTATTTCTTGCTTTCCCCCCGTGTGTGATAAACTACTGGAAACTGCAACACATGCTTATGCTAACAAGAAATCAGTGGCACCTCAATCACTCCCGCGAACCATGTTAAAAAGGGTTGGGGCATATGGACGACTCCAGCGCTCCAGGAGATTGTGAGCAATCTTGATCAAAAACGAGGACGGCACTGGATAAGGTCACATGCAAATATTAAACCACTTAAAACTTCCCAGAAGTCATCATTTCAACAGGAATGACCTTATACCCTTTTTTTTTTTTGGCTTGTTGTGTTTTGCATGAAATGAGATGGTGACGGAGAGGAAACGAGAGATAAATGGAAAAAAAAAAATATGATATGGTTTGCACTTCTGTAAAAACAGCGAATTACTTTATATCTGTAGTATTAACTTCACTTTTGTAGGAGGCAAAATTCACACTAAAGCAGTGCTGAACTGTTACACATGATCACGGACACTGCATCCAGCTATAAATACCCACGTTCAGTAATTGACGGAAAGAAGCAAACAGGTAGGTAGGTACAGGCAGGTATTACAGTGGTTGGTGACAACTTGAAGGGAGAAAAGGGTGTGAAGCTCCCAAAAAAACAAACAAAAACCAACAAATTAGGCTGTGCTTATGGAAGTGTAGAAGCCGTAGGGGAAGGAAAACGCTATACGTCAACCAGCGTCCTCCTCTGTGAGAACCTGGGTCAAAGTTCAATAAATAGAAACCAAAAAGAAAAAAAAACTAGTTTCAAGGAAAAAATTAATTTTGCATAAATAGGATTTTATTTTTTTGTAAGAAGCGTCTAATATCCATTCTTTGTAACAATTATAGGTAACACTGTACGATTTCATTTTCTTCCATTCCATCTTGTTTCTATTAACCTGCTAAGCACACATGCAGTTTGCACGACCTCTGCACTCTTATTGCCTAAATATCTGTCTGAACACGAAGATTAAACAGCATGTGGCTTCTAGATGCAAAGTGTAGCTAGGACTATCATTTGCTGCTGACATCGTAAGTCATTACGCCCTTGGTGAGTTCTTGAGAAAGCTTATTCCTCATGTAAACAGACATTTATATATATATAACGTGATGATTTCAACAAGCTTCCCTATCTTCAATAGCAAAAAGAGCTCCGAAGTGTTCGGTGCCATCGAGAAAAAGCGGGTCGGGGCCATGCAGATTTTCAAGCTGTCTTATTTGAAATAAGAGCAAATAGCCAGATTTCAAATGATTGACAGTTTTTCCAGGACTGGCTACCTGTCCACAATTCTCCAACAGTGAGCAATAACGCCAGTGTACATAAAGACTAGGCCGTTTTGAAACAAAAGGAGTTTAGGCAACCACAGAACACTCGCGAACAACAGAAGAATCACCGAACAACTAAGAGGCAAGTGGTGGAAATGTTTGGGGTTGCTTTACCGTCTCGGGAACTGGGCAGCATGCAGTTATTGATTTAAATGACTTCGGCATGATGTCAAAAATCAAAATACAGACACTGATGACTAAATACAAGTTATTTCTGCTATAGGGGCCAAGTGAGCGCAAGTATTCCAATATTTCCTTTACACAAGCTCATTACAGCTATTGAATTTTTTTTTTTTTGTGCATTAAAATAAAACTAGTTTTTATTTTTTAAAATAAAAAGTAAAAAAACCCAACCTTCCACGGTTTGAAGGATTAGTAAAGGTTAATCAACTGGACTCAAACGAAAACTGTAACCCAAAACACATAGCCCAAGTAACATGTAGCCAATATATGACAGTGAAGCATGGGGGTGATAGCATGGCCAGGGTGAAAGATGAGGAGTCACATATACGTCACACATACTTGAAGAACGTGTCAGAGTGCAACATGGTTGAGATTTACTTTCCAACAGACAAACCCTGAAGCTTAAATGTGCTGCTCATACAGCCGGTGTTGGCCACTAGAGGGCGGTCTTACTGTTAGTCGGTTTGATGTGCAACTGCAGAAGAGAGAATGTATCCGGGAGAAAGTTCAGAGAAAATGTTATTCCATGCCTGAGCGTTTTAGTTTATTAGTTCCAATCGAATCTGATGAATGTTCGGAACCTAGAGAGACAGGCTCCGGCGTGTTGAGGGCTTTTATGGTGTCTGAAGTTTAACTGGTTTCATTTTATTCATCGTTATTTCTAATTCAAAACACCTGTGCCATTCGAGCCAGACAGATTTGCCTACAGCATTTCGTAAGCCCTGGCGCTGAAACCTGGGTCATCTTTATGATTAAATATCACGATTATAAAACTGAATTTTCATTTTCAAAAAGCCGAATTAATTCATTCCCAAGTAGGTTCCATTTCACTGTAATAAAGTCTGACATTCCTCAGTGGTGACGTGTGTATGTCATGCCATTAATATTCTGAGCACACTGTACTTTTCTTGAAAAACATCAGCTACTGGAAGCCCTCGAGGCAGAAGTTACACCTCTTTTGGTCCACCCAAAGTCCCCCCCCCTTCAAATTATTGTCTCATCATTACCATGCACATTTCTTTGGCGGTTATTTTCTCTCTCTCTCGGGGTCGGCGTATAACCTTGTTCGCATCTCGGCTCAAAGGTGGCGATGCTGCAACGCCACCTGATCTTTGCATCTCAGCCTTGCTTTGGCTTCTCTATCGATCCCCCAGGCTTCACCTTCCCAAGATCAGAAACCTTACCCGCACCATCCTTTCTATGTCCTCCTTGCACTTTTTAAACTCCTCCACCCCCCCTTCATCATCCACTTTCTACTCTAATTCATTCCTTCCCATTTTCTCCATCCCTATTCACCCCCCCCCCCCATCCCAGGATGGAGGGATAAGCAGCATGAATTAATAATGTAGAACGCTGGATCTCTTACATGAAAAAGACGCTATTGTTCTAGCAAGCATTAGCGCTCAGCTACTATAGATCAGAGAAAAGCAACTCATGCTACCACTTAAATACAAGCTCTGCCCTTGAATTAGACATCTATAATATGGGCAACATTTTCCAGCGTTTTAAATATTTCTGTGCATGAAACGGGCAACTGAAACCCAAATAACAAAGGTCCAACGTGCAATAAATGTGTGCAATCAAAAAAGTCATACAACAGGACTGTGACACCAAACTCACCAAGCAAGCAGAGCAATCTACACGTGGGTCCACCAGACACAGGTAAAGCGCCGTCATTGCGTTTAATCCATTACCAGTTTGTATGTTCAGCAGGATTATGCAACACTTGTGTGGATTTTCATGACCTTGCTACCAGAGGTAGGGCTTTGGACCAGGAAGTCGCCAGAAGATTCTGGAGATGATCTGGATTTGGGAATTTCTTAAAGGCTACTTTAACACTGTGAGAGGATGCTTGCCATTTTGGTTCATATGGGGGACTGCTGACCTTGGCGGAAATTTTTGTATGCCTAAAATTGTCAAATCAAGGAAAACGGCCTCGTTCTGACATTCTAAAGACTAAAACGCAAAGCCATACAAAGAAATACATTCTGAACACATTATGGCCCCACTTTTCCCACTGAATGTGATGCAGGGATGAAGTTTTTATGACTTCGGTGCCTTATGACATAATTCCGGAGAAGCCCAATAACCCGACAGAGGATAGCGCGCCCCATCGTAGCTGGATGAACTGTGCAGACAACCATGTGATGCTACAAAATGTATAATTGGGGCACTTGTACACAGCAGCTAAAATTCTTTTGCAATTGGTTGTTTCAGCTTCTCACAAACTTTGAGAACTTATCACACAGTCGCTGTAGCTCTTAGGAGGAACCTTTTGGATTCACACACCAATGGGAGACAGACAGCAAAAAGGGGAAAGTGTCAGATGCTCTCTGCTCTGTATGGATTTCAAATCAACACTTGTTTCAATCTGGTCTTGTTAAGCAATCAAGGATTAGACACGTCCTCAATCAAAGTCATTTTCTGCAAAGCAACTTGAACACAAAAGGTTCACACCTCAAATCGAATTGTCCCATCAGTTAAACAAAGTGACGGTAAAAGGGAGAGAGCACGTGAGGGAGAATTAAAAATAAATCTTAACCAACCCACTATAAACTTGAGCTCCAAGTTATAAGGAGTTTTTATTGGTTGTGCCTTGTGTCAGTCAGTCTGCCATCATTCAAATATTGGTACAATGGTCAAGTGTCTAGGTAAAATACAAAAAGCAGAAAAAAACTCAAATATTTAAGCTTTTCAAATCAGATTACCAAGACTGTACCACGACAAGTTATACACTTTATTCATCAAGTCCAAGTTCATGTTTTCAGAAATGTTCCTTCAACCCATCACCACTAGTTAAGTTTATCAAATTTCAGATCAGGGTGATTTTTTTTTTTTTTTTTAATGCATTTCCACAAGAATTCAGTTTTCATTTCTGGGGTTCAGTTTATTCTACATTTGCAATGTATTTAAGAATTTTCACTTTTTAAGCTGTTTTTTTTAACGGTTCTCCAGTATTTGTGTATATAATATTTCATTAATTAGTGGCCTGAAAAATGTGGAAATGGCCCAGATGAAATTTCTACCGAGTAAGGTTTGATTGTCTCCTACCTCTATTTTCTTTCTCTTGGCTGAAAGAAACCAGAATTGCCCCTCAACGTTATCAACCGAATCCGCTGCACTATACAACCCCAGGTCCTTCACGGTGGCTCCTGAACACTCCATACTCACACATTGCTTAAAAGAAATGAGAGGATGTAATGTTCCATAAAGCAGGGCAAGCAAAAACCTTGTTTCTACTTCGCTTTTCCTAAAAGGTCAGCCGCCTTCGAATCATCTATGTACTGTATCAGTCACCTGCAATCCAGCCCTCATTCATCAAAAGAGCATTTCCTTTAAAAATGAGATCCATCTCTAGCGGGTTTAATACCCCAGCCTCAGCCTGCTGCAAACGTACCGGTGCCATTTCTGGACATTTTAAATATTTTTAGAAACGCAGTGTGTAGCGACATCGCCCCAAAATAAAAATAAAAAAACGGACCGAATCAATACTTTCCTTCATTTTCACTCGATGATTCTAACCTACTGCCTTGTTCTCTTAAGATTACATGACTGATACAAACCAGGGAGGATGAAGGCCAGCAAATGCTTGTTCCGTGACACACAAAGCCATCGCTGCATCTTCATCACTGCTGCTCATACATCATATTAGCACGCCTCACCTAATGTGAAAAGCGGGTCATAAGCATGGTCTCTGGGGCCAGTGGCGCAGCGATAAGGGTGCCAGGCTCAAGATCGAGAGATCATGGGTTCGAATCCCCGTTGGACCCACACCGTGCTAAGACCCCTGGGCAAGGTCTTAACCACAAGTGTGCCTCTGTCCACCCAGCAGTTTTTTTTTCTGCATGGCACCACTCTGGAGCTCATGTCGCGTTTTTTTTTTTTTGTTTGTTTGTTTTTACACTGGAAACCCTGTGCACACGTTTTCATGACACATTTTAGATACAGTAAAATGAAAACGCTTCACCTGCACCTGCCACCAAACTGTAGCATGAACCATCATTCGTCTTTTCTGGGACACTTTTTTTTTTTTTTTTTTTTTTGCCATCTTCCGTTCTCTCGGTCTCCTTCTCCTCTGCCCGCCATATAACTTGCTGACCTTTCTGGTGCCCAGTCATAAATCAAGTCGTGTAGGCTGACTGTTTCCACAGCAGCAGATTAACTTGTCCTACGTCTCAGCAAGAGAGAGAGAGAGAGAGAGAGAGAGAGAGAGAGAGGTTTATGGAAATATGTCTTTTGGCTGCTCTCGTTTGGGGTCACCTGCATCCCTTTCCGTCATGTCAGTCACCTGCATGTCCTCCCTCACACCCATAAATTTCCTCGTTGGCCTTCCTCTTCTCCTACTCGCAACATTCTTCTACCAATATACCCTTCACCCCTCCCCTGGCAAATACCCAAACCTCTCACTTTATCCCCAAACACTCCTACCTGTGCTGTCCCTCCAATATATATTTTTATTTAAATTCTGTCCATTCTTATCTCTCTCATAGAAAATTGCAGTATCTTCATCTCTGCCACTTCCAGGTCAGTGCTACAGTCTCCAAACCTGGCTAAACCACTGATTTTTAAGCTTTCCCCTTCACATCACGAACCACAACAACTCTGGCGATACCTTTTTACTTGTAACTCAAAATTACTCACCAAGGTGCAGGAGCATCCTTCAGTCACCAGTGATTTGAGGTATCGTGAACCGACACAGGATCCGCACCGTAATCGCTTCAACCACTGACGCAAGGTTATCCCCGTTACTCTGGTGCTGATGTCTTTTTTTCAGTCAAGTTGGGACTGGTGGAGGAGAAACCATTCTCTTAACCCGATAGCACTTGGAGAGAGACTCTCACCTTCCCACTGAGTGCACGTTGCCTGATTCGAAGCCGCCTGGGGACAGAGATCTCACAGAACCGAACATTGAGACTCCTCCACAAGGGGTGTGCACAGCAAGCAACATCAGTTATTTGCTTGAGCACAAAAGACATCAGGGTCAAGAGGAACTGGGACAAAAGCTACAAATGGGAATGACAGTAACTCCCATTATATAAAAATTGGTGCATACGCAATGCCTTATAGTGACGAGTTCTTCGAAGGGCTGGGTGCAGTTTGTGGTTGTTGGACTCCTAATTTGACCAAATCTCTTACTGCCAGAGTCGAGAACAAAAGAAACACCGCGGCGACACTTCATTTGGTGTACACCAATTTCTCATACTTAAGATTTCCTCTAGGGCTGGTTCATTTCCGAGATTAATGACTAGACTGCATACAGTAGAACGCCAACAACAAAATTTTTAAAAAAATGACTCAGTAGCGATGCTTATCAACATGCTCACCTCAGTAACTTGTTCAAAAAGAATTGCTTGGCTACATAGCTACCGTCAAAGAGCGAGACCTTGCATTCAGAAACGAAAGGGGGTGGGGTATAAACCTCTAGGCTTGGCTTTGATCCCTTGCTCAGATTGACAGGGAGAGACAGGATGGTATGGCATGAGAAGGAAATGGAACAATAGGAAAAAGGAACGAGCGCCAGGCAAATGACAAGCACCGTGTTTGTGCTCCGCACCCAAACAGTATGTCGTGATAATGAAACCTGCTGACAGCATCTCTATGGAAACCATAGTGTCGCCGCTTGTGAACGTGTACGCGCTCATCATCAACCAAAGGACCTTCAATACAGCCTAATGACTAATGACTAAAGAAAACTGCGTATAACTGTATATTGAAGTGATCAGGAGTTCTACAGCATGGTGGGCTATTCTGAACGTCGGTCATTTTGGCCTCACTTAAATCGGTTCATTTCTCGGGTCCAAAATAAGCACGCTAAATTAGCGTTAAGACAGTAAAACGGTAAATGGAGACACGTCACTGGGGTCGGCATAGACACAGTTCAACAAGTTACAGGATATCGGTTTGGCTTATTCATTCACGATACGTATTAATTTCTGATTGGTGGAAGAAGCTACCAAATAATTACTAGTATTGCATCCCTGCCATGGGATAAATTCATTATTGCATCGTTGCCATTGGATAAGTTGAATGATTATTGCACAACTGGCATGTGCACTATGGTAATACAAATAAAAATGCCATGAATAAACAAAGCAATTATTGAATTTCAGCTTTCGTATGATATGGACAATTACCATACTTCACCTCATTGGAAAACTGCTTATTTGTAGTGTAATCCTAAATAATTCAAATATAATTATATCCTCTGGATTAGACGCAAGTATTTAACAAAGAATCTTCTGGACAGGTTTATAGGTAACAGGCAGTGTCGAGGATACATCAACGAAGCTTTCAACTGGAGCAGTTTAGAGGGATGTTAGAAAACAGGAAATGAGGTTTTGATTAGTAACGAGCAGCTCGTGTCATTTGTGGCCTCCCCGAGACAGCATCAGTCATTTTACCCATTTTGGATGCACCCATAGACCACTGTTATAATGACAGTGAGGGCCGCTTCATCTCTGCGGCGTCAGGTGCGTCCTGAAAATTATTTTCAGGATAATTAAAAATACCCCTTAATCCAATGCATCTTTTATATTCCATTATGAACCGCGACAATCTTTAGATTTCACTCAAATACCCATTTGTTCACAGGATCCTAAATGCAGGTCCCAGTATTCATGAATGTAGTGTAGTCACATGCTTCATCATGCTTTCAACTCAGCACTAAAAATCAATCAACTGATGTTTCCAGATCACTTCAAAGCATCAATCTTTTATGGTCGAGGTTCAAAAAAAGTTCAGGAGTTGACCAGATAAACAGGAAGGGAGACAAACAGATAGATGGACAGAGACAGACAGAACAGCTGTAAACATCTGGTGACTGGGTGAAGACCGACAAGAAATAGAACAGCTGGGCAGATGCACATCTGGTGACTAGGGCTAAGAGAGAAAGAGAAGCAAAGAAAGAAAAAAAAAAAAAGCACAGTAGTGATTAAGCATCTCAGTGTCTCTCTACCTCCCTGTCTCAGCACCCCCCCCCCCCGTCTCTCCACCTCAGTGTCTCTCTCCCTCCCTGTCTCAGCCCCCCCTGTCTCTCCACCTCCCCGTCCTCTCCATCACTCTCAGGTGTCCCTCCTGCAACAAAATATTTCTGGGATGAGTGAAGTAACACACCAGCAGCACTGGGTTAGAGTCCAAACCTCCGGAAATGACAGGCAGTGGAATGAAACCCGGTGGGCAGAATACATTACTGTAATCCACGTGTGGCTGTGAAGGTGCGAGACAGAAGGAGGGAAAAAAAAAAAAAAAGATGAAGGAATGACAGGCTGAGAAAGAGAGTCCCTGCAGTGACATTGAACTAGTCTGGATTTATATCACCTGCAGTAGTGCTTTGTAGCCTGCTGTGTTTATACACACACTCTCTCTCATGGTCATTATATTCAAAAATCTGTCTTATGCACAGAAACGTCCTTTACAGAGTGGAGTGAAGGCCAATGCAAAATATTCTCATGCATGTAATTTACACAATTGATAAATAGAATCGAAAGTGACAAGACTTCACAGCGGTTCATCACGAGAGCAATTTATGCTGAAAACTTTGTGCACCCTTTAGAATAATCGTGTCCCTTTTTCACGGCCGAGGTGCACAAAGGCTAAGGAGGCATTTTAGACCATGTCTTTCCATCACATCTTTTCAGCTCTTGCAGGAAGAGCCATCTTCCAGTCATATCACAGCATCTTAACACCGTACGGTCAACCGGACTTTCTCCGTTATTTTTTATGGAGCATCGTAGGTAAATCTAATTCTCTGAATTATTTCCTTCGTATCACCGCGTTATTTATATCTCATTCAGTCTTTAAGAAATTTACCTACAGATTTACTGAGCGCACTCGTTGCTTTGAGGTCGCCGACCAGAGAGCCTCCCGACGAGCACAATCCCACCAAATCGGTATCTCTCACACACCATTGCCTCTTTCATGAATAAGTGAGACAGATGTGCTAGCTAGGCCATGAAGAGATGTGTGCTGCTTGTTTGAAGTTTTTCTTCTTGGTTGATGGGTTTGTTTCTCCTTTTTGATGTGACGTGCATCAAACACACACACACACACACACACGAACTGGTGATTAACTGCTTAACCTGGCATGAAGGAGATTTCACAAAAGCAAGAGTGCACCACACAGACAGGAAACAGTATTTCACCCACTTTCATTCCATCTGTATTCAAGTAATCTGCAACCTAACTCAAATGCATGTTAGCTGCTGCCGGGTCCAGAGAATACTGGTGAATTATTAACTGCGTCTAATTAACGAGTGTGACCAACAGTGGGTTCTGATGTACATCTGATCAGTATGTACCAAGTACAGTACAAAGATATCTGATGCACGGAATAAATGGATGAATAGGATGAAACTAATGTCTAAAAAAAAAATAATAATACACCAGTATACTGGATCAATGGTCACTCTTTGTGCAACAATAAAACAGCGGTAATGAGGCGAGGCCCAAGCATCACGTGCCGAGGGGGGGCTACATAGGCAGGTAATGTTCCGTTTTTCTGGCCCCTTTCCAGAAAGCACTCCTTCAACTTGATCAAAGGGGACAGACCCTTGTACACACACGCCCGCAGCGTGAGCCTTGAAAGTGCTTAACATAATCAACGTGAAAGCCCTGACATAATACAACAGTGTTTTATTTACGTTTCCCCCCCAGACGAGTTGTTGGGATTAAAAAAAAAAAAAAAAAAAAAACACCTGTCGGAGAAATAAAGCAAGTCCCCTAGCCGCATCCGTGTCCACCTATCTCCTGAATTTCCTTTCCCACTCAGCAAATAAATAAAACGGTCTAAAAACACGAGGATAAGGAATAACTTCCAGATTAGCACCACAAACTTCAACACAAGTCTCTCAAAGATTTAAATCCTGTTTCTAGGTGACCGACTTGTAGATCATGACCACCAAAACCCTTTGAAAACCAGAATGTGTCTGAAAAAAAAAAAAAAAAAAAAAAAAAAAAAAAAAAAAAAAAAAAGCACAATTAAACCGCTGACACAAATTGCAAATCTTGCCACGCTTCAGTTTCCCGCAGCTGGTTTCACCAACTGTTTAATCCAGAATGCCTCATTTGTATGGAAACGTATATTTAAAACAAATGCAACCTCATTAGCGTCCTGCTATCACTGGTACCCCCTACGCGCACTGCAATCTGACTGAACACACTTTAAAAAGGTCACCACAGCCAAAGCAGTCACCCTACTGGTCAATGACGCAAAGGTCTGAGTCACTCAGAATACGAGTCCTCCAGCCATGCACCAGTAACAGCATTTTTCTTGTTCAGTTAACAGCGAGAGGTTTTTTGTGAGGCACAAAAACAAATATGCATGAAAACATGTTTAGCCCGTTAAAAAGCCCAAGTTAAAAGGGCTCCAGATTTTTAAACGTGCTGCTTTCTCTCGGACTTAATCCTCAGCGTGCGAGTGTCTCCCAGATGGCAGGCCCCAGTGTTAACAAGCTTAACAGCGGTGAGGCGAGAAAGCCATGTAGAAAGAAAAAGTGTGACCAATGGACAGCAGCAGCATAACCATTACATTACCAAACCCCTCACTTTCAGACCCTCCCCCGTTTAAACGAATCCAGGCTGGACAGTTGCGTGTAATACATCTTAAGCCCCGAGCAGGTGCAGGATTTTGCACACCGCCAGATGCATCTTGTGCAGCCAGGCGCTAATCTGTTTCCATTTAACTAGCATCTTTTACAACACGCAGCCTCATCAATGGACTCTCTAGAAGGTGTTTGGGGAGATTTGATAAAAGAGAAAAACGGCACCAGAAAAAAGGGCGAAAACAGAGCGGCTTACGGAAGTAACACCTGCCGAGTCAGTCCCGTGTGTCCCGGGTCTCTCACCCTACATGTTAACCTTCACAACCTGAAAATTAGACAATTTTCCACAGCTTCTGAAATTTCTTCTTGATGAATTGGACATGGACAGCAGTGGAATAACCATCTGCTCCACAGGAGTTAAACAGCACTTTACACACACAGAGACAGAGAGAGAGAGAGAGAGAGAGAGAGAGAGAGAGAGAGAGAGAGAGAGCGCAACACCCACACAAAGAGAGATTCACACAGACAGAGGAAAGAGAGACAAGGATGAAAAGAAGAGTGACAGTAGAGAGAGAGAGAGAGACACACAGAGAGAGAGAGAAAGAGAGAGGGACACACCCACACAAAGAAAGATTCACACAGACAGAGGAAAGAGAGACAAGGAGGAAAAGAAGAGTGACACAGTAGAGAGAGACAGGGACACACACAAACACAAAAACACAGACAGTGAGAGAGACAGACACACAGAGGGGGGGGGGGGGGGAGAC
>JAQMYF010000027.1:4620924-4664251 GCA_030014195.1 Neosilurus mollespiculum
ACACACACACACACACACACACACACACACACACACACACACACACATTATATATTTATACACACACACCCACTTATTTAGCCCAATAAGCACCAGTAATATACATGAACGTAATTCAGTCCTTCAGTGTAACTGTCAAGTACATTAACTCTAAAGCTATGAAAAAGAAATTAAAAATCATTTGCCAGCTGGCCACTGATTACCTCCACCCGGAGATTATATTTTCACCTGTGTTGGCATGCTAGTTATCCATGAAGCGGGATGAAATTTCTTTGAGTAGGATATGGTACAAGTAACCGGTACATTTTGGAGGTGACGCCCACAAGAGGGAGACATTTCTTTATAATGATGCCAAGCTATAAAAACCTGCAACCTTATCCAGATTTTTCAGTCAAATCAGTGCACTCACCACCATAAACCATTTGTGCCTTGCACTCCGAGTGTTCGCCATTATAATCACCATTAGGAGAAACAACTGAGTAAAATCTTTCATCAGGACGAAGAAACTTTAGGCAGTAAGGCAGTATATATGGTGCCTAAAGAAAAGTGTATATTCAATCAGGATACAAGCTTCTCCGAGATATGATAGATTCTCAGGCTACAACATCAGTCTTAAATAAAAAATTAAATTTCCAAACATTAACACGGTTGTCGTCCTTTACCCATCAGCAAGAGTATCTGACAGCTGACGTATTCCAAAGAGAACCTGAGAGCTTAAAACTCAAAGACAAAAGAAAGAAAAAACCCAAAACGTCAGGCTCTGGAGTAAAACTCTGGAGCATGGTAGATAAAAGTGCTGTCGAAAGTTTAAGTGTACCGTAATCTGTTGTTTAGAGATCCCTGAGGCCCGAAAACCACTGCTTCTTTAAGTGTTAACAGACAGAAAAAGAAAGAATGGCTCAAGGCTACACAGAAAGAGGGTACAGAGGAATAAAGTGGAACCAAAATGAAAGCCGTCTCCCACCCCCACCCCATCATCAGTGTATGAAATTGGCATCATACTTAAATGGCAGCAGAGACCAAGATAATACACAAATGCATGAATACAGTCAGCCAACAGTGCAACTTCACTTACAAACATGTACACCGTTCTAGCATACTACTGAGTTTCTCTTCACATCAAAAGCCCCAGAATTTCAGACCCAAGACAATTCAATTAAACATACCCAAACCCAAAGCAGGGTTAGAGTTTGGCTCCCAAGACCAGCCAACAATAATTGCATCAAGCCTCTCCAACTTCCGGTCTCTGCAGGGAGGAAGAAACAAACCAGCAGCAAAGGGAGTGAAGATCCCAGCTGAAAACCGCTCAATCCATGCAGTGTGCTTAACCTCTGCTCCTCCATTTCCCTTCAGACATCATTTTGGTGCCTAGCCTACGGTTACATTTCATATTCAAACCACAGTGGGGGACCACGACGATAAGAAACACACCCATCAGTATACTGAAGGGACCCAACGGAACATGAACACATTTGAAATAAGTGAACAACATGGGGTTTAGAGAAAGGTGGGCATGCATGTGTGAAGCAGGAGTTACTCATTGAGTTTTGATAGCTATATGAGCATGACAGACACTCACAGGTAGGGAAAGGTGCGCCTCCCATATCTGATTAGAGGGAGTCACTTTTTTTTTTTTTTTTTAAATAAATACAGAATTCATGGCGTAGAAGCACTAAACAGGACTACATTAGGTTAAGCCCAGCAAGGTTCAGTTTGACTAACCAGCAGATAGTGTTTTAATCTATTTAATTTTTAAATAAAACAGATTTATTCGAAAAAAAAAACCCTCAAACTCTAGCACTGATATCACTATACAGTTAAAAAAAAAATTATATGCATTGAATTGCCTTCATCATTCAGCACAAAATAACCATTCAAACATTCCCCGTAATCGTCCCTGTAATGGTGCATACAGAACTGAAGACGTTTATCCGTAATGATCGCTGCATTAACGCAATTGAAATGGGACAAGCGTGTGTGTTATTCCCAGTCAGCAGAGCTGAGTGATGCTAATGCCAATTACAGGGATACTTTTCACGTTGTGCATCTCGATCAGAAATGGTTCGGTGAGCCACACCAAAATGTTCTAGGACTGGGGATCAGACAGAGAATGACTCATGCTGGGCTCGAAATAACATCCAGTCATTCAGAAGACTCCCATAAGGCTCTGACGTAAAAAAGCCCTGCAAACAAATTTAACCAGTGAGGAGCCCTCAGAAAAACTCGAACAAACGAGATATTATTGTAGCCGACAGCTCACATAGTTGGAACGTACCATATCAACCACGCGGTAGGCTTTCACAGGGATGGACCACCATTCTTCCAAAAAATCCTTTAATTGGCATTTCCGTGAGCATGCAAAAACCAGCAGCCATGCTAATGCTGGGTGGTCAACTAAAACCGGTGTTACCCAGGGTGACACCACCTTAATTATTCGTCGCCTTGTATCGCAAGTTGTCGTCTTGCACGGTGAGTCAAAAACCAAAACTGTCCCTGACGCGGTATACACGGATCCACTTTTCCGTGCAACTTTCGGTCACCTCATCACGTAATTGTGCATTAGTGTGACTGATGAGGAAAAACTAAAAAGTGACAGATCTTTAAGTCACCGAGAGCATCAGTGTGGGTTCTTAGTGGGAACAGAGGGATAGCATCTTCCTTTCAGTGCCCCAAAATGTCACAGCTAGAAAAGTAATAAAAGCACAGATATCCCACGCTGAAAGGGAGTCAGGAGCCTGAAATAAATATATATATATATATATATATATATATATATATACACACACACACATAAGCAAAATCTCTCAAAAGAGATTGTAAAGATTGTCAAGGAGACGCCGTTTCCTTGAGGGCAGTGCTCTTTTGAGTTCACACAAAAAGGAGATATACATCACTGGCCACTGGCATACATTTCATTTCATACACTCAAATTTTGACAGGATGTACAATATATTAGAAAATCTATCAAATACTAATTTTATTTGCAGCTCTGAGCCTTGAAGTGTGTCATTACGGTTCATCTCTAATTGCCTTCACATCTCAGCCAAAAGGTACAGATCTGGCATTACCATGTCCAGCAGGTCTGTGGTGCAAAAAATCAGTCATGTAGGAAAGTAAACAGACGTGGCTATTTTCAGTTGATTAGCTCTCCTGTGGCACTCAGGTCAACGAGAGTTATTTTAATGTTGCCTCGTATTGCACAGCAGACAACCCTTCCAAAATTCAGCTATTAAACGGATTTGTCTTCAGTATTGTTCCTTGGGCATTAGACTACATAATACCGTATCATATTCAGGTCTGTATTGCTTCAAACCCTGGGTCAATTTGACTAGCGTAAGACCACCAGCGTGAGCAAACAGTAAGGACCACACACACACACACAGGCAAAACTTGTGTGGAGGACTTGGCCTTGACTGGCAGGCATGCCAAGACACCTGCAACATACAAAGCAAAATGATCGTGGCTGATGGTTCCACTTGGAATCTTGGCATGCGTTCTCTGAAATAAGGTTTCAGGATGCCAAACTCTGAAGATCAGATGATCAGAGGAATGTAGTAGCCCGAATTGGGGTGGAAATAAATGTCCACTCATGCTGCCCTAGATGTGTTTTTGTACAAAGTTGACAAATTAAAACCTTTATGGTAGCATGCCCTGTTAGCATATTAACCAATAACAATCGGAGCCAATTAATTGCAAACCACAAGTTATTTGAAATTCCTCTGTTGTAACAAAAGCAGCTCAACTATATCCACAGGGTGTGCTGGATAAAGATGGGAACATTTCGGGTTGTTATTCATATACACAATAACACTTTGTACCTAAAGGGAGAGACCATCGTCTAGACACCTATTAGTAGCCATGCTTCAGTACCATTTTTCAAAATATCGCTAAGTGAACCTTGTTAGCAACTGGACTAAAATAGCCACAGATAAAATGACAAACAGGAAGGCAAGCCGACATGAAATCAAGCGCAACAAGTATCTTTCCTTTACACAAACAAGCGCTGATGCTAAAAATATATTTCTTCTTTATTCAAGTTGTTGCTTTTGTAAAGACGGAGGAAACGGGTAGACTCAGAGGAAAGCAAAGCACATGCAAGGAGTCTGGATGAGGACGCTAAGTACCGAGCATCATTTCTGAATCGATCATATTATAGCCCAAGTTGTCAGTAACGTCAAGTGAATCCTGTGGTTTCTGGTTCCAAGAGTTAAAAGCAGCACTGGAATACATCAGCCTTGTAGAAAATCTTGCATATTTTTTGTGGTTGGATGCTGGCAGGATTACAGACACACACATTTAGTTAAAGCAGTGGTGCCAAACTCTGTTCCTGAAAATCTACCGCTCCAACCATAATCATCTTATCAAGATTTAAGATACTGAAATGACGATTTCAGGTGATCAGGTCTGTAAGGTAGGCCCCATTTACGGATGGAGCTAAAGTCTGCAGGTAGGTAGATCTGTAGGAACAGGGTTGGGCACCACTGGGTAGGATCCCTCACTAACTTGCCAGCTTGAAGACATCCAAATTTCTGCCTTACATGAGCTACCAGGGGATGGTATTTAAGGTAGTGCAGAGACAACACTACCTTAAAAGTATGTACAGTCTCAAGACTGCCACATACATCACACATTTTTCTTCATGGCCGAGCTGTGGTTTGGAAGTTACAAGCAAGGTGATGAGGCAATCGTCATGTGGCCTCGAAGGCTGACGTAACAAACCATAACACTGTCCACATACACCAGTCTTATAAACCAGCAAGAAAGACTTCCCAGCCAGACCACCGCCCTCAAGTCAAGCTGGTTGACGTACCATACACCAGGGGGCCACCCAACCCTCGTCCCCTGTAGCGCCAGCAAGCAAACGATTGAAATTTCTCTACGAATCGAGGTTGTTTTCCAGTCTGTGGAAGTTCCAGTCCAGTTATCTTAGAACACCCACAGATTTAAAAAGCCTTTAGAAATTAGGATGAAGGATATTCTTGGAGTCAAGCTGCCGAAGGATGGTGGCACAGTGATACAGAAATACGATCCAGGACTAAAGACTAAAAGCTGCTGGCAATGGTAGACAAATGGTTTATACTAGCTTTTACCCTGTAATATTTCAGCTGCTTTTAACCAGTCCTCAGACCCCGAAGACGTTCAAAAGGTTAACAGGTCTTTCCTGGCCCAGCTCTGGGACTGTGGAACAGCTTAGTGTTTTTCCATAACTTGTTAATCCTCCAACATACACTTTTAATGAAATGTTAAACCATGTACTGTGTTATATAACTAAAGGCGACTTTCGTGATGAATAAAGCTCTGGCTCCTTTAATTTCTGTGATATTCATATTCAATTGCCAATGATGGGTTTTCCCTATCCAAACCAAGGAGCTAACAGCTTACATTAAGTAGTTGTGGGATGTTCTATGTAACGGGCTTAACAGTGATCCCCCGGGGGACAGACACCATAATCCTCGGTCGGTCAGTGACCTACACACGCCGAAGTCAGAAAGGGGCCCCACCACCTATGGGCCATTCCACCTGCAGAGCTTTACCCACTTCTAGTTCCAGCTTGTAATGCTCTATTAAGCTCGTAATTGAAAGGGCCTGATATTTCCACCTATGGCTTTTGTCAGATTCATAATGGGGCTCGACCTTCCCAAATTGCTGATCTTCCAAACAAAAGCGAACGTAACCATTAGCTAAATTGTATATGTCTTATTATAAAGGGAAATTTTAATGGTCTCTCCTGGCTTCTGGATCATTTGCATGAGTAGATGTGGGTGTGTCTGGGCAGAGAGCACTAAATTGTGCAGTGCAAGGGTGCGTGCAAAAAAAAAAAAAAAAAGAATGGCAAGCACTGCTCTAATAAGACGCCGCCATTATTTAGACAGCGGCTTAATGAATTCCATCTGGGTACACTTGAGTTTTATAAATTCCAACGCTCACCTTATTAGCGAAGTGATTACAGAGCACGGGTGTGGGTCGGAGACCAATTTAATAAAGCACTTCAGTTGGTGATCAGCAAAAACACCGCTAGTTCATATTGCCACACCAATATTTACACCTAGGGCTGGAACATGGGATGTAATGGAATTACCCACCACTCATCTGTTTTAATCGGGGTTTATAAGTTTGTAATCAAGTTCTAGTTTCAGTTGGTTCCTCAAACTCTTTTTAACCCCTTAAAGTCTCAAACTTACATGCTTCACTACACTAAACATGTAAACATGCGCAAACCTGAAACAAAAAGGTCAGCTGCATGTTAGAACGCAGATATTCAACACATAGTACCTGCTAGACCTATATTCATGGACAGTGTTATGAACCAGTAGTTTAGGAAGTACTGTGTATATATCCTCATTCTTTCGGTCTCTTTCACTCACATACACACTTGGTAATTATTCGTGCGCCGGTATGAACCGGGCCCCAAAACTCATTACACTCTCTGCAAATGTCAACAGCTCATTGCAGCCAACTCTAATTAGACTGGAGTAAACACTGGAACGACAACGGCCCCCCCACCCATTTGATCTATGCTCACATCCTCAGTTGTCATTGAATTATCTTGACAGCGTCCATCAACAATATCGAGCTCTGTGGGTCCTGTCAGCTGTCAGAAAAGCGAAAAATGACGAGCCCCATTCTGATGCAAAAAAGCAGGTTGCACCAGTTTAGAAAGAAAAAAAAAAAAAAACCCTGCAAAACAAAACAGTACAGTCCATAAGCAGAATAAAGGTTACAGGAGCCGAAACATACAGACGTCCATAAAAGTAAACATCTCCCAAGATAATTTATTTGGTGTCTTTATCTGCTCAATTAAATTGACTTGGAAAACAAGTTATGAAGAGGACAGAAATAGATCAGACAAACTCATAATGGACTGATGCTATCACATTTTTCATATCCTGAGTTGCTGGGACCACTGTGAAGCAGTCTCTCTCTCTCTCTCTCACACACACACACACACACACACACATACACAAAGAAGCCAAAGTTAAATGCATGCAAGTCCGATAGCTCATCAGCTCAATACGGGAGGCAATTACTGTCCTGCAACATGCACGGACTATTAGTGTATACGAAGCGGTCATGTTTGTGATTTTACTCTGTTTACTCTTAAACTAAAAATGCTTAAGTAATTGAATTTTTTTTTTTTTTTTTTTTATACTTCATACCCTTTCTCTAGTTCAGTGGTTGAAAAATCTCCCCGTTTTCACATTAGGACAGTATTTGCATTCACCTGCAGTCGCTGAAAAACAAGTATACAAAATGGCAAGCGGCATATGCAACCACAGGATGCACTACGGTCCAAGCGGAGTCATTTCCTGCTAAACTGAACCACTGACTTGTAATTGCAATTACGATTGTTTCTCTCAATACGTTACCAACTATTTAACCCTCCATCAACCACATATTGAGCGATCCTGTTAAGTATTACAAATTATGCTCCGTAAATAAAAGAATTCAATCCCCTAACAAGAATTATTGTATTAAAATACCTACTTCTGGATAAAACATTGTTCAAAATTACAAAACTCTACAAACTTTAAAACTTGTTTGGACGTGCAATTTATTTTATGTTAGTGCAACATACCATAATATAATATCTACCATAATAACTCACCTCTTAAATGACTTTCACAAACAACCTGCGATTTTTTACGTTGTACAAATTTAAACGGTGCTGCGATGGAAGGGACTGACTGAGGTTTGGTTGAGGCCAATCAGAAAGCTGCATAGTTGTTCACATAAAATCAAATGTGTTGTACATTTGTCATGGGGGAAAAAAAAAAAAATGTCAAACTGTAATATTGTGCATATTATCTGCATATCTGTATATCTTTTATACGTATATTTACAAATTTTTATCAATATTTTTCTTATTCCTGCTGCGCCCTTAAACATTGCATCAAAATCTCATTTCTAAGTCCAACACTGCTGACATATGACCACCATAAGCATCTTACATGTACATATACTCAACTTATCACTTTAGTAACAATGCTGTATTAATGTGGGAATATCAGGATATCCTACAGGTCTAACGGAGAGCAACAATAGAAATCGAGAAAGCTGAAAGTACGAATCCAAGTGCACTGACCAAAAAGTATATGAAACTCGTATGTCCATACGACATTGTAGGGCATCGCACCACCAACATCTCCCGCCCAAAAAAGGCCATAATGTTACCTACGAGGAGACATTTTACACCGTTATGTTCAAAACTCCACAACAAGGGTCTATGACAGCATTTTTGTGTAACACAACGGTTGAGTTTCATTCGACACATCCACAACTGACCCAGGAAAATTGACTATTTTGCGTCAGGGACTGGTTGTATACATGCTGTGTGAAGTACGTGACAGGGGCTTCAACATTACACCTCATATCACATACACCTGGATTAAAACAGTCATCCATGGGTTGTGCTACTGCCATTACTTGTCAATACCAAGACTAACAAAATAAACAAAGCTGCCCGTAATTATAATCACAACTATTTGCGTTACGCGAGATAAAAGAAAGATCATTTAAAATTCAGCAGTTCCGTGAGTTTTATTAGATGGCCGGGCTGTTTTTGTTGTGCCTCACACTGACATTACAGCACAATAAAATCACATCAAATGCAAAATCATACCGGAGGTGTTGGTGTCGTCGTTATTACTCTGGGGCGCTCCATCGATGACAGCGGAAATTCATTATTCTGAAATGGAAATGTTGCTTTTTGAAGTGTGGGAAGAAAAACACCCCCAATTTCAAAACCTTGATCATTTTCAAACAGCACTGTGAAGTAGGAGTTAATGAGGGCAAAAGGAGATACAGAATCCTATTATCTGATTTACTGATTTGCTTTATTGGCATGAAGTACAATGCAAACACTTGCCATCACACAATATGACTAAACTGCAAGCTACTGTTGGCCCTCTGTAATGGGGGCTACATACTACACAAAACTTTTTTCTGCATTTTAATTCAATATCAAGTTATTTGCGTTTCTAAAACAGCACAAAGTTTCCCAATAATTACTCAGAATTTATTGCCCAGTATTGATACAGCTGGAGTAATAGTTGGATTATCAATTTTATTATAATGAATGTGTATAAATGTATACGGGACAAAATTATGAAAGCAATATTAGGGAGGTTTTTCCTTTGAAATGGACTTTATTCTTGTATAGACGTGCATTGTGTGTAAATTTAATTAACATTTATTACAATTTTTTTTTTTTTTTTTTTTTTTACATCGGTTCAGTAATGAGTCCCATAGATAGCTTAGGCGTGGCCACCACAGAAGGGCACCCCAAAATCCTTCGTTCTTGGCTACCTATCAATATAGTCAACATATCAATAATAATCTCTCTGTGAAGGTACATTGTGCCACAGAAGGCAAATGGTGGCTACACATGGTACCTAAATTACAGCTTTGAATACTGAAGGCTTCTCCTCATACAGATAATCATGAGCTCTAGATTATGAAGTGTCAAAACTATCACGTGTAACTCAAGTGTGTGTGTGCACGTGCACGCAAGTCTTAATGACAGTTAATATCCACATTCCTGTTTAGCAAAGCTGAAAATTCCTGACAGATGCCGAAACCCATTTCCTGAACCCTCCCCAGATATGGCGTTTCAATGTATTAGAAAGTGTCAACCAAGTGTATAACCAACAGAATACCCAACATGCATCTGACTACATATCACCAAAAAAACCCTGAATAAAGATGAACCTGTCTCATCCATAGGTTTTCCAGATGAAGAGCTCAATAAATTAATTTTCAGACACCACGTGACAGGTGTTTTTTTTTTTTTTTTGCCAAGACTTGTAGTGTTTGCTGCAAGTCAAAAATAAAAACTTGATTCAGTTGGAAACATCTTTTAAGAGACTATGCATTGTTTTATTCGACACTGTCTTCAAAATGAATACAGTCAATGAAAAACAAACCAACTAGAAAAGGTTTAAACAATTCTACAAAAAAAAAAAGCCACCTTTAAACACCTGCAACTTTTTTCAGAATCACCTTACAAAAAATAAAACACGTTCAACCAAACAGCAGCTGCCATCTTGCAAGACGAAGACTACCAGGGATGTTAATACTGACCCCCTTCATGCTAGCTGTGAAACGCTTGCATGGAGTGAGCGGTCATGAAAAATGGCCACCAGCATCCTTTCTCGCTGAAGGTATATACTGCAAAACACGGGAAGATGTCCGAGTTAGAAAGTCCCGAACGTCCATGTTTTCTTTGTTAATTGTGCCCATGTTCATCACAAACGTAAAAAAATAATTACCATCAGGGAATCTAATGTAATACTTTTGTTGTATGGAGCAAGATAAAGCTGACTATTTAAAGGTTGTGTATTGGCTGAGTGCTGGTAGGGTGGGGAAAAAAAAAATTAAAAAATTGACCAAACAGTACTGGGGTTCCCTGTTACCGTAACCAGAAGATCCTGAGTGTTGGGCACAGCCGCAACAATACTGCATCGCCATCTCCTGAACGACAAATCACAGCTTGACCTCGTAACATCAAAATGGTAATGAAAGAATAATGAAATAACATCCAAATCAAATATCAAGACAGTACTGTAGGATGAATTATTGTCCTCCATACTTCTGCGAATCCATGTAGGTCCAATTCTACCACTGCTTTCCATACATCAAAGTTGGTCTTGATGGGACCAATGCAAATGTTGGCATGCTCGACATCTGGGCCCCAAATCCCTATCTACTTCGTTTAAAATCATCTTTTTGTCTCTTCAAGATAAACAAAATGACTGGGGCACTCCAACTATTCAGCCTAAACAGAAGTTAGACACTAATAATTAAAAAAAAAAAAAAAAGTTGACATGTAGAGCAGGCAAGTTCTAAACAAAGGCTAAAAGTACAGATTAGCATTAGAAAGCTACAGCATGGAATGTTTTAATGGCCATCCTTCACCCCTCACTTTGTCAGCAAAGCTTTAGATAAACCATGATTCGAAAAACAACGAAAAGCCGAAAGGGCAGGTACCCGTCTCACCAAACTCCTTATTTCCGCCTCCTCCACTGTTATTTGTTTAGACTGAAGTGCTGCAGAAATCTGAGCAAGATAATGACCTGGACCAGAGTGGGTTAAGCCTTCGCAATAAAGGAGGGATTAGAGCTGTAAAGGCGCTTCAGAAGGATTCCCCTGCCCACTGCTTAGCTTTGTCATTTTAATGGGAGGATGAAGGCAATATTAAGCCACTGAAGTTAACCCTCAGCAGGGCTTCTGCTAATAGTTATATCATGGAATAGAAAGATTCAAGTGGTATGCAAGCAGATCCGCATCTTTGAAGTGAACTGTTGAATCACCTCAACCTCGGGTTTAAATTAGATAAAGATATGGATATCTGAACACATTTTAATACATTTTAGAGCTGAAAAATGTGTTTAATTCACTGCCATCACAAGTTAAACACTACCGCATGACAGTCTAAACATGAAGAAAGAACCCCAGTAAAACAATAGGATCTCCATGCTGACCACTATAAATCTTGATTCAGTTCGCTTACTTCCACATAGAATATACTAAAATAATTTGCCCCAAGCTTGGTGCATGTTGCCGAAACGAATTCCATTTCAGAGACTATTCAATTTAGCGACATGCACCTCTCCTTTGGTGCATAATCGGTAATTAGAAAATCCTAGCGCTGCACCCAGCATTTTTTGAAAACGGTCACATATTGCACTCATGACATTTTACCCATCAAGACTGAAAGGGCTCACAGGGGCACATTTTCTTACCTCAAAAGGTCACTCACTGGTTTTCTGGGTTTGAGCCCATTTAAAGCAAAGAAAATCTAAATTACATGGAATTTTATTAGGTTTCAAGCTGGAATACATTTTTGCTATTATACTTTTTTTTTTTTTTGGAGGGGGGGGGTGCCTGTTGAGTTAAAAAAAAATTTTTACAGTTACTTATGCTCAAACACCAATAATTTAAATTTCATATACAAACATCAACACGACTGAAGTGATGGATGCAACCAGAATCCCGTAACATGTCAGGCATTCACAATTTATTTATTTATTTTTAAACCAAATGTAAAAATTTCAAGAACTCCACGCCAACCACGCCGTGCACATAATACGACGACGCTTCGTGCCACTTCATCAGCAGCCTGTACTCTTCTTCAAGACTGAGCACAGCAAGTTGGTCTACTAATCCTCACTAAATTCGTAAATCCAAAACAGTATAAAATGTCTGGATGGTAAAAGGCACCGATCAGAAAAGAATATACCACCATACTGAACTATATATTTAAAAAAATTAATAGAATTCAATAAAAATCACTTATCCATAAACCAGCTATTTCGTCTATTGCTTAAAAAAAGAAGCTGCAACTGGGTAATGACACATGCTTCACTAGCATCCCATAAATCAACAAATAAAGGCCTTACGTCTTCAACAAGGATAAAAACCCCTCACTCCAAAATACACTTTCAATATCTTCTTTCGTTTGATTGGCGGCCCGTCACCATGGAGTTGGACTTCTGTCATGAGGAAAAGATGACATCTGACACATGAAACACTCAAATACCCAGGCAATTCAGACCCAACACCACCGAACCATCTCCAACTGAAATTCAATTACTGTACTGTAGGGCGGCTCACGGTGGCTAATGAACTCAATCATACCACCCAAAATCAGTCACCTGACTCAGTCTTTTGTTGAAATTTTTAACCAAGCTCGATGTATCTGTCTGAATAGTTTCCAAATCCTGATCTGAGCCGGCAGCACCTTTAAAACTTAAACACCACAACACACATACAATAAGACCAAGTCTCCGTTGAAGATGCTTGCATCATAGTCTGCGTGTAAACGAAATCTAGCTAAACGTTAATTTAAATTTCAGACGGTTTATATACCTGGGAAACAATTCAGAAAAACCTGGAAATCTAAATCACTCTGCGTTTAGTTAACATGAACCATACATTAAGTCTCGTGGTTTACCACATCAGACCTTGGTACAAATAGTGCTGAATTGGGGGTGAGGGTAATGAGGCAGTAAAGGACATTCTGTCAGAACAGGAAACAACTTCCCAGCCCATCCTGCATTAGAAAAGGACTCATTTATCTTGCGCCAATTTGCAGTTCCAGCAGGACAAATCGCACTGCGAGTATGAAGACTAAAGGACTGAAGCTGTATTCATAATTCATTATAACTGCACTAATAACACATGCATCTCAGTTTACAGCACCACAGAATGGGAAGCTCAATGGTGTGTGTGTGTGTGTGTGTGTGTGTGGTGGGGGGGGGTTTGAATACTTATGCATGGCATATTACAGATTAAGTGGCTGTCAAGTTTCTCACCTAACTCTAAAACGCATGTAATCATGGTTAGCCTTTTTGCGTCATTCTTGACAAAAAATAAAAAATAAAGATAAACCACTCAGGGACTCTCATCGTCCAATGGGCTAATTTGTGATTCCATTCAGGCAGATGCTGTTGCATGTCTAGCAGTTAGGGGTTCCACACATCATAAGGCATTTTTAGCAACATGCTACTGACAAAACAGTAATTATTAAAAAAAAAAAAAAAAAAAAAAAAAACCGCCTGCTGAACTATTATGCTACAAATACAAAAGCCATTTTATAAAGGGTAAACGACGCAGCACATTAAGCAGGTGCCAGCCATTTCACTGAAGCGGCTTACCTTTTAGTTAGAGTTTAGACCATGGCGCTAGCTAGAGAGCAGATTGTGTGAAGCTATTATAGCCATGGCCATGTTATTATCGAATAATGGTTTGCAGTTTGGCACACGAAAGCAGGATCCCAGGTAAAGCTGTAACACCCCAATTACCTTTTAACCACTTTGTTTTACAGCACTCTAAATTTAAGGTGATACTTAAGCTGAGATTCAACACCAATTTTATTTATCTTTGATGAATGGCCTAATGAGTGCAAAAGGTTCCATAACTTCCCTGCCTCCTTCCTACAAACTAGCCTTATTAGTGCAGCAGTGGGAGTGTTTTGATTTTAATATGTGCGGCAGCGTAAATGGGACAGATGTGCATGCAGATGCTCTCCTCGTTGAATAAGACACCAGAGAAAGGCTCTTTAGGATCTTGGTATCCACCTGCGATTTTTTTTTTTCTCTTCCCCTTTTCTTTGAAACCTGCCAGAAGACTCTTGAGGACCTGGCATTTGAAACATTGCATTATGACAGCCGTATTGCTCCCACGGTCTAATTCAGGCTGTCCAGTGCTCATCATGCACTAGAAGCTGGCACTTCCTGCCCCGTTTGCTATTTTTAAAAGACACTCGGCCGCCATCTGCACAGCACACCACCACTGCTGGACGATCTGCATTCTGGGGTCTTGTTAGGCCCAGATGATGGGCTCTGGAGAGAAGATTGTCCAGATGCCTCTCTCATTTTTTTCCCTGCCAAACGGACACTGTGCTCACGCTCCCAAACACTGCCGCTGCATCTGGGCTGCCCTGAACAGCAAGGCGCACACACGCAAACACCGCAGTCTTTTCACAACTTTGCTCATTAGCTCCTCTCCTGAACGGCCAGGCAGAAAAGGCTTGGCGAGCAAATGTAGGGAATTTCAAGCATGTAGGATAACAGATTTTTAAACAAGTTGGACTTTAAATATACTTTTTGTTCTACAGTTTAAAACACTCCAAGCTTAAATAAAAAGCTCACTATCCCTTATTATTTAGCAGCAGTAGTTAAGATTTGCAAACCCTATCCACATATTCCGAGATCCTCCTTCTGAGCACATTTGCGCACATGTGCAGTCAATCAGTTACGGCCTTGTTTAATAGTGGAGCTCCCAAGTGGAGCACCACGGTCATGGAAGACAGCTTGGATGGTGGTCTCATCAATCTGGTGTCCGTGTTAGCCGAAAACAGGAAAGCTCTGTCACCGAGTTGACTGGCTGTTAGTATCGCATCGCTTAAATATATATTTAAGACATTACTAGTAAGACTGACATTCACATCAATAATTTTTCATCCCTGCTTTAAAAAATGGTTTAAAAATTTGCTTTAAAGTAATGCAGAATACTACAATTATGGGGAGGTCACCCAATGCACCACGACTCCACCCAAAAACACAGTCGATTACTAGTAAAAATAAATAAAAACGCAATAGAATGGAATCAAAAGCATTAAAGCAGGCCATGTTTGCATAGCTTAAAAGACGCGAGGAAGTTCGGCGGGTCCCCTGCGGTTTAAATGCCTTCTAAGCTACTTTAAAAAGTAAGGCCCAAGAGGGTGAGCCGGTGGCTCTTGAGATGCAGGCCCATCTGATCAGGGTCACGGTGATGTAAACCATGTAGTCTGATTATATTTGGGAAAAGCAGACTATTTACATTTATAAGAAACTCTATCAGATGAACTATTTCATGAACACATGACTAATAATAAGAAGGAAAAAGGGGGGCACAAAGGTCCAGTTGAGCCTAATTATGAAATTCGGTGATGCAAATGAGGTTAAGGACTGTGCTCCAATATTTCATGGAACAGTACAATAATATTCAGGCTCAAATTCAAGCAAAAATGTAAAATAAACCCTACCAGTATGTGAGGCGTGTTGAATAAAAAGAATAGTATTTTTGGGGATCACCACATCATACGGTTTCACCGCAGGAGTGCATGCCAAACTTCACTCGGGCACCAACTGACGCACAGAATCAAATGTCAGTCTCGGCAGTGAACCAATCGCATCTAAGTTTTGCACACAGAACTTCAAAGCAACCCATTTAATAATTTATTTACTATAAACACTCGAGCCCTTTACGAGCCAAATCCATGACAATGTCTGCCTGGAGAATCTTGACATGTACGGCCAAACGCATGCATGCATCATGAGATCGCAACATGGAAGGCATTTGATGTCTTGCATGGTTTTACTTGCTCGATGAGAGGGGAAAAAAAAAGGGAAAAACAATACAGAGCAGTACGCTATTGCCTCAGTGTATAATACAACGAATAATCAATTCAGTAGTTTTGAATGATCCTAGACAGAATGCATGCTCCATGACAGTTTTCATGTTAAACATGCTTTACACCTGGACCCTGATGGTCGCAGACACACACACACACACACACACACACACACACGCCAAATCAACGACAGGTAACTGCAGACTTAACCGAGCAAAATAAGCAAGAATGTGTTGCAACTGCTTTCTTCTGGCCATTCGGATAGACGTATGCAGCCTAGCCTCAGGAAAATCTGTCCCCAGTACAGCTGCCCATTAAGCAAGCCCCTAAAGTGCACTGGGGAGCGAATCCACCTCATTCTATTATCTCCAAGCAACTCCCTGGCCCTCCTGATGCTCAGTGGCTCTCAGAAACCACAGGGCAGGGCATTTAAAAACACAGTAATCCCAGTAGCATGTCCTCGGGAACTGACCTTTATGTAGCGCTCCCACAGCTTCGGACTTTACGGGTCTCGATAGACTCCTGACCTAATTTTACCAGCACTCACTAGGCGCTGAATTTATTAGGTTTCAACATCGCATATTGGAATCCAAAACAGGCTTGCATTCATGAATGCATAAGAGCAAGCGAGCAAAACAAAGCCCAGCCACCGAAAGCTGCTGCTGCTTTCCATGAATGTGGTGTTGAATCCTAAAGGGTTGAAAGACTACAGAGATTTGAGTCATTATTTCATACAGCTATCGGAACCAGAGAAAGGGGAATATCCTGTAATGTACAGGTAAGCAAAAGCAAGCTAGATACGTTGGTTTATTCCGTGCGTACCTAGAGACACTATGGATACTGGAGATTCCAACATAAGCAAAAAGTAGTGTCAGAATAACATTGTCATACAAGACCAACCGGAGAGCGCAAACCTCCGCCAAGCCAGAAAAGCACACAGCACCCCCTGCTGGGCTCGTCACACTTCCACAGTGTTAAAGAATCCTTTATATAACAATATTTCCAAAAAAAAAAAAAAAAAAAAAACCTTTTTTTATCCGGAGTCTTCCTTGTCCGAAGCCAAACCTCAGATGGAACTTTCATGGAAATGCACACAATTTTACATATTCCTGATAACGTACGAGCAAACCACAGGTACAACGCAACCACCTTGGCGGAGGTAACGTATACATTCAGGGAAGTGTTCGGACTTAAATCAAGACGTGATCTTTAGTCAAAAGGCTCGGTGGACAAAGGGATAAACATTAAATACAAGAGGAAGGGTTTCTACAGTGCAGTGTTTACCACAGCCCATCTCTCCCACAAAACACTACTGAATAACATTTTAATTAGGCACGTCCAAAGCAAACAGTCTTATATACTTGTCTTTATGCGACAAAGCCCAAAACTCTGCCTTGATAGCCAGTCATTAAGGAATACGCAGTCTGCTGAAGGGACATGTTCACTGCAGGTGCACCAGCACTGCAATTAGTATTTTCAAAAGTGAAGTAAGAGGCTGATGTTCATAATTAAGTACTCGGAGATGATATGCTGAGTGCACACTGATTACTCCCAAGGGCACTAATAGACGGCATTTCACTTTAAAGCTGACAAAGCAACAAGAAAGCAGGAACTACACATCCACAGTTCCAATACTGACTAGACCTGGATAACAGCCCATGCCTTGACAAACCCCACCTAAGTTCTTTGTATTTCTTGGTGGGTGGTTACGCGGTGAAGCTGTGTACAAGAAACCTCAAGGTCCTTGGTTCTTGTCCTCGGCAAGTTCTGCATCAAGACTAAATTCCACCAAGCGAAGACCTTTCTAGTTCATGCAAGTTCACGACCTCAGTTTCCCTGCAGACCGAAGACAGTATCTCCTAACAAACAAGCCGCCATACAAGGTTTTCCAACAGTACATTGCAATTATACATCAGGAACAAAGTCGCAAATACCTGGGGACAAACTGATCATACAAGATTGTTTTTTTTTTTTCCCCACTTGTAGCTAGAGTAATAATTTCCTGAAAATTAGTGTTAACTGGGATTACGGAACCTGCTAATAAGTAATTGCTGCCGATCTCTAGCTACAAGTGGGGGGAAAAAAAAGCTTAAATATGCTTGTCCAAAGCTGTTAAATGTGTACATGACAGTCATTAAAAACTCAGAAATTTCTGTACATCAGTACTTGTAGGGGGGTTGGGAGTTTACCCTGTGGCTTTATTGAGGATAGTACTGGGCCACATGAAAAAATAATGAGTTGTCATTTTGTCACGCTTCATTGCACATGTGTAGGTCACTGCAAAAGTGGACCAAATGCAGTTTGAGCAAAACACAATGTGTATCTGCACAGTTTGAAGAGTGGTGTCGCAGTGGGTAACTGATCCAAAGGTCAGCGGTTCAATTCCTACCATCACCACTGTTGGGCCCTTGAGCGAGGCCCTTAACCCTCAATTGCTCAGTTGTATAAAGTGATAATTGTAAGTCGCTCTGGATAAGAGCGTCTGCCAAATGCTGTAAATGTAAATGGTTTGGAAAACCTATATAAAGGCTTCAAAATCTCCACTATTGTTAGTCTAGTGCATGTCATAATGCCACGTCCATCACGTGAACGTCTCCGGACAATGGGTATGGTGGAGGCCGGGTTGAGCTACAGTGAGTTATCAAGGGGTACACAACCCACCACCAGAAACCTGACTGACTGCCACAACATGACAGGGTCAGATGACGACAGGCCACGTCCAGGGCGAGAGAGAGTGACACTACTCCCAAACAGCTACCCCCAGTTGCAGCACTTGTGGGACCGGTTTCGCCGTGGTGTATCACCATGCCATACCCAATACTGACTGTTGGGACTTATTTTTGCAGGTGCCATTTTGTTTTGTTGTTTTTGCATAATTTATTCTTGGCACTTTTGCATGTTGTTTTTTTAAAAGCCAACATGCTAAATGACACACACACACACACACACACACACACACACACACACACAGCTGTTCCTCCTATTCAACGTTAAGACCAAATAATTATTATTTTTTTTTAAATAAAAGGAATTTTATTCTAATATTCCGATAATCAAGCATGACTAACAATGCAGACTAGAGAGAGAGAGAGAAGCCATGTTTTCCGTCTGTACTCTAATCCAGTGGCTAAAAGGTGAAATCAGTTAAGCATTATGATTTACTTAATATTAATTGGGATGAGACTGCCTGAGAGCTCTTTAATTATATGTTTAATATGCCTGAATTGTATTTAAAAAACAGCTCTCTGGGTGATTAATATTAAAACAGACAGCAGTTTGCTCGGCTTGAACGTGCTCCTGCCTGATACGTGTACATGTGGAGGAGCTCTATAATTTAGCCACGTTTTAAGCAAGCACACATTCAAAGACAAAGCTGGTTTACAGACACTGAGTGACATGGTGAAGTGACCATGCGCTCTGACAGTTTTCTTTTTAGTAATCATGAACTTTGGTATTAAAAATAAATAAATAAATAAATTGATAAAATGTTGATATTCATCGCTGGCATTTTCTGAAATGCTCAGTGGTACCAAAGGTCAATAAGGTATTAATCATTCTAAGCAGCTGGATGGACGAACAGGTGAAAAGTGCTATTCAACTCACGTGTTACCCCATTCTAATATCGGAACCGGTGCAATACTATGCGCACACAGAGCTCTAAACAAATTATTTTTTTCTTAATCAGCCAGTGACCAGTCAATTACAAGATCGGACCCCTGACGGTCCCTTGTCCATGCCACTTCTCCAAGACATCCATCAGACCACTTGTGTTCAGATTTCCTTACCGACTACTTCACTTCTCCTGTCACGTCCTGGTTTAGGGCAGGGATGCATCAGTGTTGACACGACAAACATTGCAGTCAAATGAGTCCCAGCCCACCTCCGAAAGTGGCGTCTTGGTGGTCCCGAACACTGTCAGTGCTGCCTACGTGTAATTTAATTGCCCAAGACATCTCAAAAAGAAGTGGAAACAGGGTGAACTACACGTAAAGGAAAACGTGTTCAGTTTATACCCCATAAAAAGCTTTAAAGTTTGCTATTCTTTTAAAAGAAGCTGAGACAGCACAATGGTTACAAACACACAATTTGAAAATCAAGGTAAATAGTTTCGTTTATTAGTCAAGAGGACCTCAATGTAATAATTGGGTTTAACATACAGTATACCAGGTCAATGCTTCAAGTCCATGAGTAGTACCTTCTGAAACATTCATTCTTTTTCAGAACCGCTTAATACTAATTAGGGTCGCGGGGATGCTGGCGCCCACCTCAGCCGACTCTGGGCGAGGGCAGAGTACACCCTGGATGGCTCGCCAGGCCATCGCAGGGCAGAAACACCTACTCTTTACGAAAGTCAGCAATGGTTCCTTTACATGCCTCTCACCACAGACAGTGAGAGACATGGCCGGCCTTTGATAACCCAGCTGGGGGGGACAGCAGCGACAACTTGGTGACAGAGGGGCTTGAACAGCCGACCGCCAGCTCAGTAAGCCAACACCTTAAGCCACCACTGCCCCATTCTCAAACAAACACAAAATTATTATTATTTTTTTTAAAAAGCTGTGCTAGAGAGCTTAATTTCTGGAGGTACTACTTAATTCAGTCTTCCCAAAATCTATACAACCTCTGTTTTTCACTTGGCAATGCATTCTACATGATTAATGCACTCCACACATATATTAATGTATTCCAGGAGGTGCTGGGCCTGTGTCATCCAGATAAGCACTCCAACGAGCTGATGACAGCCAGTCGGAGGACAAGGAGCCCGTCTGTATTCGGGTGTAAGCGAGTGCATCTGTGAAATTGCATCTCTCGCAATGTGTCACATAGCCGTGCACTCTAATGGCCGTCTGAAAATGGAGCGGACTCTAAGGGTGCAATAGCAGGCGGGCTATTCATAAATGGCCCTGTCAGCCCAGCACACAGAGATCATTCACATCTCTGCTTATTCCCCATTATCTGCAGGACAACGCAACAAGCGCCACACGCCGTGATCACGAAGGCTGCAGGTGTTTACCGCAGTGTCACATCATCCTTTCTTCAGTTATCTTTGGAAACGGGGGGAAAAAATAAAATGGCCCTCATCTCCTGTTTCATCAAATGGTACTAATACTCATTTTACAGACGAGCACTAAACCTGTGAGGAATGCGGTCTTCAATTAGGTGACGGAAAGACACGGTTCATCTTCATGAACACTATCCTGGTCAAGGTCATGGTAGATCTGGAGTTCATCCCAGAAATGATGGACGCAAGACAAGAGTATACACCGTGGATGAGGTACCAGTCAATCACCAGTTTAAAAAAAAAGAAAAATGAAAAGTATGACCTCCAGAAGGGTCGGGTCCAAGGGCCCATCCATTTTAAATGTATTTCAGAGTAATCATTTCCTGTGTTTCCATGGCGGTTCACACCTGCTTTAATTTCGAACAGATAGGCCACTGGTTTATACTGTGGCCCTAATACAAGCACCATTGGGAAAGCCAGTTGCGTGAAATCAGGACGGCCAGCAGATGCAAAATATTCCTAAAAGCAGCATGTTAGCAGCATATGACCAAACTCAACTGGTTCATAAATACACCAGGATGAAGAACCACTAACAGTAAAATACCAGGGGAGTGTGGATAACAAGGTACAGACGCACCACTGTTCATCAAGTCAGTCATTTATTTTTAAGAATACAATTTTTATTTTTGCGATAAGCTGCAAACCGCATTTCCAGCATCAATGAACTTAATGTAAAACACGAGTTACTCGACTTTTACCAAATGCACCTGGACTTTATATTAATCAATCCGTGGATAATTACTAAATGCAGACTGACGGCCTTAAAATATGCCAAAAAAATTACACTGAATTACAGTAGAGTATAATCTGAATTTCAATTATCAGAGATCAAATCCAACAAGATCACTTTCGCGTTCTGAAATCTCAGTTTAACAGATCGTAATTGCATCGGCCTTCCAGGACTGAAAAACTACACGTCTCCTTGCATTTGTCAACTCCTACAGCCTGCTCAGCTTTCCCAGAGTAGTAACATGCACAATACACTCATAATAGTGTGTGTGTGCACGCGCATGCTTAGGGTGGTGTCGGGGGTGAGGCAATAAGTTCAAAATGTGTGTCCTTGGGCTTCCTGATTGCGTCTCAATAAGGATGCGATTCCTCAAAGCTGTCACATGGTAATGAGAAGGCAAGGAGATTTTATAAAGAATTTTACAATACCCATCCAGATCTCAGGAGGCTTTGTGACTCCAGGTCAGATGCCATGGAAAATTGAAACGTTAAGCCAAGGGGACAATGCAATTCACCAATTCAAATAAGAGAAACGGCTGCTGGGCAGATACCGTTGAACAATTATATTGAAGCCATTACATCGTGAGACGCCTGCCTTACAAACACCCACACATTCAAGCTACCGCTAAGCTGAACTTCTGAAACGAATACACCCGAGTACTGAAGTTAAGCTTATATGTACCTATACATATGAGCAATCAAAAAGGTTACAGCACTGTTTCTGTTGCAAAAGGATGAAGCGCAGCACGGACACAAGCAGTAACACTTGCCAGTATGCTGAATGACATCACCGTCACACTAGGACCCAAGAGACTCTTGAAATGCTTCAGCATTCCTATGACCAAAAAACACACCACAGCTACTATATTAATCATGCAAGGGAAATTACTGCTTCTGCATTTAACCCATTCCAGGTAAGCATACACACACGTTAACAATAAGCGCACACACACTCCGAGCAGTGGGCTGCCACACACATCGGGGACGACAAGAGAGCAGTTGGGGGTTAGGTACCTTGCTCAAAAGGCACTTCAGCCATGAATGTGGAGGAAGTGAAGGTGCAGCTCACTCCCCCACCTCCACACATTTTTCCTGCTGGTTTGTGAATAGAACCAGCAACCTTTCGGTCCCAAAGCTGCTTCTCTAACCGCTACGGCTGCCCCCATGTTCATTAAAGTGTTCCTGAAATAAAAACCTTACGTTATCGGGCTTAACTGAGCACTGAAGAACCGAGCAGGAAGTACAATTCAAACTCGTGACATGCTTCAGGAACTGGAACAAAAGCATTCTGTTGAATTTGTACCGTACAAACGACAAGACATGCGCTTAAGCCGTTTCCTTAAAACCAGCCACCATTTCCGCTGAGACGCCCTTGTGGTGGAAAAAAAGAACTGCGCCTTCACTTGTCATTTTTTACTTGCTCCCCATAGACTGATTAAGGAACTCTTCTCTCAAACGCTTCTCTTCTTTCTTGATCTTTACCTTCCATCCCTCTTCCCTCCTGAGGCATGGTGCTTTGGTAACGACAGAAAATTAAACAGCACATCAATTAGGCCGACAGATTGCGATGCAGGTTCAGGCAAGTATGCCACAATTACTCAAATGAGGCGTCTGCTTAAGAGCAACGAATGCAGGACACACGTCACTTGTATTTTTAACTTGATTAGTCGCATAGTTAAGATTTCACAGAAGGGGCTACAGAAGAGTTTCCTTGTTCTGAATTTAACTGAAGCACAAAGGAATAGTGATATTCATCCTGTCCTGTTAACAAGCATGTCATGGAGGCAGACAGCTAGATTACATCCAAGGAGATATTGATAGGACATAGTGGTGCTGGATCGAATCGAGGGAACCGAAGCCTGTTTGCATGAACCCCCCCCCCCCCCCTCACTCCCAGCCTAACCCTGTCCTCCAGCACATTTGTACGTAGCATCAGGCACAATAATTGCCATGAGCAAAGGATTAGCATAATGAAGGTAAAATCTTTTGCACAAACCCACTGAAACAAGCGGTGTGTAACGCTCGCCAGGTGGAATGTTCCGGAAGGTAGCGCCCTTCTCTGGGAAGTCATCAGAGACCAAGTCAATCAGTAAGGAGGATAAAAGGCAGGTCAATCACTGGTGATTATATCACGAAGTGTGGAGGTCATGTGACGTACTGGCAGAAAAGCGTAACAGACACGGAATCCGGCCCATGGTAGAAACATCACTAAGTGGTCTAGCCCATGAAATGCCATTTTGGGCTAAGTGTAACTCATGTGACACACTGGTGGGACATTGGAACAGAGGCAGAAGGCACAGTTTGGCCCTCAAGTGGAGCATCGCATGAGACATCCCACACCAAGAAGCCAGAACCTGCAAAACCACAGCAAAGGACAGAGTTTAACGCACACACACAGCTCAGACAAAAAGAAAAGCAGTAGTTGTGTAACCACACACCACATTTCCCTTTGCAGCCTTTCGCGAGCAATGATGACAGTTTGCAGCACTGCCAGCGTCACTAACGCACTGACCTCCGGGTGGACAAATGTGCATGGGGTGAGACCGTATTTGCTTTGTGCTGGAATTGTTTACTGGTGCTCTTTGTTGCAATTCCATAAACAGTTCCTCAAACCACTCAATGACTGCACTGCTCAGGTCACCCGGGACCAATTATAGAACAGAACCCAAATTTCCTTTTTTCCACTTAAAACAGCGGACACTCAACACCTCATCTTGAGCTTCACTTATTGGAAAAGTCATTCTACCATCATCGCCAGTCAAAGCTTCCAAAAAAAAATTAAAGAAATAAAAAAAAAAACCCACACCACACTCAAGACTTTAGTTTACAAATCCAAGCATGCACAGAGTTTGTACCTGTGTTTGTAGTTCAATTTGCAAGTCACTCTATGCCTTGTAGTTATCCACATGTCACTCTATTTGGCATCTGCATGAACACTCATCACCGTCTGTTAGGGCTTAACTGCATACTTAAATGCGAGTCTTTGTGTCACCGGTAATTTATTACAAAGAGGAAAGGATGTCCGACAAAAAATAAACTTGGTGCATATATAAGAGTTATGTCAAAGTTACTGACCAAGTACGGTTGAATTACAACGAATGGTTTAAGAGGAGTCGCGGATAAAAGGAAAGTGTGACGCAGGAAGACGACAGACATGACTCGACTCATTGATTCCCGGCCTCTGCCCTACTAAGCAGGTGACAACATGTAGCACATGTTGGTATAGCTGTCAATTATCAATATCAACTTTGACAGGCATTATCAGCCAAAAATATCATTTATTATGTAAATACCCTGTACAGCAACTAAATAGTTTTATTTGTCCAAAGCGAACACAACTATACAACACAAGTTTGAAAAACTTTGGCTTATTTTATGCATGTTGTGCCAGGTTGGAGGGATGTGCAGATTATGTGGGAGGGGGTTGGTCTGGTCCAGATCTCCGGTTAGATGTACACTGCTTGGTGTGATCGGGTCATGGACTCGTCCTGGTACCGAAAGCTCTGCCTGCAGCGTGCAGGCCTGTGAAGGGGATTTTGAACATTGATCATGTTGGAACAAATTTTGTTCACGCTGCTTCTTCAGAGCCTTCAGCAATGCAACACCTCCCTGAATAACATCAAGCAGCAGATGACCGCTTTTCACGGGTCATAAATCCACCGAGCGTAGGAGAAGCGATTGCGAATCTCCCTGTTGTTCTTATGATGCTTATGGTACAGCCAGGACAAAAATATGACCATTACAATATATTTCTTGCAGGCTCTTTTCTACCCAACCCATCACCAATCTTGTTTCAACTAATTATTCTACTAAAACCCTCCATGTTCAGTCAGAACCTTTTAGCTCCAGATGTTGGGATTCTCAAGCCATATATATGCATCCACTGCAAAACCAGGCCAGTATCTATGGCAGGGGTGCCCAATCCTGTTCCTGGTGATCTACCCTCCTGAAGATTTTGCCCCATCTTCGGCTGCCATCAAAATTCCTCGTGATAGACCTATACTGAACAAAACCTGAAAATTGCAAGTATCAATGGGCAACTTGAAGGTCTTTCAAAAAGCCCTTAAAGTGGTCCATTACCTTGATACTGTACATGGAAAATTGAGGTGATAAACTAGATTTTGAACCAGTTAACTAAGAAAACCAATGTTAAACAGCCTAACTCTACAAGTTACATTTGCAGGACTCAGACCCCAAGTTTATAACATTAGAATATGAACATTTCTTTAAATAGACGCTAAGATTTGGATACTTTGAACCAACTCGTTAACTCACTGTGGATTTCTCTCTTCAGTATCCGATTCGTAACAATGACAGACAGACACCTCACGACAAGTGCCAGCACGTAAGGCTTGAGAAAACTAGAAGCACTCATAGCACAAACCTCCACCAGGCCATGTCACCTAATATTGAGCTGTTCATGTTTAACAATTCTTTTAGCTTTATATAATTTACAACATATCCCTGTAAAACATCTTGATATAGCAATTTACACAAAATCGTCATCTCCGGCCTTGACCTTTGAAGCTCAGAGCTTCTACGTCAACATTCTGATACCTCCAGGCCTGGTGTAAATTGGTTCCAAAGCTGATGAGATTTGGCCTTGTTACATGTCCCACACCATACTCAGAGATAAAAATCCAGGGATAATTGCGTTATATTGCACACAAACAAAAATAAACTAACCAATCAACACAGGTTAAATTTATTTAATTAAAAAAAACAAAAAAAAACACACCTGGAAGAGGTAAGAATGTCAAATCCAGAGTACCCTATAGTCCTCAGTTGACTTAGCCATGCAAGAGACACATCTATCCATCAGAACTTGTCCATTCATCAATCCTTTTATCCATACACCCAAAAACCAGCCAGTACACCATTCATTAAATTAATGTAACTTCTCCGTTCAATCTATCCATACAAAAGCAGCCATGCAGCCACTAAATCAATCATTACATGAAGACAACACATCCATCCATCATATCAAAATGAAATCGTACCCTACCACCCCCCAAAAAAAATTGTGAGAAAAGTCATATTTTGACAAATGTGTGCGCATGGTCCAGAATGGTCCATCCTCACTGCGGCATAAAAAAAAAAAAAAAAAAAAAAAAAAAAAAAAAAAAAAAAAAGTCGAGGCCGGTGCAATTCTTGTACTCCAATGTTCCACTGAAGAAATGGCATTTTTCTCAAAAACACCTTTGTTGGATAGACCACTTTGGTTCACAGCCTTTTAATTGTCCTTTTCATCCAGCCAATCATCTATTAATCCACACACACATCACTATTCCAAAAGGGTTGGGGGGTGGGAGACGACAACTATCCACTGTGTAGCAAAACAAGAATTGATTTTAGCATTTAAAAGTTTATTAAAACATAGAACCAGCTAGAAGCCACGGTACCTCTTTCCGTTACATGGCAGTCCTACTTTGGAGGACTGTCTAACCTTTGAAGTATCTCGAAGCCCTTTTATGAATTCCGCACCACTGAAGCACCTTCTGGCTTCTTAGCCTGGAGCCAAAACATAGTGACAATCACCCATTCTTCTGCCATAAAGAAGGAGATGTGGCCATCACCCTGCTCTGAGCACACTCTGTACGTTTGATGGAAGAGCATGCATATTTCATACATGTCAGCTCTCATTTGGTAGAAGATTAAAGAAGGGCAGAAGCGGAAGGATGCTGAAGTTGGAGGTCAATGATAAGGGGATAAATTATAAAAAAGGTCTCGCCCTATTTATATAAAAAAGGTCTTCGATGATATTGCTGTCTGTTCTACCTCTAGTTTGCTCAGACATTTCTTTTTGGATACCCTTCTAATTAATTATGCAGTTCGCGCAACACCACGACGTATTAGCTATCTTTTCTCCCTCTTTCATTTTTCCAAGAGTCGACATAACATCCAGATCTTTCTATTCAAAAAAAAAATTAGGCGTTGATATATTGTCAAACACTTAATTTGTCTCTTTATCCAGCTCCCTTTCTTGCCATCATCTTTCTACTCAGGTGATATTTACTGCACTCCTGCTGAAATGCTCAGATCGCCCGGAGACAGCCTGTAGCCACACGACAATCAAAGCAGCTTTCGCTTCGCCAGAGTTTCACAGATAATCACACACAAAAAATAAATAAATAATTTAAAAAAAAAAAAAAAAAAAAAAAAAAAGACCTTTGGCTTCAGATTTACTTGTTTAGCTGTTCAAGCTGTTAAACAGTTCCTTGTCACAGTCCAGTATTCTGATGTTATTGTTCTAGGACCTCTTTATACTGATGGGTTTCATCACGTTGCCGTATTGATTTTTAACATGATGCTATAGAACAGGAATACCAAGCTTCAAAATGCTAGTTTTACACCTGGATAAACGGAGCATTGTTTAACTTTCGTTCCCTTAATTTACTTTGAGTAGAATTAATAGACCGTAAACACTCGACTCTAGTTATAGCACTAGACTGACTCGAACTGCAGAGCTCATGTGACCTGCCTCAGTGTCATGATTAAAATATGTAAATATAAAATAAAACAAATAAAATTAATAAAAGCCTTTTTAGTTTCCTTTTTCGGTTTCCACTCAGTATAGTTAAATTCAGTTCAAGAGCCTCCATAGAGTTAGAGACACCTGCATACATGCACTCTCCAGTTCAACTGCTTACATTTGTTTTTTAAATAACGTGTGTATAGATGATCTTTTTTGCTCGTGTTTAAGTACAGTATATACTAAATCTGTGTGCCTTGGACTCAGTAGATATCAAACTGAACCGCCCTGAATATTTAGCAACATCCAGCTCACCATCAGTTCATAATTCTTAGTCAATTCTTCTGTTCACACTCTGAAAACAGGCAAAACTCCTGCTGTCTGATTGCTATTAACATTTTATTATTTAGCTTTTATTTTAACAAGTAGTTTAGGTAGCAATTTGGACGCAAGTCCATTGTTGTTTTAGTACTTTAGGTACCTTATTGTAAACTTTGGTGCTACAGTAAATTTAAGTTTAGTTTGAGTTCATGAACATCTATAAAGCCACCAACAAGTTCCGATTATTAACATACTGAAGGGCCGACACTCAAGTCGCCGAGCCCCAATCACACGAGACGTCAAGAAGCCCGAAGTGCGTGAATAATTCCTAAAGAACAGTTCAGATCTGTAGACAATGAGGATTGTTCTGGTGTGCGTGTGAGAGAAATTTCTCAGTGAAATGAATTAAAGATGACAGTGAGCTCTCTTTGAGGATTTTAGGGCAGGCTCGACTCAGGAGGGTGAAAGAGTAAAAAGCCTGCTGTCACTCATCCTATAACCACTGCACTCCGCAGCTATGCCAGTGCTTGCACACTGGATTCGCTCGATTTCTTCTCATAACTAGCACGGAAACACTGATCTAATTTAAATAAATAAAAACAAACAAACCACCTCAATCCAGCCTTTTCTCTTCTGCTCTCTTAATGACCCTTTCACGCCCCCCCCCCCGAATATCTCCATCACCTTGTACAAGTTATAAATTCAACGTCTGCTGTGTGTCCATGTGTTTGCACCTGTCATGAATCTATTGTGTAATGGGCCAAGTAACCTTTCGCTTATCTACTGGTACCTTGCTGAGTACTGCCAGCTGTGCAGGCACACAGTCAACATCTGGATGCTAATGCTGACATGTACGCGGTAAAATAATTGCAAAATAAACTTCCCTACATATACCCCTAGCCCGATACAGCCCTCCAACGGCATTCAATCTGATTTATAAAGTGCTTTTCATAGAAAAACATGGTCACAAAGTAGCGTCACAAAAGTTTGGTAAATTTATATCCTGCATAGGCTTTGAACATTAAAAAGCTAAATTAATAGTGGAGCAGTAAGGTGTACGCGCATAAGAACATGCAGCATACACAAACCCAGACATCACAGCAACTCTCACTGCTTCGCTAGCTGTGCACAGTTTAAAAAAAAAAATAAAAAAAAATCCGATGCTTGGTTTACACACAGCTCTGGTTCTGTCAGTCAATGAGAGACAAAAACAGCTTGGAATGAGCCACACAACACTATTCCAGCCAATCAGCAACATACTGTTTGTACACCCTGTTCCTGATTGGCTGGATGGAAGATAGGGTTGCCATTAGTAACGCTGCCTTGGAATTGCTGAGCTTCTGAACAGAGCATTGAAGCTCAACAGAATAAACAACTCTCTCTTCAAATATCAGATCTTCACTCCCCGTTAAGCAAGACTGATGCATTTGCACGGACGGTTTCTTACAGAAAACATGGATATGCACCATGGACCATGTAACTGCCTCTGAAAGCATGCAAGTGCTCACCTATAAATATCCACCTTCAAGACAGTCACTTTGTTCCACACTTATCATTCTACTAATGAAGCAATAGCTGAAATCATACAGAGATCTCCCAGGATAGCTTCCCTTTTTAATGACCCTTCACTAATCGCCTACAGATGGGACCAAAAGAACTTCACATCCCGGACTGTCACTAACAAAATAAATGATCTGTCAAACTAATTATGGCAGTGAGGCTTGAAACCATTCAAGACGTTGTACATTTATTATAACCGGCATTAAATTTCCAGGCCTCAAAGATCTGTTTGGTCACTCATCTCTCCTCATTCGCCAGCATAAGAGCTATTTATTGTACTCACTGCAATCAGCTGTACAAGAGAATATAAAGTGACTGGCTGAATGAAAAGCGTGAAGCGAGACACCAATGGACAAAGACATCACTGATAGCATTGCAACGTAGCACAAGTCAGTAAGGGTTAAAGAGAAATGAAGATTATAGACCAGTGTACAACCGAAGCTACCAGTTACGACATGACACCTGGACACTGGAAACAGTCGTGTTCTGATAAATTAGAAATCCAGTAATAACGTAGCACCACCACCACAAAAAAAAAAAAAAATTCTAAGGAATCATATGAAAACATGGTAGAATAGATCAAGATCTAAATCCAGCTGTACATCTACAAGCCAAAGTGTAAATCTGATGAAGATTGTGGAGACAAAACAACCCTAAGTTTGACATTGTCAAGACATTCGTTAAGCAAGATGGAGTTTCCCTTTTCAAAAATGCCAATAACACTTCGAAATTAATTTTTGTGAAACAGTGTACACTTCTTTGAAACTACAATTTTTTTTTTAATTGTTTGCTTTTATGATCTATAGTGGCATAGTAGCCTGAACAATTTGGCAGCATGAGGTGATGAATATATATTTTGCTTGGATTACAACATGCTTAAATATGCAACAGCTGCTGAACTTGGCTGAATTTTTCTGATGGTAAAAGGTATCTGGCTGTGCCAAGAGCTGATAAGGTTCAGCCGTTTTTCTCTAAACAAGGACAAGGTGTTAAGAGGACAACACTAGGCAAGGTCTGATTTTAAAAGTAAATAAAAACAATTAACCAGAATCCCAGTTAAACAAGCATTTCAGCCCATTGCCAGATTCTGTAGTCTAATTTTTATTATTATTATTTTTTTAACAAATAACGTCCCACAAAGTTTTGAGGTTTAGTACAAGGCAAGCTTGCTTTCTTTATGGATTACGGCATTCCGCACGAGCATATTTGAGGAAAAGGAAAATGCATAAACTTGTGCTTATTATTCATAGAAATCGAGCCGTTTGAAGTAGCAATGCCACCGGCTTGCTATACTTATGTACATTTATTTTGCCATTACCTCTGGACTACCTGATAACTACTTCGAATCACTTCATCAGAAGACTGTCTTTACGTGGTCGGGAGACGTTACCAGCATGTTAAACATGGTTTAGTGCACACTGGAGAAAGATCACTAGATCAGCTTCTGAAAGCAGAAAACGACATTCCAAAAACATTTTATCCACTAAACACTCAGAGTAGCGATATTACGGACCGCCCACAAGGTCACTACGTTTAGTGTCTAGGCAAAGCACCTCTTATTTTAGCTGAAAGCTAAGCTAATATTCCGGTTAACTGCTGAACAGGAAATGTTTACCCACCATGAACGCATCTTCATATAATCTGGCCTGCAATTATCCCATTAGCATCTTCGGTCAGAATAGCTAGGTGCTTTTGGTCGGAAATATATGAAAAGGTCAGCTGGGCTTTAACCTGTTTGACGAGCCTTGCATTGATGTAGAAAGGACATGAATGACCCGTTCGATGCAGGTTCGAGAGACAGCGGATCATGGTGGGCCCAATCACAACCAGTCCCATATAGTATTTCCTTCCATGTTTTAATTGGCTGAAATTAAAGCAGGCTTGCTTATTGGTGTTGACCGCCATTTAAAACACATGCACATGACCTGTTAAAATTTAATCCTAATATTTCTGTTAGAGTTTATAGATTTGGCTGGTCAATGAAATACAATAAGATGAGTACAGCGGCTTCTCCTCCTCCTCTTCCGTCCACACACCTTCACCACACGCCCATCCGCTTGCCAATACTAGCATCCCTCACTGTCCTGATTCTCACCTAGGGGACTTATAAAGCCAGCTGTGAAGAATTGCACCAGCTGTGAGGAAAAGCACTGACCTGGAACAAGCCCCTACATGTGACAGCAACCCTTAAATCAGAAGGAACATGTTATTTATAGAGATTGCTCTCTCCAGAGGTTACTGTTGTAAGGGGGGAAATGGATTGAGGTCCGTGAGTGATACGTCTTTGTCACATCTGATAATCAGCAGAACTAACCTGGACGGCACAAGCAGTACTTCTCCGAGTAGATGAATTGGGATGTGATGTCCTCCTTGGTGGGAGGTTCCTCTGAAACTCATCTGACCATGTCTTGTCGCGTGGAGCAATCTGATCTCATGCAAAATTCATAGGGATTTTGACAAGGAAGCAGGATTTGGATGGCTTTCAGACAAATTAAGTCATAAGCAAGAGCTATGAGCCCTTGCAACACCCCTTTGCCCAGCTTTTAAAAACTTCGAGCTTTCCAAGAGTTGATCAAACGGGTAGGCAACAAGCTGTTGTGCAGAGACAAGCCCCTTCTCTTTCGATAGGTGAATTCATTTAGCATAAGTGGCTCATTAGCGGTCGCTGGTAACGTGTAACAGTTACCCTTATTGATTTTCCGTCTTGCTTTGACACGATGCATCTGTTTCACAAACACCTATATTCTGATATTGAATCGTGAACACTGATTGGCTGAATCATTTTCTACAACACTTGGATGGTAGTGCAGGTCTTTAAATATTAACTTTCTCTAGTAGCAACTTTTTCACAGGGACTTTATATAAACCAGACTTTCCATGCACATGTAGCGTAATAAAAGTGATATTATATTAAAAAGTTTAGGAATTTTCAGACTGAGCAGTCCTAGGAACTTCTTGAAAGAAGCCCCCCACCCCGAGGAGTTACCAAAAGAACCGAAAACCACCAAGGACTTGTGTTTGCATCCGCACTGCCGGGCGGAATACTAAAGGGATACGAGTCACCTGGGAAGTTAAGGACATGTTGGTTAGGATTTCCAAGTTTTGCTTAGACACATCAAAATCTTTCAATTCGTCACATACAAGCTCAGTAAATCAATATCTTCCACGTCTGTCCGTGCTTTTTTTTTTTTTTTATATAAACAGAGCCAATATAAAAAGGTGCTGTTTACAAGGCTTTTTGCACCCGACCAATCACTGTATACCCACACTGCACACGGTTCCTTGTGTGCTGGGATCATACCTACCATTAACAGACATAAAATTTCACTTCTTTCAATGCACAAATAAATAAATAAAAACGTTAAGTATTTCCAACAGTTCTTAGAACTATAAAAAGTTCCTCCAGTCTGTATGTGCTTATTGATACGTTGAAGTTCTCCGTTAGGTGTTTACACGGAATGGAAGGAGTCTCAAATAGCACCGGGTTAATTAAAAAAAGTTGCAGTTTTGACCTTCAGGATGAATGATTTTTTTTTTTTTTGCGCTTTCGGTTTAAATAAATTTAAAGAACAGTGAAGAAGCCTGTTTGTTTGCCCCTGCTATACCAGGAACTGACTGGTCTTGCACATGTTCCACTATATTAAGTTAAGAAATAAAAAAATAAATAAATAAATAGTACAGCCAGCTGGTCATTATCTCGAACAGGCAGGGTGATGCAGAAACCCTGAAGTGAGCCAAAGGGGTCCTGTGTCACCATGAAGAGGTTGTGGGATAATTGACTCGCTCCCTGTACATTAATGGCTCCCAATACATACTACTTATAGAGAAAATTATAATGACATTTTTATTCCAAAGGGTTTTACTGCCTCTGCTAATAATATAGTCCATAGAAATGGTCTGTTATTCATAAAAGGTTCAGATATACAAAAGGTTACAGATGGCAGAATATTGACAGCGACCAATCAGAATTAGGCATTCAATTCAGTCACGTAGAGGTAATTAAAAGGTATTAAGGAACTGCTGGCAAACTGCTGTGGTATGGGAGGAATAAAGCACTCCAGGGCATGCGGATATTGGAAAATAATCAGTTTTAGAATTTGTTCTCCTCTGTCAGCACATGGGGTTGTTTTATTCTTATTTTAACCTGAGAGCACTGGCACCTGATTTGCAAACACTAGATTGAAAAGACTCCGACTTTTCCCAATGACTACTTGTTTCGTTCTCTCCGAAAGAACACCAGCAGTTCGTCTCGCTGTCAGCTGTGGTTAAAGCCTGGAAAAGGTGCTCTAGGGTGACGGGGAACAAGTGAAAGGCTGTTGCTCTAATTGCAAAAAGGTATAGAGTCAATATAGAGAGCAAATTGAAAATGGCATTGGAATAGGAAGAGGACACAGTTGGCTGCACCGACGAGAAGGATGTTAGACATAACAGTTAAGCAAACAGCAAGGTAGAGGAGCAAAGTTCTACTTTACTAATTGGGTTAGGAACATAATGCCTCACTCGGTACAGTTTTGGCTTTTGGTTTATAAAAAAAGACAATGCAAGTCTGAAGACCCATCATTCTGACACTCACTGTTGCCATGGAGAATATTCCCTCTCTCAGAGGTCCGTCGAAAACGACGACGTCAACCATTATTTACGTGTAGTCATGTGGGAGTACAGTCCAATTCTGGTTCGGCACACCCGCCGAAAAGTTGGGCACGGATGCCCTGTTTTTGGAGAAGGGGGAGTGGCCTCCTCTATGGCTGCGAGACGCTGGTGTCCGATGCCGCAGTGCATGGTCCGCCGTGAGAGTTTCCAATTGAGCTGGTTGGATCCGACAGTGTAACCACCAGTTGGTCTTTAGCATTTCCTCTGTCCGCCTCAAGACCATCTGCCAGTATTCTGCTGTCCATAGAGAATCTGACAAGGGAGGCACGTCTCGGGCAGTCAGATAACGTGGCCAGTCCACCCCAGGCGTCTTTGGATGATTGAGGCTACGACGCTTGCGGAGTTGGTCCCTCGAAGGACGGTAGCATGAGGGATGCGATCCTCCCAGGTGACATGGAGGATCTTCTGGAGGCATCGGATATGGAAGGCTTCAAAGGTCTTGATATGGCGGCGGTAGAGGGTCCATGTTTCCGCTCTGTACAAAAGGATGGCGAGACAGATGGCATGATAGAAAGCGACCTTTGTGCTCGTGGCCAGGTTCCGATTTTCAAATACCCTGGAACGTAGATGCCCAAACGCAGCGGATGCTTGGTGGAGACGGTTCTGGATTTCATCGTCAAGGAGCGTTTGGTTTGAGGGAGCTTGGGGAGCGATGGATTCTTTGGTGTCCATTCGCATGAGATGCGGCAACCTGTCCAGGCTGAGGTGAAACAGGCAATTTTTAGACCACCTTTTTTAGGTCCGTCCTCCACGGAGACAATGTCTCACTTAGGTGAGAATTGGATATGACTAAAATTAGGGGAAACATAAATAAATTTTCCCCATCGTTTATTCTTTTAATGGTACTCCTGTGACTCCACAAACTCAGTTAAATAATAGCACTGCATATTCAACTTATTTTATTTAAAAAAAAAGCCCAACCATGATACACAACCTGCGATGGCCTGGCGAGCTGTCCAGTGTGCACCCCGACCTCGCCCAGAGTCGGTTGAGATGGGCGCCAGCCTCTTCGCTACCCTAATTAGGATTAAGCGGTTCAGAAAATGAATGAATGACACACAACAAGAAATGTAACACTTGGCGAAATTATGGTTAAACATTTTGTCAGCTCACAGTAAAGTAAGCGAGCCACTCCAGGGTAAACTAATCTGCGTAAAGAGATCAAATCCAACGCCTCTCACCTCATCTCCCTCAGCCAGTGTGCTATTTCAGGAAGGAAAATTAACATTTACTTAAGTAGTGAATGCAGTACAGTAAATAATCTGATAGTCGGTGAAGTGGTCATGAAAACCTTTGAGATTTGCTCTCCACAGTGAAACTGATGAATATTGAGGTTGACGTTATGGAATGGATTACAATTTCAGTCCAATCAAAAACAAAATGGACTGCAACCACAGCTGACCTTGGATAAATTGGCCCCCAGTGATCTCATCATTGTCCCCAATCTCCATTGGCCTTCCTTACTGTTTGGGGTTTAATGACTGCTCTAATGGCGAGAAAATTAAAAGGAAGTGAATTGGGGTTACACGGACGTCCGCGATTTTAACACGGGGTTAACAAACCTTCTGTTTTTTATCTCGGGCTTAATAAGGAGTTCCCATCCTCACTCAGTCTACTTACATTTCCATGCAAATGTCTCATCCTTTAGAAAAATTAAAGCAGGAAATAAAACTTTTAATGTCGGATATTCTGAAAGGGTGCTTAACAACTTAAACTGAAATTTAACCCAGTAAATTGTGCAGCCCGTGCATGTGATTCAGGTCATGCCTATAATAAACTATCGGCATTCAAATCTTGAGAATACAGCAGTAGCTCTAAGCAAAAATATATGTCCAAATTAAACGTTATTCATTTCTGAAGGGAAAAACTAAACAACTGCATCATCAAATCACTGGTAAATAAAACTAACATTTTACAAAATGATAAACTTGATAAATTTGGAAAAACTCTAAAATTGTGATTACGCAAAATAAAAAATGTTTATATATCATCTCATATCTCAAATAAACAAACCTCCAAATATCACATATTCCCATGACCTGAAGTGTTTGGAGGACATGCAGGGGTCAATGCAAGACGAATTTTTACATCTGCCCACATCTGGGCTGAAAGGTGAAGCTAACAAAGCTGCAGAGGGTTTACTGCTACAGGAGTGCTGCTAGCAATTTAAGCTACTTCTTTCTGCTATATTGGTTTTCCTGATTAAAATCCCTTTATGATGCCATTTTGTTTGATCTAAGGCACTAACGGTGACCACACAGAAAGCTACCAATGTTTAAAAAGTTTTGATTGACACTGTGTGTGTGTGTGTGTGTGTGTGTATATATATGACTTACCTGTGCTCAAATTCAAAATCATTAAACATGCCAGGTGCTGACCTTGAAATCTGTATGTTGGTAAGACTTACCTTTAAAAACAGAGCTTGAAATTTGGAGCCACAGTTTTGAGATTAGGAAGAACAAAGATTTCCTTGATATAAACCTTAAACATTAAAATAGTGTTTTTAGGTAAATTAAACCAAACCTGAAGCATCCCGGATCTACAGAGGAAAAACACACCGCATTCATCGGGTCCAGAAGAAAGCAGCATGTGGTCTAGCCGTGGTCTCACCTTCAGAATAAAATAAATAAATATATATATATATATATATAAATATAAATAATATAAATAAATAATATATATAAGAGAAAATCACTGCACTAAACCAGGGTGGGCCCAATCCTGTGCTTGGTGATGTACCTTCCCAAAGATTTTAACTCCCATCTGACAAATCCAACTAAACATTTCACAAAATGAGGATCCCGGAGCATTTTTAATAAATAAAGCTTAAATCAAACTTTCCTTTAATTTAATCTGAAAAATTCAATAACTAGAAACATGTTTACCCTCATATGAACCTGAAGAACTGCTCAGTTTTCTTCTGTTTTACCTTTAAAAGCTTTTTGAAAGATAGAAAAAACAAACCTTTGTTCCAGGCTTCATTCTGAGTCTCATTTTCCTCCTGAATGGGTGTTGCGTGTTTTTTTATTTTTTTTTTATTCCTAGTCATCTGAGCGTTGCCACACCTGCATAAATTAGAGTGAATCAAGCAAATTAAACACAGTGGGCGGAGCTTGTTTTCACACAGCTGCAGCTGAACTCAAATTGATTGAAAGTCATTCGGTGTGCTCAGGTTTACCTTTTTTAAGCATTTTTGAATTTAAAAACAGTGGTCATAAGAACTCTGCACTTTCAACAAGGACACAAATTTAAAATCACCAGCCACATGCTTGCAGTACACTTCTTATGCTGATCAGGCTACAATAATATTGTGCTATATAGTCTACAAATATAACAAATCAAATGCTACTGATGAGCTTAGCAGTAGCAACAAACAGCTATATTGCGTAAACCACAGAAACATACATTGCTTGTTTAAATTTTTGGTATATATATATATATATATATATTTATATAAACATTTGCTAGGCTACTTACACCCATATATCATAGATGCCACATAGGCCTTGCAAAATAAAATGAGTTTATTTAAATAACAGAAAAAAAACAACAAGAAAGAAAGGTAACTCATTACATAGTCTCAGCATTCCAAATTATCACCATTATTTTCATCAATTTTTTATTTCTCACATCTCAACAGAGATTTGCTGGATGACTTGAGCTTGAGCTCAGTAGAAAATGTGGAATCACCTCATCAAAGTCAGCCAATGAGCTCGCAGCTTCCCAAAAGCTTGGATTGATCATTGTTTAGCACCAAAAGAATCTGACGCTTCAAAGGCCCTGAATATTGAAGCAACATGAAAAAAAAAAAAGTTAACCAACCAATGAAAGAGCGCCACCTAAAGACTGGGAGGAAAAGTGCAAAAAAAAAAAAAAAAACAAAAAAAAACACTAACCCCCCTTTTAATGTATTTATTGAGCTTGTATACATGGAAGTCTCCACTTTTGCCATTTGATGCAAGAAAGGCTTGACAGAAGTTAAATGGATTTTAGAAAATCCATGGCTGGGAATCCATTAGGATAGTGGATAGTGGGGTAGCTGAGGACTGTAGACCCAGCCTCCACTGCTTGGTCTCTGATGCCCCACATACAGTATCTCCGGCAGCAACTCTGGTGCCCCATATATCTCCAGCGGCATCTCTGGTGCCCCACATGCGTCTGGCAGTATCTCTGATGCCCCATATATCTCCAGCGGCATCCCTGGTGCCCCATATACCTCAGGCAGCATGTCCGGTGCCTAACATGCCTCTACCAGCATCTCTGGAGCCCCACATGCCTCTGGCAGTGTCTCTAGTGTCCCATATGTCTAATGCAGCATCTCTGGTGCCCCACATGCTTACGGCACATGCCCCAATTATCAACGGTTATAGCTCTAGAGTTCAGTTTGGACCGAAAAAGAGCAGGACCTGATGAGGGCGTTTGCTGCTCAAGCCAGTCCATTTTAAAGCTGTGTTTCGTGAGATGCTTTTCTGCTAATCATGGTTTTAAGGAGTGGTTATTTAAGTTATCATAGCCTTCCTGTCAGCATGAGCAAGCCTGGCTATTCATAGGTGATCTCTCTTATGGATTTGTGGATATGTTTTGATTCGCCTTTTTAGTCATAAATGTGAACCAATCGCATCATCTTATTTATACAACTGAGAACTTGAGGGTTAAGGGTCTTGCTCAAGGACTCAACAGTGGCAACTTGGTAAGACATTGACCTCTGAGCCACCAATGACCTATCATAAAACTTTCCTAAGGTTTAATTTAACTTTTACAAGGTACTCAGTTGCAGTTGCAAATAAAGTGAAAGAGGTTTATATTAGTGTGTCTCCTTATACATACATTTCAACAAACTCAGATTTAGTGACCAGAGTCACCCCGCAACCGTGGTAGAGTTACATGGTATTTGCAAATGAATGAATGAATGATTGATGTTAAATTATGACTTAAAATAGCACGGATTAAAAGGACGACATTTCACTTGATTTTCTTTGGCACTGATGAAATCGTTTGTTTTTTGGGAGGCTAAATGTAGATGTTAGCTCCTAATGAACGGCTTGACGAGTGTCCACATTGGTACACTGTCCTCACTTTCTTCCACTGCGATTTCTATCCTTCATCCAACATAACTTTGAATTTTACCGAAAAAACACACCCATATTGGGAGACGAACACGTGCAGTTTTCCTTTAAATAAGCCAGTTTAGTTTTAGTTACACAACAGTTTTCTAGCCAAATAATGAGGCACCTTCAGTGCAATTAAAATTACACTAATGCAGCCCCCAGTCAGCACAAATGCCATTAAAAGTGTAGCAGATGGAGACAGTAACCCTGCCAAGATCTTCCAGCCAAGATGTAAGGACTGTAGTAGACATCACTGAGTACTTTGCAGACATATTTAAGTTCCTACTGCCAATATACACAACAGGCAGGTTAAAGGGCATTTAAAAATAGATGCGTGCGTCAGGACTGTAATGAATCAGGAGCATCATGCTAACAAGATTTTAGTGCAGGTGAGCTTGCAGATATAAAGCTCAGAAAAAGTGCTATTACAAATCCTGTGTATGAAAGAATATTGTGAGGGGCACTTATCGAGTGCAAGGTACCTCCACCCTGCAACATGGGTAATGTAGTAAATAGGCCCGATATACTGTAGGTATTGACTCTCACATTCTATAGTATGTGGATGTGACCATTCATTCACTTATTTGCGGTGAGCAAAATGTCAAAAAAAAAAAAAAAAGTAAATCACAGTAATACATGTTTAGTTTAAGCCACACCCACTTTTGGCTTTAATCTGAAGGAAAAAATTAACTAGGAATATTTATCGCAATAAACCAGTTCAGATAACGGTAGTGCGTTTCTCTGATAGTATATTAGCCTCTGAGCTTCCTAGCGGTTTATTAAAAGGAGAAATTCACCTGTTCCTCTTTTCTACTCAAGCAGCTAAGCAGTCTTCATTACAATTTGTCCGCATGGCTGTCCATGTTACTGTCAGCCAGCATGTCTGCACAGCCGAGGTACTTGTTTGAGAACTTGTCAGTGCTATTGCATATGTGTCAGTGTGCTTGCTGGGTAGTCGTGTATGCTGCTCAGCTGTCCATATGTCATCACGACCCTCTGAACAAGGATTGTCTTGCACCAGACAACTGTGACTAGATGTCAGAGATGTAGTCTGTTACTAGGGATTCCTCAGCTGAGACTCTGGATACATTAATGCCAATGAACCAGTCACAGTCTGGGAGGGGGAAAAAAAACAATAACCTCTTTTTCTTCACTAAAAATAGTGTATCCAGCAATTAACATTTGCAATCAATCTAAACACTGTAAACTCATTTGGCACAATGGAACTTGGGATGACACGAATCTGTCAGGTGGGAGACCAGGAAAAAAGAAAGTAGGCTAAAACAGAGAGCGTGAGAGTCCTGTAAGGGAAGGATACGAGTAAAGATACATGAGTAGATAAAGTGGGGCTTAAAAGCTTACCAAGACACATTATGGACCTGTCAAACCTGTGAGAGGAATTAGAACAGAAAGCAGGCCCGCTATAAAAAAAATAAAATAAAAAAAAAAGGCTCCTTATACGCAAAGCCTTGGATAGAACTTCAGATCTAAAAAAAAAAATGGATAGGAATGGAATAAATGAGCACAGGAAAGCATCACACTTCACTTCCTGCAAATATAAATAACAAAGCAGAAAAACCTTTTGTTCTGTACGGCTCTGCATGGAAGGAAGGCCAAAATAGGTCTGAGGTACAGATGTAAATAATAATGAGCGTCGCGAGAGCTGTTCTGGTGTCAGCATGGCTGATATGCTACCGCTTCCTGTTTTAAAATGGAAATCAGATTTATTTACAGTATACTCAAATCTTCTGTATTTATCCTGCCCTGGTTTTATTATACTGATTGTAACTCTTTTCTCTCTATTCTTCCTCTTCTTCTTATTATTATTATTACTATTATTACTACACAGGAACTTATAAGTATTTTTTAGTATATTTTACATTTTAAAAGCATGACAGTCACTAAACACTTACTGTTGTTCTTAAAATAAATTACTTTGATTTAGTCTCCGATTTTTTATAAAGTTGTACAAAATTATTTAAATAGCCAGAGACATGGCCGGCCTTTGATAACCCAGGTAGCTGCATTGGGGGGACAGAAGTGAAAACCTGGTGATAGTGGGGCTTGAACCCCTGACCTTTGGATCACTAAGCCAGCACCGGGCCACCTCTGTCTCCCAATATATATATATATATATATATATATATATATATATAATTACTTTTATTATTATTATTATTATCTGAGTTTCCTCCCACAGTCCAGAAACATGTATATAAGGTCAGTTGGTTACTGTAATACTCTATCAGTGATAATGAGCCTTTGCATCGGTTGTACTCCAAACAAGGTAAGGTGGGATTCGCTGCCGCACAACTGCAACCCTGATTGATAACTCATTCATTCATTTTCTGAACCGCTTAATTCTAATTAGTGTTGCGGGGGAAGCTGGACAGAGTACACCATACAGCCTACTCTTGACGAAAATCAGCAATGGTTCTTTTACATGACACATGTCCGGCCTTTGATAACCCAGTAAGCTGCACAGGGGGACCACAGTGACATCCCGTTGATAGTGGGGCTTGAACACCCAACCTTAGGATCAGTAATCCAGCACCCTACCACCAGGCCACCCCGATTGATAACACCCCGATTGATAACTGTATGATAGATAAACGTATGGATGGCTGGATGAAAACTCGATGATACATGATTAATGTGTTCATCTATGTTATTCTAGGCACGGATACTGTAGGGAGCATAACTCGAGGTGCATTCGGATTTCATAAAAAGAAAGTCTGACCTCAAGTGAACGTTCATTTCGGCACATGGTGACATTTAGAAAGAGAACTTAACAGGACTTGTCACACAGATCAACATTTATGTCAGACAGAATGTGGAAAACAGTGTTCTTTAACTCGATTTGGACTCGAATGCCTGCAAACAGAACAAAGCATCCTGGAAGAATTGTGACCTTATAAGGTCATTTGGTTTATGTTTAATTTTTACTCGAATTCTTTTTACTAGAAAAGTATGTGCTGAGGCACCAGTGAGAAATAAAATACACTTCTGAGGATTTCAGATAGAAAGCAAAGTGAGTGAAATCAATTATACACTAAAGTGTATAGAACGCCATCACCGAGTTATCCGGACCTTTGAAACCTCAATGAAAGATCAATCAATACAGGATTGCAGAAGAATGATGAGGAATTGTAAAATAGTAAGAATGAGAATGGATTTTTTCATACTTTTACTTTATCAAAAATAAATCAGTAAAAAAAACAACAACATAAAGGCGCCACCAGAGCAGACCACACTGCTCCGTGGAACGGATTCTCAAAACATCATCCTCAAAAAAATAAAATAATGAATGAATAAATCTGTCTTTTTATGATATTGGAGAACACCGTTGAGATTTAGTGACTTCAAGCTGTAACCCATGATTCATCATTTCCATACCCGTCAAATTATTCAGTGAGCCCTTTTATCCGGGGATGAAGTCATCCTTTTATTTTTTTTTATCTGTGTATAGGGGTGTGTATTTTATCTGTGTATAGGGGTGTGTATTTTATCTGTGTATAGGGGTGTGTGTT
>JAQMYF010000027.1:4669575-4706594 GCA_030014195.1 Neosilurus mollespiculum
TCAGCGTGTTTCTGCCCTGCGATGGCCTGGCGAGCTGTCCAGGGTGTACTCTGCCCTCACCCAGAGTCGGCTGAGATTAAGCGGTTCAGAAAATTAATGAATGAATGAACATAAACAGTGCATGTAGATCGCTAATTAGCTGAACTGCGTCTCTGCTGCGCCTGAGCGCACTGACATTATATTGCTGCATTGCATTCTGGATCTTTGAGTTTGTTGCCACTTGTTGTAGGCCGGATTCTCAATAATAAGATGAAGCTAAAGAATAAAACTGGCTGTTATCCCATGTGTTTCAGGATGGGGGTTTCTTTGAAGGTTAACAATGTTATAGATTTCCAGAAAATTAAGTTTCCGCGAGAATCCGAGATACCAGATCTCCTTTCTCACAATGAACAGCTCATTCGATTTCCTGCAGAGCCTGTGCAATTGATGTGTAAATAGTTTCTTCTAAACTGGATTAATCTTTATTACTCTAATGCTGTTAGGGTACTACACTGGTGATGAGATGCTACGGCTCCAGAATACCGACCAGTGGTGAATCATGAAGCAGCTAAGCAGTACACATACAGCTCCTCCGGCACTACCTGTATAACAGTACATTTCTGCACACCATTAAAGTAGTGAACTACACCCAGGGCATTACCCCTTCTCGACTTTTTAAGTAACTTCCTTGAAAGCAAGAAGGTCCCGGATTTAAGTCCTGGTCCGAGTAAGGGCATTTCTGCGTGGAGTTTGCATGCTCTTCCCTTGTTTGCATGGGTTTCCTCCGGGCACACCGGTTTCCTCCTACAGCTCAAAGACATGCATATTAGGTTAATCGATTGTTCGAAATTGGTCCAGAATGTAAACGAGACGTTGGATCTGCATTGTACTTGCGAGCTGTTCAGGTTGTACCCGTCCTTCGGCCAGATTTGGCTGAAATGGGCTCCAGCCGGCGTCGGGAAATGAATGAATAAATGATTTGTGGGGCCACTCAGAGGCAAATGTGAAATCCTGCAAATGGGAACTGTTAACCTGACTTCAGTTCTGATCCAGAAACATAAAAACTACTTAACATACAGACATCGGACGTGAATTATCATAAATGTTGAACATGGTGTTTTTGCATATAGCCCCTGATTAAGGAACAGGATGGAGAGGGGAGAAATAAACCGTAAAATAAACGGATTAGCATGCTAGACGACTTGGTTACTCAGATGATGCAATCAGAATGTAAGGACTTTCCTCAGAGACTAACAGAGGGAGGGAAAAAAACCCACACTATTTTAAAATTACGCTCAGGTTTCTCAGTATGCTCTGTCTCGGTTGCTGTTAGTGTAAGAAATAGGTATGAAGTTCCATACAGTCGCCTGTTATTAGGAAAAAGAACCCCATTAAAAAAGAAACCTTGTGTGAAATTTGCTCAAAAGTAAATGTTGTAAATAGTTTGTAGCTTTAATTATTTGAAATATTACATCATGCTGATCCAGAATTCAATCTACCTGGCAACCTGACTCAGGATAAGTGGTGTGGATAATAAATAAATATATAAAACTTTAACATATGTCTAAACAACTTTTCCTATCAACCCAACATAATTCATTCTTACAGTTCCTTTATCTTTGGTGCCATTCCTTACATGAGCGAAACTGGAATTACATTGGTATTTTATTGTCTAAAATATAACCCACTACCTACTTAATATAGTCTTATTACCTAGCATTCCTTTATTGCATATGCGTGGGTAATGAACTGCATAAACACGGCATTTCCCGATTATTAATACACTTCAACATTACCAGCAGCCATGTGGGTTCATTATATGCTTTTTAAAGATGCTTAAGCCTGATAAAGTGCAATAAAAATGGCGCTTTCTGTCTTGCTTGTATCTCGTCACATTATTGCTGGGTTTCAGTGATCAGAGAACCCGCTGACTCCATGTTTGTTCATCTAGAAGAATTGACTGCAGGATCCTGCAAATGGGGGGGGGGTGCCGATATTAATTTTTAGCATCGCATGCTTCATACCTGTATCTTGGTAATTGTTTAGATTCGGCAACACGTTTTTTTTTTTTTTTTTTTTTTTTTTTTTATAAAAGTTTTCAAATATGTCCAGTTAGTAAAACTTACTTTAAAGCAGTTTTGTTTGTTTTTTTTTTTTTTTTTTTTTGGTACTACAAGGTCCATAATGACCGAGTCTATTACCAAAAAAAAAAAAGCCCGGATGACATTAAACTGTAGTGCAGAAATGCATGAGGGACTTAAAGCCTTCACTTTCTCATGCAGCTGAACCAGTGATTCATAAAGATCTCAGCATTTTGCTTTCAGTTTTAACTGGAACAGTTCGGTGCTATGATTTTTTATTTTCATCATGTGCTGTTCACTGAGGCATGATAAGGAAAAAAATCTTCATGGAGAAAACCCTTTTACCATTTAAAGTATTTAAAAAAAACCCACAAAAAACAAGATTTATGTATGAAGTGTGAATGCACAAACATATCTATCTTTTTTTTTTTTTTTTTTTTTGTAGACTTCATTAAATACCCAGTGACGTAATGGCAAACATTTACACAGTTTTATATTACACTGTGCAAGTTTTGTGAAATAACCATGGTGAATTTTAATTTTTACTTGTGCTTTTAATTGTATGTTCTAATGTTAACTCTGAATATTTATATTACGTTTAATTTTAACTCGAGGCCCCCGGTGGGGAAATCGCAGCAGTGGGCCATGATCTAACCATTATAAACTATTGGTGGCCTTTTTCCTGATGTTGAACTTGACCTACAAGGATCCTTTCATAAAGACGTTGCAGCCTTTGGTCCCAAGTTTCTACCATGGATATTTGATGGTGATATGTCGCACAGCTCTTGGGGTATCGGTGTGCAAAGAAAGACAGAGAGAGAGAGAGAGAGAGAAAGAAAGAAAGAAAGAGAGAGAGAGAGAGAGAGGGAGAGAGAAAGAAAGAAAGAAAGAAAGAAAGAGAAAGAAAGAAAGAAAGAAAAAGAAAGAAAGAAAGAAAAAAAGAAAGAAAGAAAGAAAGAAAGAAAGAAATTAACTTATTATCAATTATCAATCAATTAACTTATTTTTCTTCCCTCACTATTGTCAAAATACATCACTAATGAGCAAAACAAGATCCAAAAGGGTTCTTCTTGGTGACACCAGATAGAGTAAATCAGATAGAGATAGTATAAATCACTAGCCTATACATTTGTTGACATGTACAGTACATGTTGGGAAATGATGTTCAGTATAAGAATATTATGCGATAATAAAATAAGAATCCAGGGATGAGGACTGGGCAGTCTTTATGATGACAGTAACTCAGAACAGGTACAAATCCAGAAGAGATTATCCACTGAAGCAAGGATAGGTTTTCGGATCCTTAAACTGTTATTGGAAGGATAAATAATAGCTTACAAGTTATCGTGAAAGAAAGAAAGAAAGAAAGAAAGAAAGAAAATAAAACAAACAAACAAACAAACAAAGGCGCAAACTGACAAAACTGAAAATGATACCAGCTACACTAAGACGGCTTGTAATTATTGTATATTTCTTAATTAAAAGCAATGTGGAAAGCATTGAGGGCGGGCTGCCCCAGGATGGTGTTGATGGTCGCATCACAGGGCGTGTAGCATAAAAAAGTACGTAGGTCAATCTCCGTGACATCATCACTGAGATCAAGAGATCCGGCCCACTGTAAGAGCATTGCTAAGTGGTCTATAACATTACATGGGATATTTCACAATTATGTTTTGCCCTACCTTTAAAAACCCTTCTCTGTCTCACACCATTAAAACATATTAGAAAAGCCAGTATAATAAATAAGAAAGACTTTTTGGATGACAGACAGAATTGATTTTCATACCAGCTCAGACCTGTTTTCGGCACAATGTTTTTTCACAAGTTTTGCTGCTTGTACCAGATAACAGCCGCTATCCCACGCCAGCAGAGTAAAAGCTAATATTTGCATGTGCACATCACCTTAAGATTTGAAAAGCAAAGACAACACGTCTCTCCAAATATATGTATCAGAGTCAAACACTTGCCTGTTTATATAGACTCAGTTAGATGGCCTGGGTCCTACGGCATTTAAAGAAGACTAGATTAGCCAGCTTATAATTAACAGATGATGTTATTTAATTAAATGAATGGCTTGTTGTTTGTGTTTGGGAGGCAGGTGTTTAAAACACCTATTGCTTTTGTCAAGACTGATGCTAACATAATAGGAAGTTCTAGCTTCAGAGGAGTTTGTCTTGTAATGTAGTCTGATTTTATCCATCTAATCATTATCACATTATCAATAGCACGTGTCCGTCAGGGTCACGGCGAAGCCAGCCGATGCATGCTGACTGCAGGCGAGAGGCAGACTACACCCTGAATAGGCTGCCAGCCAATCACAGGCCTAGTCTACTCAATCATTGACTCAGGAAGTTCTTGATCAGCTAAAAGAGGTGTGTCAGATTGTGGTTGGCGATAAAATTTGCAGGAAGGAAGATCTCCGGAAAAGGGTTGGTGACCACTGCTATAAAGGATTAGCTCCTTGGTTCCTTAAAAATGAGGAACCCTGAAAATGTTATTGTACTGCCGCTATTAATAGTTTAAAGGCAATAAAGGCACACGTAGCTTTTACACTATGCTTCCTTGAATATTAAGAAGAAATATGATCCTGATACACAGGTTGAGTGGAGAAACCCTAGGTTACAATGGGGGAGTGCGGTATAGGGATGCACTTGCGAGTATTGCTGGCCACCTAGGGCCTAAATAATACACCGGATATGTAATCTACCTGCCCACAATACAACCAAATAAATTATGAATACACATCTTCAAATGAGATCTTTAACTCCCTGCGGTTCTCCAGACCAGAAGACCAGAAGAAAACAAAGCGGAGAAGCATAATATATACAGTCCAGCGCCCTGAACAAATGTGTATATTTACGAAGTAGCTTCATAAATGTGCGTCCCAGGACGAGAAAGCAAATTAGAACGTTCTTTACCCAAAACACCACAGATATGAACGTACACATTCCGGAAGGATGAAACAACTAGTTGGGAAAAAGTGGAGACATTACAAACTAAGAGATTTTTTTAGTTTTGTTATCTACGCATATGCTCAAATGATACATTTTTCCGGTTTTATTGAAATTAAAGCACCCGGACTTGGGTGTTACTGCGTGGAGATTGCGTGTTTTCCCCTTGCTTGTGTGGGTTGCCTCCGGGTACGCCGGTTTCCTCCCGCAGTTCAAAGACATGCACATTAGGCGAATTGGCTGCCCCTACGTGTGAACGTAAGTGTGAATGGTTATGTGCGTGTTGGCCCTGTGATGGGCCGGTAAGCTATTCAGGGTGTACCCTACCTTCAACCAGTGTCGGCTGGGATGGGCTCCAGCCTCAGCATGACCCTAATAGGATTAGGTGGTTTGGCAAATGAGTGAGTGAGTCAGTGAAATTTAAGTAACTGGAGTCCAGTGACATGAAAAAGCACAAAGGTAAGCGTCATGTCAGAACTATTTTAAGTAATTAGGCTTCAAATCATGGAATTGCAGCACAGCCTCCAGACCTAAACCCCATCGAGATGGTCTAGGACGAAGTGGATAAAAGGGTGAAGACTGAGCAGCCAACAAGTATAACACATTTGTAGGAAATTCTGCGACAGTGCTGGGGAAAAAAGTTCCGGAACAGTATTTGATTTCCATCATCGGATGAATTCCACAAGTGTGTTCAGTCTGCCAAAAATGTGGAATATCTGCCAATAATGGCTGGTTTAACCAGAAAAAAAATTACAATAAATTGTGTTTGAACAATCAATTATATATATATATATATATATATTTTGCCTTATGTCTAAATTTTAGAATCGATTGCGATATTAACTACATAAATTCCAATGAAAAATGAAGCTTCATTTGTGTACAAAATGCACATCTTCGGAATATCATTTTCTTTTTCCAATGCAAACATTTTTTAAGAATATCCATAAGACTGCTGATGATGTCCACTGCCCTAATTTCTGAAGAATGACGTCTTGACCATATTCCTAGCGTAATGTCAATCTCATATTGTTAAATGAATTTAAAACCACAGTGTTCAAATTAGTTTGACTGATCGATTGATTGATTTTTATACCCATCAGTAGAATTTAGATGAGTTACAAACGGTGTTCATGAGTGAAAGACAAGTCTAGTCACATAAAAATGAAGCCATTTAAAAGAGAAATATCTTCTTATTACCGAGGGCAACCACTTTCCCTACGCAGGCTTTACTTCGAGTGTCTGACAAAGCCTCTCATCAAAGAAAATATCCAAGAGGGAATGTGAAACAGGAAAAAAAAGGGAAAGCAGACAGAAGGGAGGAGACAAGAGAGAAGAGGGAATAGAACCAGCTATGTGTGCGCCATCTTATTAACATAGCTTCCTGAGTAGGAGCTAATCAAATATACTATGTACAGTGTGTCAGGAGAGAATGATTAGCATATAATTAAAGTTGTTTTGAGAGCTGGTTTAATAGTGGATGGCGTAAACAGCAAGCAAAAGTTTTGGTTCCCAAGTAATTTATTTATTAATTTATTTTTACGAGTCAAAGTAAAAACGCCCCTACGAACATCCCCTACATGCGAGAGAAAGATTGGTGTGCATGCTGGGTATATAGCTTCACATTCTCGAGAATGCACATTTTATATAGTTACTTTCTTCTGAGTCCTGATGACCTTGTTTTTTTTTTAACCGTCATTTATTTATTTGCGGCTACACGTGCCTACACAACTGCTTGACACAATTTTTTAAATAGCAACTTGGGACCAAAGTTGAAAAGTTTATAAAAAGGTCATTGTAGGTCAAGTTCAAGGTCAGCAAAATGGCCGCCGATTGTTTATAATGGCCAGGTAGGGGCTGGTGTGATGAGGGGCCTCTAATATTTTATTGTTATTCATATTGTCCAGGTTTAATTATTCATCTCTGTCTAAAATTAGTGAAAAAAGAAAAGAAGTTGGACTGTTTAACTGTTGTACAAACAAAGCAGTTCCATGTGAATGACCACTGAATTTTATCATCTGAAGTCTGTTATTACTCGGATTCTCACTGTAATCCCTGTAGGTTCCATGTTCCCATCAGTATGAGCTCAATATGCAGTAGACAATATTTTCCCATTTGCACCATGTTGCTATGTCTGTGATCAGAAATAAAAGTTGGTGGAGCTGCGCAACAGGGTGTTTGGCGGCTGAAATACATGGACACGATGGGATTTCCACGACGATTTGGACCAGAATTGCACAGTGTTACCATCTGCCAATGTGTTTTAAGTGTGTGTTCACCCTCAACTTGTCCAGCCATATAGCAATGCTGTGAAAGTCACTTGTAGTGGTTACTCCCGTGCTCAGGCATTTCTGTGAAGAGTCTGCATGTTCTTCCCATGCTTGCATGGGTTTCCTCCAGGGTACGCTGGTTTCCTCCCAAAGTCAAAAGATATGCACGTTACGCTAATTGGCTGTTCCAAATTGCCCCTAGGTGTGAGTGTGAATGGTCGTGTGTGTTTGTTGGCCCTGTTATGGTCTGGCAAGCTGTTCAGGGTGTACCTCGCCTTCGCCCAGCGTTGGCTCCCCGCGATCCTAATAGGATTAAGCAGTCGTGCAAATGAGTGAGTGAGAGTGAAATATAAATATGCAACATATTTAATGCATATAAGCTCATGATGAAATCACGAGACTTAAAATCAAAACAGCTACACAGAAGCATGAGACTAAATAATGAATTAGATTATAGACTGGAAATACACACACACACACACACACACACACACACACACAAAAAACAAAAAAACAAAACAAAACAAAAAAAGAAGATGCATGTATAGAACTTTTGAAAACATATTAACCGGGTTCACCGGAGTTAATTATTCCAATACAGAACAACAAGGCTCATGGATTTGTAAGGCGAGAGCACAAGTCTCCAGTCCACAATGTGTATGTGTGTGTGTGGTCTAGCTATTCATCACAGTGTGGGAACATAAATCTCATTATGAGGACTTGGCTTCCTTATGGGGACAAACCACAAGTCCCCATGACATAAATCATTACATTTTAAGGTAAAGATGTTTTAAGATTAGGGTAAGGTTGGGGTAAGGTTATAGTAAGGCAAGTAGTGGTTATGTTTAGTGTTAGGGAAATTTCAAGTGTTTAGGGAAATTTCTCCAGGAAATTAAGTCTATGTATTGTCCCCACAAGTTATGGAAATGTGACTGTGTGTGTGTGTGTGTGTGTGTGTGTGTGTGTGTGTGTTAAGACTGACTGTAACTTAGTGGCTATGATTAATGGAAGACCCATATTGCTGTGGTGTCTCATGGTGATCTAGGTCAACAACAATCGCTCGCAGCAGCAGTGTGAATCCCAGGCCAATAAAATAATATGACACGGCTCACACGAACGCCTTGTTTAAATCATATACACATCATGTTGAATCATAACAATTCTTGAGTAAGCTATTTGCAATTATAAGAGCAAATAAAGCATATAATACTAAATACAGGAAATAATGGCTTAGCAGTGGGACGTTAATGCAGCGGTGCTTCCCAATGCTATAACTGATGCCTCCATGTCTCGTCTGTCCCACTTCCTTTACCCCATGAGAGCATAAGGAACATTGAGAAAAGTGGGTTCCAGTTGCACAGCTGCACCTTTTTCCCCCGTAGACTGTGAAGAAAGTCTATACAATAAGTGCTTCATATCTACAAACAATTCCAATGAATGATATAATAATAATAAAAAAAACAACAACACAATTTGTATTATTTAAGTGGAAATAATTTTCATTTACTGATAAATTGAACATCATTTACATGAAATAATATATCATATGAAAAAAATTATTTTCAGTTTGGTATTAATGTTTGCATATTCTATATATTATTGAGAGAAAGCACCATTATAAATACATATATAACTATAAAAGCATTTAGAGAGCGCAGACCTCCGCCAAGGCCGTTCAGTACCGCCATATGTAAGAAATGCAGCATTTTTATGAATGCAACATTTGTTTATTATTTGAGCCCTACAATGCAAACACGCAGCCATTTATATGATTGCACTGTGTATAGGGCCTGCCTTGAATAAGAGGCCTTGCGCTCGGATGAGGACGTATTAATTATTGGAATATTTTTGTGATAATTGTCCTAAAAGTTGTACAGAAAGGTAAAGGAATGAGGTTACACCATCGAAGTTACGCTTCGGTATGGTCAGGACACAGTAACTCGGACGACTACGTCATCCACACTAAGAAATCTTTAAAAATTCCGTGCATCCAGACAATAATCTGGATCACTGCCAAAATTCTATCAATTGCTCCTTGTATCATTCCAGACTCTTCCTGAATATTTCATCAAAATCCGTTCATAACTTTTTGAGTAACGTTGCTAACAGACAAACAAACAAACCAACGCTGGTGAAAACAGAACCTTCTTGGCGGAGGAAATAATAATTCTTATTCTTTTGCCATTGTTTTTGGTCTAATTTTGAAAGGCAGTGAAACTAAAAGAAGGAAAACCACTCCAGTGCTATCAACAAAGAGCCGACGTGGGTCAGGGTTTCAATCCAGGATTACCAAGATTGTTTGATTTATACGGGTGGAAGGTGTACAGCTGTACAGGTTGGTCTCCTACCAAAAATGCTTTTTTTGTTTGTTTTTGTAACAGAAATAACATTTTCTAATAACTGATAACATTCGGTTTGATTGTTCTGTATCCCTCATCTATTGGTTATCCTCTTTATTTTTGCATAATAGATGATGAACATCATTTGTTTTTCCATCTCGCAAAATACGCATCTTACACCATGTTATGTGTTAAAGCATATCATCCTGAAATCCACACCACAGTTTCATGATGAAAGGCACTAGCGAGATCAACATACAAAACGAAAACTAACTGCTTCCATTCTGAAGGTGACTTTGCAAGAAATTCCGAATTGATTTTACTTTGTGTGTTTTTTCCCTCGCACGTTTATGGTTCATGAGTCAACTGTGCAATACTTTAGCTATATTAGATATTATATATGTATGATTGTGTTTGTGTGGCCTGACTGAGGTCATTTAGCATTTACAATGATATAGAATGACATTAGCCCGTTTTTTTTTTTTGTTGTTTTTTTTTTCGCTGTACTGCCAGGTGCGGTCCAGACTGGGACACGGATTTCCAAGTGTCTTTATTAATAAGCCAAACGGGAGGGTTGAGGGATGTTGGCAGCAAGTACTGGCGTCTCTCCATGCATTAGCAGTGTTCACGCTGTAATGCTGCTGCTCCTTCAGTCTCAATTTACATCAAGCAACAGGAAAGCCCTCACCTCACCAAGCACACTCACTGTGTTTAACTGCCATTTATTAAAAGTCCATTTTTTTGTTGTTTAACTTCCATTTATTTATTTATTTATTTTTACCGAAAAGCAAAACTTGAGGAGTTCATATACTTTAGCTATATGACTCCTACATAAATCCTTCATTAAACTGGTGCACTCACTTAAACATACGTAAAAGCTCATTTCAACAGGCATCTACTACAAAAAATAATGAAAAAATAAAAAATGGAAAAAAAAATATGGAAAAAAAAAAAAAGAAGAAGAAGCAGCAACATGACAAAAATAGCAATAGAAGACTCAAAGCTTCAAGGTTTACCTAGGGGGGGAAATGAGCTATTTATGAGGGACATGGGGCTAAAATAATAATCGCTAATTATGTAAACTTAATTAGAATTTTTTTATGTGAATGTGACCATGAATCTGTTCAGATATCCTTATAAGCAATTCAGAAAGTGCATTTTGCCTGGTGTGTCCTTGGATATCCTCCAAAGAGTGCACATATATGTACACACACACACACACACACACACACACAGGATGAGAGAAGGAGAGAGAGAGAAGCCTTAGAAACCTAATAGTGTTTGACGGTACCACAAAAGAAAGTAATGATAAGAGACTGACTGTCAAAAAAATAAAGTCACACAACCTTTCACAAACTGGCAGTAAGGAAGTCACACATAGTTCAGTGGACAGACACTGGAACAGAAGCATCTGCAAATGAAATACATCTAAATAAACGAGGGGAAAACCTGATCTCATTCTGTCTGTCTGTATTCTGCATGTGTTAAAGTGCAACTTGAATTTGTTTATTTGTAATATTTTTATGTATTTTAGAGATCAGCCACAGTGGCGATGCTCTGGTTCCCCATTACAACTACAAAATGTTTTGTTGTGAATTAAGTTTATTGTGTTTCATTTACGATATCACATTTGATCAGCCACAAACTGATGTTGAGTGCCATTTTAGTTCACTCACTTTCCATTCTGCACCCATGATGCACTCGGCCACTTTTGTGGATTCTGTTCTGAACAAACGTACACCTAGGGGCAATTTCGCCAATGTGTATGCCTTTGGACTGGTGATCTCCCAGGATAATCTTTCTGGACAACTCTTGGATCTCTCCTTCGGTCACTGCACGAATACCACCTTGTGGTAACCAACTGCGACTCACTCCTGGAAGGTCTGCCTGTGAGCTCCATTAGACCTCCTCAACTAATCCAGAACCCAGCTACATGACTTGTTTCCCAAGTTCTCTCACACCACTCCACTGCCATGCTCTTTACCCTGGCTTCCTGTAGCTGCTCACATCACATTAAAAAGACTAATGCTTGCTTAAAAGCCAAATATGGATCTGCCCTCTCCTACCTTAAAGCTTTTATCACACTTCGCTCTGGACCGCAAAGACATGCATCTCAACTCTTATCAGTTCTGGCACCAAGATTGTGGAATGAACTTCCCCTAGGTGTCCAGTCAGCTGAGTCACTGGGTATCTTCAAACGACAGCTGAACCAGAATCAGAATGTATTTGCTGATAGTGACTTCAATGCACTTCTGTAAGTCTCTGTATAAGAACGTCTGCCAAATGCAGTAAATGTAAATGTAACTATGGGAGGAAATTGAAGTACCCAGATGAAACCCATGCAAGAACAGGTAAAACATGCAAACTCTACACAGAACGTCCTTGCCAGCCACAGCGCTCAAACCCATGATCTTCTTGCTGTAAGGTGAGACTGCTAACCACTGCAGCACCATGCCCTTCAATTGTTTGACTTTAATTAACATCGTTTTTGGAAGACATTTATAATTTATGTATTTTGGATATAAGTTATGTAGAAATAACTGCTGTGAGTAAAAGCAATCAGTGGGTGTGTTGTTTGATGGATAATTGTGCTCACAAGAGTCAGGATCAGGTTTTAGGTCATTTTAGGAAATTAGACTAATTAATAACATAACAGTAAAGCAGGAAAAAAAATAACAATTGATCAAAATAGCGAATTTTTTTTTTAGAAGAAGAATTTTTTTCAATTTTATGCAAGAGTTTATTTTGTTTGTTTGTTTTGTTTTTGTATTGTCTTTCTTATGTGCCAAGTAATAAATATCTGAGCCTGAAGCAACCTGTTGTTCTGACTGTTCCCTCATCCATCTTGGGAAACTCATTTACACTTTGCCAACTCATTTAGCACCATGCAAAACTTTTCTTTTCCGACGATCCCATCCCGGACTACGCAATCTAGCGATGTCTGCTACATTTTCTGTGATAAATCATCCAAAACAGAGACTGTTGCTTTGAAAGTCAATCTTGACTGACAGCGGCGTTTACGCCTTTCCTTTGTCTTGTTTTTTCTCCACGTCTGTAGAAGTCCCTTGCCGTACTGGTTCAGGGAATGCAGTTAGAACTGAAATGAAGTTCCCTGTGTATAAGATTAGTTACTCATGAGATATGGAGCCCAGTCTATCATCGCTGACAGATTTGGAAAGACTTTGTTGCAGTGTCAGCATGACCAACAGACATCTGTGTTGTAATATACACAATTCTGAAGATTGCAGGTCAGACAAACATTTACACACTTAAAATATGAACAAATATGACTTAAGAAAGCTTTTGACATTTCTTTACATTTTTACAAGTTGACCATCCATCCATCAAGGTCTACCGCTTATCTGTCAGGGTCCTTGGGTTGCTGGAGCCAATACCAGCTGACTTGGGGGGAAAGGGATAAAACACCCTGGGGAGGTTACCAATCGATCACAACACTAACACAGAGACAAACAGCCCTTCATACTGACATTCGCTCATATGAGCAACTTAGAGTAGCCAACCGACCTCTGGACTGTGGGAGGAAACCAGATGATCCAGAAAAAACCTATGGAGGCATAGGGGGAACATGCAAACTGCACACAGATACACCCCAGTGGGTCACCAGGTTTAAAATTACCATTAATTATCAATACCCGTGCCAATAGTGTGACCTACAGGGGACCAGTAATTGTGGTAGGTCCCATATAACGGGCAGACCACTTAGCGATGCTGTATTGGAGGTGAGACTCTGAGGCCCTCTGTTATGATGTCCCACCAGGGCGTCACATGACCTGCACACTATGTGACCTGCACACTGGGACATCCCACCCGCAAGGCTTTATGCACTGCTTCTAGCTCAAAAATGTAGTTTTCCATATTTATCCATTCACTCACTCACTCGTTTGCTGAGCCGCTTAATCCTATTAGGGTCACGGGGAGGGCCTATCACAGCCAACACCAGGCGAACAGCTTGCTGGACCATGGCAGAGCCAACATACACACTCACACCTAGGGGCAATTTGGAACAGCCAATTAGCCTAATGTGCATGTCTTTGGACTGTGGGAGGAAACCAGAGTACCCAGAGGAAACCCACACAAGTTCATGCACAGAAACACTCTCAAAAAGCCTGAGACTCAAACCCAGGAAAGTCTTGATGTGAGGTGGACAACGTCCAGCAAATTTTTTCATGCTGTTTAAATTCTTGGCTAAAATAATCGATTCCGGAAATGAAAGCCAGCACTTGGAAGACTTTAAGCAGAGGAATGGTAGCTCTGTGATTCTTCTCCTTTGCATGCTGGGTGCTTTGTTTACAGCAGAGTCAGGGAGATTATTTCGGGGTGATAATGGAATCATTACACTATTGTCCCAAAATGTCTCTGGATTTGCTTCCAACACGATTTCTGACTGAAAGGTTTTCTTTTAAAGCCTTCATTTGAAGGGATATTGATGACAACCAAATAAAAACAAAGCCTCTAGTCAGGACTCTGAAATTAGAGGACGTGAACTCCTGAAATGAGAAGAAAGACACACGTGGGATGTTTTCACTGCTTTCATTAAAACATCGACACAAATAATATAACCATTAATCAGCACGGAATAAAAAATAATAATTAAAAAAAAACAAAAACAAGTGCAAAGGAGAAGAATAAGGTTTAATTACAGCATTTTAAAATTAAACAAAGAGGACTGAGTACTCTCCCTGCATGAGTTTATCGTTCCAGATGACCTCTGGATCAATGCACTTATTTCTTAATGAGCAGGTGCTTACATAACAATAGTACACAGAAGTTCTATTGACCTGTGTGTGTGTGTGTGTGTGTGTGTGTGTGTGTGTCAGTGGGAGATTTTCTTTATTTGCTCCTGCACTGCAGCTGCACACTCTCATTCTGATCTCAATAAAATCTCAGTTATTGGAAGACTCAGACAGTGAGCATCGTGTCAACCTCTCTCTCTCTCTCTCTCTCTCTCACACACACACACACACACACACACACAACTTGTATAAAAGTTACAGTAAGTCTACATATAGGCATCACAGGAACTCATTTTTAAGAACTTACTGCTCAAGACTAAATAAAGACTTGACTAATATACATACCCTACATTTCCAAAAGTTTGTGGACACCTGACCTCACACTCATACATGTTTTTTGGACACTCCATTCAATCTTTAATGTCAAATCTTTCAGGGGAGATGTTCTGTTTTTTCCCCACTTTTTTTGACCTATTAATGTTATTACAGCTTTGTGGAGCTTTTAAGCAAGCAATTAGAGCAGAGTAGACACAGAGAGCCATAAGACCGTAAATGGGAGGAGGAAGCCAAACAGGTCATCCAGTGCATGCACTCATAATCAGTCAGATATTTGCTTTCAAAGCTCTACAGTCTTCTCTGATGTGGTAACTGAATAATCTACCAGATTTTCAACACAACAGATCGCCCTGCTGTTGTGCAGTTTTGTTTTGTTTGTTTTTTATGTCCTTCTGTCTCTGCCCTCTTTTTTCCTGTTTGTTATTGGGGGGAAATAGACACCCAAAGGGGGGAGGTGGGGAAGCTTCCTGAAGATTAGGAATCCTGCTCTGGTGCGCCACTGTGTCCGAAATGAAAAATAATAGTCTGGAAACGGGGATAATATCTGACCTTTAAAATTCAGAAGAATGTTTTTTACTTCCATATGCATATTTTCTGGCTGAAAGGTAAGGTTATTTAAGCTTTGTATTTATTTGATATTAAGAATATTTGATTCATCTGTGCACTACACATTAGTTCATACGCTTCTTTAAAAAAATAAATAAATAAACACTACAAATAAAAAATAAAAAGCAAATCTGATTCCTCTCCAGTTTTTTAAAAACAAGAATATTCTTACCGGTCCACTTAGACCAATGCAGTAACATATTTTAAAAACAAAACACACATGCCTCGTTCACAGTTGAAGTCCCCATTGAAATGCCTTGAAGAGAAACAGAAGGTGCCCGGCTGTATGTGACATACATTATCACAAAATGTTGTTATTTTTTTTCCTTATTAAAGCTGTATAACCACTGAAACATTCAAAAACACAACTTATGTCCTTGCTCGACCTTTAGTTTCTGATCTGTGCTTGTGTGGTGTCCCTCTAGCCCCAGCTCGCTACCGATTTTTGAATTACCATGTAAACACATAAGAAAGTGGGCACAGTTTGCCTTTGGCACGAGGTGTTCCAGGAGCAAATCGTCCCCCTTTCCTGTGTAAAAGCAGCTCGAATCATATCATAAATATAACAAGATCGTCAGAACAGGATGGGATAGTGGTTTGTCCATTATAGTGCAACAACAACAATAGTTTTTTTTTTTTTTTTATTCTGTTTATTAACAAATCTTACCTAAAACTCTAGACCTGTAACATCAGTACTGTGTGCGTTGTGCTGCAGTCACGTGATTGGTTGATTAGACCATGCATGAATGAACAGGTGTTAAAATGGCCTGTGGGGTTATAGAGACGCCCAGGTGCAACCCGAAATTGAATTGGAAGCTAGTAAAAATGTAAAGTCATGATTTCTTTGTAAAGAAATAGTGAAGACAGTGACCCAGATCACATCGCCCTGGAAGTTTCCTATCAGATATTTTCTTTCAGAGCTTTACAGTCTTCTTTGATGTTCTGATTGAATCATCTACCAGACTTTCAACACAACAGATCGCCCTGCTGTTATGCATTGGGTGGGTTGGTTTTTGGTATTATAATTTTTTTTTATGTCCTTCTGTCTCTGCACTCATTTTCCCTGTTTGTTATTGGAAAAAAAAACTCCACGTTTCGGTCTTAGCATTGAAATATCAAAGTTCTGTACATCACAGAGCTTCTACATGAGTCAGAGAAGAGAGACTGTACGGACATTTAATCGCATGATCAGTGGTGCTAAAGGATGGGGACAACATGCAAGAACTTGCAAGAAAGGGTGTATAGGCTCAGTGCTTTAAATGACCTCTGGAGTTGGGTGTTTACCTGTGTTATAAAAAAAATTTCAATAAAAAATAAAAAAGTAACGGAGAAATGGAAGCTGGGGACAGAGGGTGCTTTTGTGTAAATGTGTTTTTTTTCTGCTTGCATGAATGCTTCTACTTATACTTGCATTCACTGACCACTTTACAAGATTCACCAGAAATCCTCATACCATGTACAGTTTCAAAAACATAAACATGTTGTCGATTATCGGATCGCCCGGTTCTTGGAACTGTTAAATCCAGTGTTTTGTTTGCATTGAGCCATTAATTGTAACACGATGTCTGAGTTGACAGACTTCTTAGCGAATCCTTCGCTAGAAGTTCTGGATCGTCTTAAGAAGGAACGTCTGAAGAATATCGCTACAACCCTTGAGATTGACGTGAAGAAGTCAACGAGGAAAGACGTCATTAAGAAAACAATACAAGAGGCTTTAACTGAAAAAGGTCTGCTACCCGGAGTTTTGACACGAGACCGTCGTGAGACAGGTTAGTTTTACCCTACTAACAGGATGTGACTCTTACGTCACAATTTGATATACAGGGAAATTCGGCTTCTGCATTTAACCCTTTCAAATTGAGCGCACACACACACACACACACACGCAAATGGACATTGCAGCACCTGGTGAGCAGTTGGGATTAGTTGCCTTTCTCAAGGGCACCTCAGCCCTTGAGGGAATTGAACCAGTGACCTTTTCGTCCCAAACCCGCTTCTCTAACCATTAGGCCATGGCTGCCCCCATGATTAGGAGATCGACTCCTCCTGGATGGGGCGCCAGCCCATTGCAGGTTACCTTCCCAGTAAATTTTTCTTTTTCTACTGGTACCCATTTACACTGCTGGGTTGACAGAGGCACACTTGTGGTTAAGACCTTGCCCAGGCGTCTTAGCACAGTGGGGGGTCTAACGGGAATTCGAACCCACAACCGCCCTAACCACTACACCACCGGCCCCATGTACACTGAATTCCTAGTGCATCATTAATGGATTTATTATTATATCTTAACATGACAGATTTCTCCATGACACATCTTACCACTTCTAGACCATCTGTTACTCTCTTACTCAGCGCATCTTCTACCCACAATCAGTGCCACTGGTGTGGCTGGTTTCCAGCTGGATTCCTTGCCTCCTTTGCCTGGAGTTTTTCTTCATCCACCACTCACTCTCCTGTCTCCTTCTATGATATCCTCTTAGAGTGGTCCACCTCTCGTGCCATCTAATAAACTCCAGGACCTGTGGCTATGTATGGTGGAGTGCTTTTCCATCACTATAACAGGTGCTGTTCACTGCGAAGCCCCTTATCTTATCTGGATTTACTGAGAGAAACTTTGCAGTTGTGGCTGACCTCTGAAATCAGCCAGCTATGTTTCTATTTATTGCCAGATGACTGGCCTTCCTCCCCTCAGCTTTGTTCTGGCTCAGGGGCTTGTTGATAATAACCTGCAACAATGTTGTTTCTCTGACCCAGAGGTGATTCCAGAGGTGATTCTAAGAAATGAAAAAAAAGAATTCGTATAATATGTGGCCACAGAATTTATTTACAAAATCATTTCATCCATCCATCTATCTTTCTCTTTAGGCTTCCATCCATCCATTCATCTATTCGTCCATCCATTTGACTGCCCATCCATCTATTCATTTATTGGTCACCCATCGCTACCCATTTGTTTATCCATCCATCCATCCATTTTTGCTCCATCCATGCATCTGTTTATCCAATCATCCATTTTCCCTTCTTTCTACTTATCTGTTTATCCATCCATCCCTCTTTGCTCCATCTATACATCTGTTTATCCAATCATCCATTTTCCCTTCTTTCTACTTATCTGTTTATACATCCACCCATCCATTTTTCCTCCAATCTACCCGTCTGTTTATCCATCCATACATACATTTTTCCTTCTATCCATCCATCTGTTTATCCATCCATCCATCAATCCATTTTTCCTTCCATTTATTCATCTGTTTATCCATCCATCCATCCATTTTTCCTTTCATCTACCCAACTGTTTATCCATCCATCCATTTTTCCTTCTATCCACCTGTTTATCCATCCATCCATCCATCCACTTTTCCTCCCATCTACCCATCTGTTTATCCATTCATCCATCTTCCTTCCATCTACCCATCTGTTTATCCATCCATCCATTTTTCCTTTTATCTACTCATCTGTTTATTCATCCATCCATTTTCCTTCTATCTATCCATCTGTTTATCCATCCATCCATCTATCCATCCATCCATTTTTCCTTCCATCTACCCAACTGTTTATCCATCCATCCATTTTTCCTTCTATTCACCTGTTTATCTATCCATCCATCCACTTTTCCTCCCATCTACCCATCTGTTTATCCATTCATCCATCTTCCTTCTATCTACCTATCTGTTTATCCATCCATCCATCCACTTTTCCTTCCATCTATCCATCTGTTTATCCATCCATCCATCCATTTTCCTTCCATCTACCCGTCTGTTTATCCAGCCATCCATTTTTCCTTCCATTTACCTGTCTGTTTATCCATCCATTTTTCCTTTCATCTACCCATCTGTTTATCCATCCATTTTTCCTTTCATCTACCCATCTGTTTATCCATCCATTTTTCCTTCCATCTACCCATCTGTTTATCCATCCATTTTTCCTTCCATCTACGCATCTGTTTATCCATCCATCCATTTTTCCTTCTATCTATCCATCTGTTTATCCATCCATCCATACATTTTCCATCTATCTACTCATCTGTTTATCCATCCATCCATCTTCCTTCCATCTACCCATCTGTTCATCCATCCATCCATCCATTTTTCCTTCCATCTACCCATCTGTTTATCCATCTATCCACTTTCCTCCCATCTGTCTATCCATCTGTTTATCCATCCATCCATTTTCCTTCCATCTGTCCATCTGTTTATCCATCCATCCATCTTTCCTTCCATCTACCCATCTGTTTATCCATCTATCCACTTGTTTATCCAACCATCCATTTTTCCTTCCATCTGTCGATCTGTTTATCCATCCATCCATCTTTCCTTCCATCTACCCATCTGTTTATTCATCCATCCTTCCATCATGCTGTGAGGCAGACGTGCTAACCACTACACCACCGTGTCGCCCGAGTGTAGCTCTAACCGTCCTAATAAAATAGGAAATTATTTATTCCATTTTTTGGAGGCACACCGTATGTTCTGTAATTACTTGATATTGCCATTCCCCGAGTAGAATAAAAAGTACCTTCTACGTGTGTTTTAATATTGTCTGTAAACTGCTACAGCTCTCACCCAGGTCAGATCTGTTTATTTCATGCTGCCACCGCACTAAGAAATCTGTTGCGATCTAGCAGTTGTGGTGTGGGCTTTATGAAAAGGGCAAATGTGGCTGGGTTGTTTCCACTCTCTGCTCGCATGACACGCTTGATATTTAAGGGGCTGACATACAACACAATTTCCTCCACTAGCCAAGTAACTTTTTTTTTTTTTTTTTTATACTTCCACAGTATCACGAGATCCGCCAAGCAGACAGGCTGGATACATGTCTGCTCGGAACAAGGTCTCTGGGCTTTTAGACACTCTAATGAGGCTGCACTTTAAAGGGCTGCTGAAACTTTTACAGAGATCACATTTCTCACACTTTAACTTCATCTGTCAAACCTAAACTCCTTGAATTCAATTTATTTCGTTTTTTTTTTTTTTTCCTTTACTGGACTACTATCACTACACTGAGTAAAATGGTGTATAGAAAATTTCCAAGGAAACCGAGCTTTGAGTATCACACTCATTCTTCTAGTGCTCACAGTAGCAATTAGGATATTAATTTTTTCGAGAGGGTGGGCATGGACAGTGTGATGTGATGAGATTTTATTTTATTTATATGAACATTTGGAAAATAACATTCTATTATGGCGTCGACAGTACACACAATCTGATTGGTCGATGCGTGGGCAATAATTCGCATATGGACTATCACGTATTGCCTTGCAAGTTAACTGCTGCACTGTACACTATGATCTTTAGCAGCTTCCCCTGGATGGGAAACAAGCTGCAAGCTACCTGAATATATGTGAAGACAGGGTGCTTTATGAGGAGTTAATTGTGGACTGGCAACCCAAGAGATATAGGAAACGAGACAAAGTGAAACAAATAGCATGAAATCGGTTTTCGAAGTACAAAGTAAGCAAAATGAGTATAAGGCAAATTTTTTTTTTTCCGAAAAGGCTGCTGAAGGGCATAACGCTCCACACATCGGCAATATGGAAAGAACTTAAATCAACTTCCTGATCGCGCTTACGGATGCCACCCACTCCGGGAAATGCAATTCGCTGGCAAATCAGAAGTGGGGTTGTGAAGACACAGGTGAAAACTTTTTGTTCCGAAGCGGGAAAGTATCAGTGCCTAAAGTGGAAAAACAGGCCTGCATTTTAAAAGGCCATATACAAGAAAACATTACAAATGTTTGTTTGGTCTGGAGTCTCATTGAGAGGTCTCATCCCTTGCTTTTCTAAAGACCTTGGGCTTAGATTTTTCTGTACAGACCTCTTACTTGGTCAATAAGTAGTTTTGCGTGTGAATAGAGTGTTCGCAAAGCAAAGCAAAGTCCCTTTTTTAAAAAAAAAAAATAAAAAAAAAAAAAAAATACTTACTATGACCCTGACAGTGAAGACTTCCTTTAAAATACTAAATAACCCTTTCATCAATCAAGGATTACACTCAACTTTTACGCTTAACTTAGAATTTTCTCTACGTGCCGTGCCTGCTGTACAAATCTCTAAGAATTAGCATGAATTAACTTGCCTCTAGTGACATTACCTGAGCTGCTTTTAAAGTTTAAAATTAATCAACACCTCCTTCTGACTAACTGGATTCAAGCATTCAGTAGGGGACCGTGGTTTAAAAATGTCTGAGAAGTGACTGGTCTTTGTTAATTAAAAGGAAACGAATCATTAAATTATCATACCATGTAATATTAGAACCCAAACCCATTCACGCATACACCTACTGTACAAACAGTTGATTCGAGACTGACCATGCAAGGGTCCGAAAAGGGACATTTCATTCCGCCATGGCTCTTATTCACCATTTCCAACTTCCATAATTCTATTCTCAGTCAAGCTGTCAGACTTCCTCTCTTCTCCTCGACTGGGGTGAAGTCCGGAGGTCAGCACTTACTCCTTCCAACTCAGCAGGATATCTTGTTATCTATAGCTCTCTTGAGTGACAAACCATAAAGTCACGACACAAAAAAAAGCTTTCCTGATGCTTTGAGAGGTAGATGGGGTGGAGGAGGGGGAAAAAAAGAGAGGAATATACCTGAAAATTGGAGGGTGAATTGTGGCATTGAATAATGGGTTTCTCATTAAAATAATTATAAAAATTATATAATATATATATATATATTTGAATAACTAGTTTAGCAGGCATTGTCTAATACATGCAACTCATTGAAGGTTAAGTTGCACAGAGAGGAGTTAGACGTGAAATTGCCCACGTCGGTACTTGGATCTGTAACAGAACTATAGATAACATGCTAGTTGATTTATTATGTTTGTTGATCACCGTAGGCCTAAAACTTACACGCCTCACTTTTATTCAATTCTGACCTTTTTTATCTGTATAATATCAGTTTGTGAATAAAGCGCCATTAAATCCATCACACCCGACAGTGTGTTAGAGTTAAATCAATGTTTTGGGCCTTCAACCCATAAAACTATACAATCGCAGACATTCACAAAGAAAAAAAAGACATTAATGAATAAAGGGCTCAATTCTTTCATCAAAAAACTATGTGGTTTGGAAGTGTATAAGGTTTTTCAGTCCATGAATTAAGCCCCATGAATGTATTTATACACTACGGGGCAGAATCAGGACATTCTGCCCTTGACTTAAAAAGCTTTTCAGCTGCACGCTACTCATGGCTGTAGTGAATCAAGTAGCAGTATGTAGCTTCACGTAAATGTCTCGTGATTTAATTTGAAAACACGCAGACATGGCAGATGGTAGCCACATAATCACTTAAGCCCAAGTCTTATTAATACACCATGCTTTAGAACAGCAACATAAAAGCCGTGTAATTTAAATGATGACATTTTGGTGACTTTAGTCACCAGTTCTGAATACAGCCCGGAAGGAGTAAGTGACAGTATTTGTCGTTCACCGATTTAAAGAGAAGGTGTGGAGATGGGAAGATAGTTAGTGATTAAAGAAGTGCTAATTGCAATGATTGCAGTACACATGAGCTTCAGCTCACAGCATGAGAACCCAAAAACATTAGAAAGGAGATTCCAGAAACCAGTGAGATTGTGGCTCTACCACTGCTGTGCTGAGACCTTACATCAAGTATATACTACTGAATCTTCCCTACTTAAAATTCTCAATTTAGAAATTGTCTTTTCCCTTGTTTTTCCTTCCTTCCTTCTTGCCATATTTATCACCTCTAGTGAAAACGTGGGAAGTCGGTGGGGGACAAGGTTTGGCAGTTCTCCATTCCCCCCCTCCCCCCCCCACACACACACACATTGTCTTACTGCTGATGGTGTTGTGTCTCATAGGATAAGAAAAGTGTGATTTGTGGAGTATCCTCTAATACTACAGATGCCAAACATTTTCATTTCCTTCAGACTGCTGTGCCGTACAATTGTCTTCGCAACCTTTTAAATAATAGGATGGTATTAACCTCGTACCTGCTTTTCGGTGGATAAACTGAGGTGTTGTTGGGTGACACTATATATTATAAATTCCTTGTTTTGGTTCTGACACCCACATGTAGCGGTGTCCCCGTCTTGTCATTGGTTTGTTGCCCTAATGTGCTCACCTGTTCAGTGTTCAATTATTGAATAGTTTTCTTTTTCTCTTGGCAAATTCTTGGTGACTGTGTTCATTCTGCATTTTCAAGCCTTTGTTTTCGACCTCAATGTCTCCTGCTATTGACTCTTGCTTGTGTTTGTGTTGTTGGTAGAGGTTTTCCCAGACTACTGCTGTTCCAGCTACCAATAGTTATGTTCTGACTGCTTATAATAAACATATAATTGGGTTTACACACTTGCTTCTTAAGTGAAGGTCTCACTCAGCTGGTTGATACATAAGCACTATGACTGGGATTAGTGTGGCCGGGACTACCGTGGCCATTCCGTGGACTACAGGTGGATTTTAAAGGCAGTCTCATGCAACAATATGTGCAGAGGGAATATGAAATTGCTTAAAAATGTTGGCATTCTTTTTACCGACATGCCAACCGGCAGTAACTGCGATGCGTGTTCCATGTACATTTTTACCTCCAGGGAATATCTGCGGTAACGATCAGCAAGGTAGGTGAGCCTCAAAGATGCATTCATGGTTGCAACAGATGAATCGATTCAGCGCTTGACCCACTATTAATTATAGGATGCAACATGTACGTAATACGTAAGCCATTTGAAAACACTTTACCGGAGACAGACTCCATGCCCCTATGTCTGTCTGTCATGATGTCCCGTCTAAGGCTTTACCTTACAGTGTCCCCAGGTCATATGATATTTTTTCTAAATCAAGTCTCTGTTGGACATAGTGTCTGTACGGTATCTGTTGGCAGGCTGGAGGTTTAGAGAATGATTCACCCTTCAAATATTATTTGTCTATTCGTGCATTAACCCTGACTTTTAGGGTCCTTTTAAACTAAAGAAATTCGTATTATTTATATAAGTTTGGCTATACTTGGCTACATGTCTAAAAAAATACCATATCTTGCTAAATCTTAATGCTTCATTGTGGAGAAGGTACTGCACACAGCACAAATTCGATATTAAATTGAGGAACAGCTCAAGTAATCTTAAAAAAATAATAAGCTCACTGCTAGACATTATATTCCACATCGTGTGCACAATAGAGTGCATGTGAGTGTGTGTGCGTGTGTGTGGCATTTTGTATGCTTACAGGCATTTCAGAGGCCATAGAAGGTCCTTTGATTGGAAATCACACAAATCTAGCACTTGCTCAATATTTAATGAGCTGAACAAATTAAACACAAAATGGAATTTATTGTGTCTTCCTGCCTTGATTGCTGCAGCCCAAAGGGCACAAAAGTCATCAGCACTACTCTGAGTAATGCAGAGTTGCGCTTTTCCCATTATTCCTCCGGAAAAAAAAAGCCTTTGGGCAATTCTAAAGCTCACCTTAAATGACTCTGTAAAGATTTCAGCATAACGCCACCAAAAATCTGTCTTACCTGTGCCATGAGGCATACTTGGACTTGCCAGGATGCTAGCATGGGTATGTATGTATTATGGATGCTACAGTGACTCTGCAAAGCCAGTAGAAGGTCAATAAATAATTGAAAATTTCTCAGATATTGTGCCTGTAAAGGGGATGTATGGCAATATTCCTCCAACACTGGAAAAGACATTCATATCCACAGACGGGTGACGCACCATATTATTAAACCAGCATATTATTCACACCTGTGCTGTTGCCAGATATTTCGTCAATCCAAGCCGCGAAGTTGAGGTTTTTCAATAACACCCAGACCCACAACATTTAAGTACAAATATTTGTCTTTAAGCAAAAAAGAGAAAGAGTAAGACAGAGAGTGAGAACATGAAATGATTGACATGAAAAGACACCCCCCCCCCCCATTGTGAAATTAATTAGGATGCAACATGAAAATGAAAGAGCAAGTTAAAAATAAAAACAACATATGATACATGAGCGAGATAAAAAGCATTAAATTATGTTTAATAGGCGCTTACTGTACTGCCAACATACTGCACGCATAGTGCATAAATAGCCCTAATCATATCTATCACATTACCCAAGTTCATCAAGTTAATGATCACATGTACACGTTTAATTATCACATTAATTATTGTTAGAAATTACTTTAATTTAACAAAATGGTATCCAGGCTTTGAAAATAACAAATGATCCGATATATCATATTAGGTTACATTTCATTGATTTATTTTTCTAATATCTAGCTTTGGCAGTGATTTGTACACACCGTAAACAATAAAGCACTTTAATAATAAATCAATAATAATTATAGAATTATATTTATATCTTGCTTTTAATTGGTTATTTTAAGTTGTTGGATTTATAAGCCATCCATCCTTCCATTTGTCCACCCATCCACTGGCCTGTTTATCCATCTGTCCACCCATCCAGCCATCTTTCTGCCCATCCATCCAATAATTCATCCATTTGCCCATCCGTCCAATCATTTGTCTGCCAGTCAATCCATTTATTCATCCATCCTTCCATCCACCTGCACACCTAGCCATTAATTTGTCCATCCATCCATGTGTCCACCAACCCATCCATCTGTTTATCCATCCAACCCATCCGTCCATCCATCTATCCATTCACATGTCTGTTTATTTTCTCCTTCATCTATCCATCCATCCATCTGTCCACCCGTCCATCCATGTCTGCCCAGCCATCCATCTGTTTATCCATCTGTTTCTCCTTCATCCATCCATCCACTCATCCATCTGTCCATCTGTTTATCCAGTCATCCACTCCATGGCAAAAAAGTATGTGGACACCTGACCATCACCCCTGTATGTCCTTATTAAAGTCCAGTCGGTCGATGTTCCAAAGGTGTTCAGTTGGGTGGACCTCAGGGCTCTGTGCAGGACACTCGATTTCTTCTGCTCTATCCTTGGAAAACAATGTTCTCATGGCGATTACCTTGTCCATACAGGCTTTATGGCCTCTTAGATCCTGTCGAGGGAAATTGTAAAGCTACAGCTCACAAAGACACTGTGTGCTTCCATCTTTGTGGCAACCGTTTGAAGTAGTAGTGTTATGGTAAGGCGTCCACATATTTTTGCCCAAATTATGTACATACAGTAATTTTTTGTATGAATTCAGCTCATCATAGTAAGGCTTTGGTCTGATCTTTCCTTTCATGGATACTTGTTTTCGACTGAAGTCCCATGACTATGCTGTCTTCGCCTCTTTATCAGGTTAAACAGCCTGACGTTATCCGAAGCTTGCCTCAATTACATTCTCATCAATACGGCACACAGTTAATCCTCTATCCCCTACATCCCCTGCTCCCTTTCCACTTCCCTTAGAAAAAAAACATCTCATTTCCCTTTTCTTTTCTTCTCATCCTCTAGACATTTTGGCCTTTTGTGGCACCTGCTCGTATCGTGTATATATTTGTGAGAATGAGACACGTCCCAGGATTGTGGTGTGTGAGGGAAAAACATGCAACTAAAGCCTATGAACAAATCTCTAGAATCAATACCAGCTTTGTGTGTGTGTGTGTGTGTGTGTGTGTGTGTGGGTGGGTGGGTGGGAGTGTGTGTGCGCACGGCCAATGAAGAGCACTCTGTTTAAATAATAAATCCTCGTCTAAACAGGAGTCCATTTCTCCAGGCACCCTAATCCCTGCACTCACTCGGCTAAAGCTAATTCTGTTCAGGACATGTTTCGGCTTTCGTCTCTCTCTTCACCCTCAGAGTCATCCCTCCTCCCATTTTCCTCGCTTTCCTCGTCTGTACCTCATTCTCTCACTTTTTCCCCATAGTTTAATATAGACAATATTACAGAAGACCTGAAAAAAATTAAATGATATCATTTAGTTTGGTTATTTAAAAGTAATATCTTAATATTTCCAGATATTAAGTCATGTCTATTTTGTTGAATATTAGCTTACATTTTTTCCCCCGTATGCTATTTCAGTGGTAGTCGAGATAACAAAATAGCCTGAAATAGGTACTAAGTAAAACATTAAGAAATATTACATTATAAAAGTATTTTATAATTCGTATTATTTAACAATATATTAAGTTGAGATAACAAAATAGCATCTAATGAATTTATTTTATCATGTTAAAATATTACCAGTGTTTACCAGTCACGTCTTTACCGTCACAGCTCTACAGTGTGTCTAGATGTGTGGTGGCCTAGATTTTGTCTCCGACTAGCCATGTCTAGATAAAGCATTCGAAAAGCCCTGGGCAGAAAAACCTGTCACACTTTCCTTAATCATTAGAGACCCGTTCAACCAACCACACTATAGTCCTCTAAAGCTTTTCCTCTCTTTTGTTCCAAGCTCTTTTGGCAGGTTGGCCACTCTCCGTCCTCCCCATCTGCTTTCCTTCATTAGGACAGATCCGCTTCTGCAGGCATCTGACACTTTTTCACATTGTACTGCACAGTATCATTAAGAAGGACCGGGAATTCATATCGGCTTGAGTCGAGCCAGATTCTTTCGCTCCCTTTCTCACTCTTTCCTCGTGGCATTACATCCGACACATTTACAGGCTGATACGGATGCTGTTCAGTTTGTTATTCGTTTACTATCAATGTCAAACAGGAAGCAGGAAGTTTCCCACATTGGCGTACACGTGGTTGTACGTTGCAACGTTCCAAAAAATTGATAAACAGAAGACTTGGGATCGACATCTGTTCCATGCGCCAGTAATCAGAAAAACCGAGAGACAGAGAGAGAGAGAGAGAGAGAGAGAGAGAGAGAGAGACACGTATTTGTATTCAGTGTCACCACTAGTGGGAGCCATCATATTCTGGCTAATTCCGGCATGTTAGTCTACAGTACTACAGCATGACACGCCCAATTGATTGAGTCACCATCTTGCTATGACAGCCTTATGAGATCCCTGACTTTGGTAAAGTTTAGAATTAGTCTGAGGTTCGTACCTCCTGCGTTACTTCCGGTTGTCAATACGCATGCGATATGTCAATATGCATCTCAGGAGGTGTGCCATGTACTGAAGTGGGTGTGTCATGTTATCTGCAAGAAAATATCGTGCCAATTAATAATTGATATTTAACAAACCGACATGTGCACATCAAGTCACTAAATCTGCCGACACTGGAGACTCCTTCCATACAGAAATAGACGTTTCCTTACAGACATTTTTACCACATAAATAGTTACACGTTTATTAAATAATAGCACCTTGACCTTTTGAGTTGTTACTGTACACTAGAGAGGGTCTCATTGGTGGTAAAAAAAAAAAATGTAAGCTTGAATAAAATTGACAGGCGCCCATTAAATTGGTTACATTCAGTGTATAAACACTTGTAGTAAATATATTTTTAATTTTGACTGATATTTAAGGTATGCTCAACACCGATGAAATGATGCATCACTTCTGTCTAAGAATTAACTACCATAATGTTACAGATTAAGTATGAAAAATGAAGTTACTTTCAGGAAGTATTCTGCACTTCTCTTCACATGGTACACAGTCTACAGTCTACACTACTTGCGTTTTGTCATTACTGAGTGCGCCGTACAATCCCATCCATATTTAAATTACAGAACTCATGTTTAGTTCACCTCTGTAGGATCAGAACTACATTATTCAGCTGATTTCTACAAATGAGGCAATGGCATAGTAGTGCCTGAAATATATGTAGTTTGGGAACTTATCACATCTTCCACACCATGCCAGGCATTTACAGGAGAGAAACTTCAGAGCCTTTGAGCGTACCTTAAATATTATTTTATTGGAAAAAATTCTTTTAGGTATTTCGTTTTTCACTGTTTGAAACCTTTTTCGGGGGGCGCCCGCTTTACAATTCAAAAGTTCGTAAATAAGGACAACCCTACTGTACATAGTATATTGTTTTTGTACAAGCATGTTAATTGTGGACATGGGTCATGATTTGAATGGTTGATCCACGCCCCACTACAGGAAACCTAGTAAGGCTGCCGAATTGTCGAGTTAATGTTGATCGGCTGTTTTGCATCATTCCCTCGACATTATGACGGGCAGAAATAAATAATAATTAAATTTAAGAAAACCTAATTAATAACAAGACTGAATGCCAAAACATAGCAGCTCATACACCACTGCTCAGACTCGCACAAAATAATAAACACACAACCTAACTCAGGTAGGCAGACAAACTTTCATCGAGCAAAATAAGACGAAACATTAACATTAGCAGAAGCAAAAACATTAGCAAAACAGAACGGAACATGAACTCGTTAAACGGATAATTAAATTAGAAATACAGGCTGGTGAAAGGCAGTGAAATGAAAACTCCGTGGTAGCCTTTCCTGCTTTTGCTCCATACTGTAGTCGGGAAACTTATTTATGTATTTTTTTCTAGAGCTGAAGATAATGCTAACGTACACAATCAGAAGCTTTTCAGCCCTTAAAGGAGCCACGCTAGTCCAAAACACCAGCCTTGGACACCTATCAAGAGAGATATTTTCTGGCAGCACCGCTTTTCGGCAGTGCCTTAACCTTGGTTATAATTATACGATTTAAAAAATGAACATAACTTGAGAATCATTATTTAATCATTCAATAGTGTTACTGTAAAATATGTAAACCGTGATAGTCTTTGAAAGGAAGGAGAACTAATATGAATCGGTGTCAGATGTTTTATTTGGAATTTTATTATTATTTTTTTTTAATAAAGTATGACTCTCTCATGTAGGGTTGTACATTAGATAATTTTATCAGTAATTAAATTATTCATTATTAAATCGTTCACTACTAATTAATACCCATTAGGGAGATTTTCTGCGCACACTGAAATCAATACCACACGACAACATTTGGTCTCTCCTGTTCTGTATGTAGCTTTGCACAGACATTAAGACACTGAGTAAGCAGATCGTCACGTACACATGCCAAAAACAAAGCATATTTCTAATCAGGTTCCTGGCTGGACCAGTCATCTGCAGTGGAACAGACTGGGCGCAGTGTGGCTCTGCAGTGGGCAGCTTGTGCTAGCAGGGTTTCTACTCCACTTGATTTCTCCATCAGCGGGTAGTGGTCCGGGCTTAACACCCCTCTATGTGCAAGCCATTACATTTACTTTTCATGTTTGTTCGTACACAAATTTGTCGACAGGCTTGTCCAAGCTGTCTTTAGCTGCTATATAGTGAAGACAGATGGTCCCTGGAATTGATTTTCTGGTAGAAAAAAAAGAATGGGATGGCCAGTTCTTTTTTATTTATTTATTTTTTCGTATACACTGATGGCATATGGGACTTCCATTTCCTGATTTTTACATCTAGACGTGTTAACACAGAGCATGGAACCTTCTGTTAACATAGTGACAGATCTTCTTGTTGCCCAATTTTGTCCTGGTTCTCCTGTGAAGACTGTATTGTTAAAAAAAAAAAAAAAGAACCCAACGTAAGACCAGAGAGCTGTCTATGGAAGAAAAGCATGCCACAGGAAAAATCCATTTCACAAGTATTGTGAAAAGGAGCACCGGTGTACTCAAAGCCAGATCAACAGCAGTTAACGGGGAAAACATAGTGAGAGCTGTGAAGAATACCCCAAAACAAGTTCGGGACATCACAAACATCCTCCGAAGGGAAGTGGTGAAGACGTCAGATATGGTATTGGAATTTGTAAAGAAATACAGAGATAAGAAACACAAGTTCGGGGGGAAATATTAACCTTTAGCGAAGTAATGGAATGGAAACACCAGTCTGTGCGAATGGAAAGGATCCGCACATGATCCAAAACACACAGACACACTGGTCAAGTGTGATCGAGGTAGTACCATGGACTTTATTGAAGATGTGACATGACGGTAGCCCAAGAACGAATTCAGGGAGTCACGAAAACAACAGAACGCTTCTAACATGGATCCAATTGAATTAAGAGATCTTCATCATGTGGCAAGACAAAGATTCAAAGACACTTATAACACAGCAAAGGAGTTCGTCAGGGGTCAAATGTGGGCAGCTTTACATTGGCCAAATCAGTGAACATACCTTACCCCTATTAAGTACTCATTTAATCCTTTGAAGACAGGACTGAAGATCTGCTGCTTAATCCTATTAGGGTCCTAAGGAGCCTATCCCAGACAACACTGGGCAAAGGCGGGGTACACCCTGAACAGTTTGCCAGACCATCGCAAAGCCAACACACACAACCATTCACACTTATACCTAGGGGCAATTTGGAACCTGTGTCTCATGTGCATGTCTTTGGACTGTGGGAGGAAACCAGAGCACCCAGAGGAAACCCATACAAGCCCAATGGGAGCATGCAAACTAAACTCCAAACATAAACACCCTGACCCAGCATAGGGCTTGAACCCAGGACTTTTGTGCTGTGAGGTGGAAGCACTAACCCTAACCCTGCTAAGCTAATGTGTCTCTTTTAACTAATAGTGTTTACTTTCATTTACTTGAAGAGTGTCTGTTCCAATACTTTTGCTCACCTAAAAAATGGCTTTCCTCCACATAAGGTGTTTTTTTTTTTTTTTTTTTAGCAGATCTAGATGTAAACATCAAGAAATGAAAGCTGAAAATATGATCTTCTGTTTCGTGTTCTGCTCCCAAAACCAAATTTCTGCAAGCATACACCAAAACGAAAAGAATCTGTCTTGCCGTACCAATCGTTCTTGTGGGGACTGTATGATTCTACACTTAAGAGGACGTTTGAAAGTGCACACAAAACACATGGCACTATTTTCACATCATCTCCTGTGTCGGGTCGACTCGTTCCCTTCGTTCTGTTTGCTCTCATTTCTCTGTGTAGTAGCTTTATCAGAGAAAGTAAACATTGATATATGTGAGGTTGCTTAACGATGACCTGTGGGTTTGCTGACATTCTGAGGTAAACCAGAGAAGGAAACTCGAGAGTCTAATGTTAAATAAACTTCAAGTCTGACCCTGGGAAGCATCACCTGGCCACAAAAGCACTCCGAAGTTGACAATGGTGCAACATTTATAGTTCTGGCACGTTCTACATGGCGGACTCAACTTTTCCGAGGAATTTTATCAGATATCCACTCCAGCAGTGTAGCCGGCGAGTTCCGTATAAAGAAATGAATTTGTCAGTGTCATCAGAGAGAAAGAACCCAACCTTGCAAATGAATCATGTTTATGGAATCAGTGATAATGGAGTCATTATGCAGACCACTAGGCATGAGGAACAACGTCATAAAATTGAAACATTAAAACTCAAGGTATGCTGTTACAGCCCTTAACAAAATGGACTTGCTCTTACCACCTTAAAAATTATTTTCCCATAGCAGAACAAGCTTATTTTGCCCCCCTCATATACCTGACAATGACAGCATGATGATATCTATGAAAGAAAAACAAGAAAGTGGTACAAATGGATGATTCATGAAAATCACAGTCAACTATCTCAGGTGAAGGTTGCGCGATCAATAGTGAAGACATTTCTGCTCTTCACCAACTGCACCTGCCCAAGCTGTATCCATTGGTGTGTGGGTGTGTTAGTGGAGAAGAATAATCGTGCGCAATTCAATATTTTTCTGTGGGTTTAAGACTTACAGCCTCTTCATTTTTGCATTATTAACGTTCCATGCATGAAATCAATAGACTAGTTTTGTTCACTGTGTAGTTGACTAACACCATAATTGATCAAAGCTAGCATAAAATCGAAATAAATTAGTACTGATTACTGCGTAGTTGACCAGATAGTAGCTGAAGTAAACTGGTATTGATCAAAATAAACTGCTATTGATCACTGTGTAATTGATTGACAGTTAGCACGATTGACAGTTTTGATTGACAGATTCCTAATGTTTACTCTGTGTTTACAAAGACTTAAGCATTTCAACTATGACTTTTTGTATGACTTGTCACCTGCTGCCCAAGAATATATATATTGTCAAAAATAGCTCACTCAACTGTGCATATGTATATATATGTAATTTTTTTTCCCATATACCCTTGCAAGACACTGTGATGAAGCTGTTGCATGTTATAAACACGCAGTCTTTGGATTTGATTCTATACATCCCTTGATATGATACAATCCTATTTTAAAAAACAAAAAGTTGTTGTAAATGCATAAATGAAGCTTAAAAAGACAAAGTTCAAAATCAATACATTCGTTCCAGTATATTGTTTGTAACAACTGACTCCATTCTCCCCCGTTTTGTTTAACGCTTGATCAGCTGTTTTATATATAAACGGATTAATAATCATGATAAATTTCATTTATCTTCTTTGCTGTATCTGATACAACCAAAATACCCAATAGGAAAGGATCCTTAGTCGTTTTTTGTCTCAGCCTGAAGTCTCAACCCACATTTGGGGGAGAAATTTGATCTTATTTTCATCTTGCATCATATGTATTGCATCACACATCCATCTCCCAGGGGTATCCTCTTCCACCAGTGAAATGTCGGTGAATAGTATAGTCTACACTGTTGCTGCCCTACTTGCAATTATATCCCATATTTATCCAGCTTAGATCATTTACAAAGCCTTTATCACCAACCTTTCCGGTATTTCCTCTGCTGTCTCGGGCGTGTTAGAGTGCAGAGCTTTCTATAAGAAACAGCTGTAGTATATTGTTTTTGCTGTTGTTAGTGAATTCATTTGCCACGTGTTTAGAAATAAAATATTCTAAATAGAAGTGAAAGATAAAGATTAAAAAGGAATAAAAGAAGGAATTTTGAAACTTCCAAACTACTAAAGAAATGCATACATAGATACAGAGAGAGTGTGAAAGAGAGAGAGAGAGAGAGAGATTAGAAATCTGGCTCCATTTGAGTTGTAATGCTTATTACAAACTGTACTTGTTGCTCTGTTTAAGGGTCTTTATACCAAAAGGCAGTGATTTGTTATGGTCCTAATTAGTGCATTCGTGTAAGAGCATTTCAAATGATAATTAATAGGCAGATAAACTAAATGCCTTCCGGGAGTTAAGCATTAATTGCCTTGACGAATTAGCATTTGCTGAACCGCTGTTCATCTGTGAACACATTAAAACTACACTCCGGGTAATTATGATGAATTGGACACAAAAACATTAAGGTGCAAATATGAAGATTAGACATAACATCGCTGTGGAAAAGGGGAAAAAAATGAATGAGCTGTGTTTAAAGCTGGTGACTCAAGTCCAAAAGTCGCAGCAACGTTTACACAGAGAAAGTTTCTCGTATTCAGAGTCATGTTATGCACACAAGTCGATTTTCTGAGTGACTCATTAAGATTATGCAAATCACCTGGGCTGAGTTCACACATAACTAATCTCTCTAAAAACACCTGATTTTGATCAATCCTTTCAGGAATTCATTATGTTGAGAACACTCCTCCAAAACAGCCAATCCTTGCGCATTCTGTGTAACCTTACGATTTTAATTAATGACCGCAACTTTTTAAAAAATTTGGCCAGTCATTGAACTATGCTACAAGTGTCTCCAGTCCGGGAAGTCCCTAGTGTAGACTTTAAGCCCTACAGAACAGACTACTTTCCATGACCCTTTTCTCATCCAAATTATCTGTCCATCTACAGGGTCGAATTCAAACAGTTAATCTCCCCCATGTTGATAGTTTTTGACTATAAAGCAAGAAGGTGTGGATACATCCTATCTTCTTCAACCCGACAATCCCTGATCCTATAGTCACATTTAAGTTTATGACCCAAACTAATGTCATGTAAAATAGTATACTTGGAAAGAATACTTAGGGAAAAAAGGTTACTCATCTCTTAAAAAAAAACAAAACATACTTTACTCCTGACAACCTTGGTGGAGTACCTCACCTGGTCTTTCAACACCAGCTCCAAAATCAAGAAAGTCCTGCAGCATCTGTACTATCTCCTACCCCATTCTCAAAGCATTCTACAGAGGGGCTTATGTGGCATCACTGCCTGGATTGGAAAGTGCACCATCTCAAATCACAAAAAGACCTGCAGAGGAGAGTGAGGACACCTGAGATCACCTGGGTTTTCTGTCCATCCATTGCAGACATTTATGCCACACACTGCATATGTAAATGCCACCAGCATTGTGGATGACCCCATTCACACCTCAAACAAACTCTACACCCTCCTGCAGTCTGGCAGAAGGTACCAAAGCATTCAGGCTCTCAAGTCCAGGCTGTGTAACAGTTTCTTCCCCCAAGCCATCACAGTGATTCCAACCCACACACATATACACTCAACTAAACACCATTCCAGCAAAAACACCATTAACAATATATTGTGTATATTGAACACCTACACTTTTGCTTATAACTACTAGTTTTACATTTATAGAAGACTATTTAGATACATAGATATTATAATACCTTTCTGCACATTCACACTAATGGCCAGATGAACTAACAAGTTGCACCAGCGCAAACCTGGATTTGGCATTAAAAATGTTATCTCTGTATTTACTAAAAGTGCGCACACACACACGATACCGATCATAACCCCGATTTGCCCCAATCATACTTCAATGTTCATCAAAGGAAATCGGAGAATATTGGTACACATCAGAAAACATTGGTATACTGTACATTGGAGGATGCTTTCGGGGAAAACTTTGGGGAAGAGAGAAATATTTTGGGAGTGCTGAAAATTTTGGTTGTGTTTGGAGTACATCAGTGAAACAGGAAAAAATCTCAGCTTCAGTACACACAGGTGTATAAAATTAGCATAACATTTTGAAAGAAATGTGAGCAACAGTGTGAGAACATTGGTACAAATCAGACTGACACTGTAGTAACATTACATGATACATCAGAATAACAACAGTTCACATCAGAGAACATTGGCAGATATCAGAACATGATTGGACTAACATGGGAATAACATTGGAATGTGATCGGTTTAAATCGTGATCGGTATCGTGTGAACACACGTGTGCAGCGTCAAGATTGAGCCTGAAAGGTGGGACTCAGATTTTTGTGACTGGTCCTTTTGCATACGCATTTCTTGGAGTTCCGTCTCAAGGTTCAAAATATTGGGTGGAGAATATTTAAATCAAGCATGCCAAATGATTTGCAAAAATTTGCAGCATGCAATTTACTTCTGACTGCGGCAATATTCATCTTAACCAAAAAAAAAAAAAAAAAAAAAAAACTGGTATTGGGTGTTATTGCACCCACTCTATGTTTTGCCCTGCTTGGGACATCTGGCCCTAGGACTGTGTATGGGCCTCACCGCGCTGTCCTCCTATTGCGAAATGTTGTTTCATTTCGCTGTGTATTGTAACAGTTGAGGTTGAGTTGTATACAGTTTAGAGATGTCAATAAAGACACTTTCACTTGAGTACGTTTAAACTCCACATTTAATTGAGGAACATTTTCACACACAGGGCTTGTAAGGTATAAGCTTCTCATGGCAGTGCCAGTCTTACTACTAGTCAGACAAAGAGAAGTTGGGAAGATGCTAATGCTCAATTAGTGGGATGAAGCGCACAGCATTTTCATTTGGACGATTTCCAGCAAAACGAAGTGGAAGTAAGGTTCTTACATTGAGTTCTGAATTTTAGATTACTTTTAATGAGCCCAGTGCTCAGAGTTTCACCAAAAAAATAAAAAATAAATAAAAATAAATAAATAAAAATAAAAAACTTTTGAGTGGCAGTGTATTATGTGTCTAGACTAAACTAATAGGCACCAGTGTGTGCTCACTTAGGCATGCATTCAGGAGTGTAAACTAATTGGTGTGTGTGTGTGTGTGTGTGTGTGTGTGTGTGTGTGTGTGTGAGAGAGTGAGAGAGAGAGAGAGAGAGAGAGAGAG
>JAQMYF010000027.1:4706694-4718645 GCA_030014195.1 Neosilurus mollespiculum
GTGTGTGTGTGTGTGTGTGTGTGTGAGAGAGAGAGAGAGAGAGAGAGAGAGAGAGAGAGAGAGAGAGAGAGAGAATGCTATTATGGTATGTTTTAAGTTAGCACAGCTAGACTACAGCCGACAGGTTGAGACTCAGTCATCCAGGTGGATTAATGACACACACACACACACACACCCCCACCCATCTGCTGCCCCCTGCATCAGAGGGAGGCTAGTGGACAGTGAAAAGGACTGTGAGGTGCTAACATGGTGCTAATAAGGTGTGAACATTGTATGACTCATGTCAATGTTAGCGCTGTGAGAGCAGGAGGTGACAGAACATGCTGGATTCTGTACATGAAATTTGTTTCCAGAAAGCTAGAATGTGTCCGGCAAAACATAGAATTCGTTTTTAACCCTTAACCGTCAATGGCAAAGCATAATTAGAACTGGGACACTGTCCCTCACACACAGAACACTGGCCATACAGTTCGTACAAAGAGTTGTGTTTTATACATGTCTGTGATCATTCTAATCATCGGGGTGTTATTAATAAGCAGGATCCTAGAGCAGGTTGCAAAAGTATTCACATCATGATGAAAAACAACATTAATTAGCAGTTAACTTTCCAGTTTTATAAATAAATATAAAAAACTACTATCCATGTGTAACAGTACAATAAAGGTTAATGCTTAACTAAAATGTTGACTTATTATTTATTGCTATTATTTATATGTATAGAGGCATTTATTTATGTTTTAGATATAAATACTTATGTAACTCATGCATTTCTTTTTTTTTTTTTGGAAATTTTCTAGTTTGCGATTCGTGAACTGTTAGCTACACATAATGTAACGATATCACATCCTCAAGTTTAAATTGTGCACAGTGTACAAAACTACTTTGAGAGGGAGATTTTTCTCCCATAATTTAGCTGTAGAAAATCCCCACACTTCAAGAATGCCTCCTATCACACCCGCATATTCAGCGGCAGTGTAACGCACTTCGGAGCGAAAGCACTATCCACCCCTCTCAGGCACCCATGATTGGCTAGTGGGTGCGACAGGAGAATGTGCGTATGCCATCCCTTTCTTCCCCGAGAGCTTGCGATCTTCAGGATGATAGCGATGTACCTTTTTGATGTGCTGCTGGGAGCCAAGGACAACTTCATTGAACCCATCAACAGAAATATTGTTTTATGTGTTTGGTGTAAATACTTTTGTAACCCACTGTATAACAGAAAGCAGAACAACTGGCAGTCATTCATTTGTGTGCGTGTGTTTGTTAATAGTGGAGTTTCTGAGCAATGCATGACTTCAGTGGTTGTCCTGTGTCTGTGCCTAAGTTGATGAGGCAGCAAAAAAGGAAAATAGAGGCTCATACACCACCACTCATACTCGCACAAAATAAACAAACACAGTTTAACTCAGGTAGACAGACAAACTATGGTTGAGCATAACATAAAACATGAATGGCAACACGGAACATGAGCTCAGTAAACGGATAATCAAACTAACAGAACATGTGATACACACAAAAACGGAAAACTCAGTGTAAACCTGACCAGCTTCCTTCCAGACCATATTCGGGAAATGCAGGGAAGATTTGTTTATTTATTTCCTCCAGGGCGCGGAAGTTGATTCAGCCCTTAAAGGAGCCACGCTACTACACTAACACCAGCCTCGGACACTTAATAGAAATATCTTTCGGGAGCTCTGCCGATTTTCTTAGTAAGCTAACAGAATTAGCATACACAAACTTTTCATATCTGAGGTTTTAGCATTTATTCTTTCATTCAGTTTCAGAACCGCTTAATCCTAATTAGGGTCGCGGGGAGGCTGGCACCCATCTCACCTGAGTGAACCGGCCACCCAGGATAGGTTTTCTTTTCAAAAGACAGCAATGGCTCTTATACATGCCGCTTACCATAGACAGTGAGAGATATGGCTGGCCTTTGATAACCCAGTTAGCTGCACTGGTGGGACAGCAGTGACAACTCGGTGATAGTGGGGCGTGAACCCCTGACTGGTTTTAACATTTATAGGAAATAAATCTTTTTCTTTAAATTCCCTGAAAACGAGTGAGTCTAGATTATAACATTTTGTGTTTTGATATACAGGAAGATTTTTTTTTTTTAAACCTTGCTTGTGTGAACTGGATTTTTGTAATTTTATTTGAAATTTTTTAATGCAAGTGTACACGTGGACATTCTTTGACATGCAGCATATGTGTGTACAGGCTTGCTGATCTGTCTCAGTGGGAATATTAGGCTTATATTCAGATGTGCATGTAACATCAGTTCATTGCATTAATAATTATGCCATTGGAAGACGAATGTGTGTGTGTGTGTGGTATGTGTGTGAGTAACTCATATGGTTCACATGCTTTTCTTTGGTCGTCTAGGCCGCTGCAGGGCCTTTCCACACTCACGCACCATCCATCATCACCAGAACAACATGAGAATACACAAAAGCCTTGGCCCAGAGGGATCAGACAAGCATTATTACATTAAATATACATCAAGCAAAGCACTCGCTTTACTCCAAAACACACCACGCAACACAAGCACAGATCTTCCCGTAAACGGATGACTTTAATACAGATGCCTGAATAGAAGAATTGCGTTTTTAATATCTGGGATGACTGATACGGCAAAAGCAATACAGGCACGGTTATGAAAAGATGCCGTATCTTTATGTAATGTCGCTGCCAAATGAAGCCTTGAAAGTGCTTCCAAGATCGTTTTTTGTTGTGCTCAAAGAGATGTCATTCGTCTCATCTGGAGAACAAAGATGGTGGAGAATGATTGCAAAACCTGGTTCTTCTTTAATAAGTGCATAGTGCAGAAATATCAAAGTTGACCTGAAAGCAAAAGCTTGTTGTCTGTTAACCTAACTCGCATGGGGAGGAAAATTTACATACCGAAATGTTTATGAATTAAAGGAATAAATAACAGTACTATCAGCAATGGGACACAGCAATAGGCAGAATAATCAGAATACAAATGGACTCAATTATATGTGTATTTGAGTAATTTGCTGTCAGTTCCTTGAAGAAACTGCTTTGTTGTGTGGTATAAATTCAACTGTAAATAAACACAATCAAAATGTAAATTCAACTCACAAAACCTGCGTACATTAAATTGAATGCAATGAGTGACAGTGAAAGTGTCGCCACTCTGGCTGCCTAGGAAACCTTCTTGCATTTTTTCCCACTTTCAAATGTTTCCAATGAACTCATGAGCAGTATCCAGCTACATGAATAAGTAAAGTAAATAAAGTATAACTACAATTTATTAAATAAATACATTGCTTGTTATTATTATTATCATCATCATGTGTGGTATGTATAGAACGTAGATTCAGTAGGAAAATACGTAAAGGAAAACATGTTCTTGGGTTAGCTAGCTATCCCACATAAGGTATAGTTCTAAACAAACATATAGGGTTGATATATACTCACAGGAAATGACGATGCTAATGCCAATGGACCCAAGCATCACGTTTCTGGTTATTAAAACTTGTGTGAAGGGCAGCACGTTGGCATAGTGGTCGTCACAGCAAGAAGGTCCTGAGTGCATTTGTACATCTTTGTACTGACAAAATATATATAAAAACATACATACATACACACATCACATATGTATACATATATACACACACACACACACACACACATATATATATATATATATAGTATCATCTTCAGATCTAAAGATGATTGGTCAGTTCAATTCGGTTTTATTTGTATAAGGCTTTTTATAAGTTAACAGCGTCGCAAAGCAGCTTAACATAGTAAAAGTGATTTAAAAAAAGAATTTTTCTGCAACCCCTACACATCCCTAATGAGCAAGCCTGCGGCGACAGTAGCAAGGAAAAACTCCCTCAGTTGACACGAGGAAGAAACCTTGAGAGGAACCAGGCTCAAAAGGGAAACCCAGCCTCATATGGGTAAAACCATAAAATACAAACCTTATAAGAGAACCCTTATTACAGTCCAACATGTAGTCTGATTGGTTATACCACAACTGTATGTTCTAAATAATTGTGGCAAAGGAGTTTATATCACCAGCAGTGAAAAGTCGTGTTCAAGTCTCTGAGTGCACATTTGTGATATTATGGGATATACGATATGTGGTATATGATTGTCCGACACCTTCACTTCACACTTCAGCTACATCACTTTCTATTCTCTATATTATCCATGTTGGGTCAGCATATGAGGATTTTAAAGCGATGAACCAGAAAGCAAGAAAGTGAAGCAGATTCTTGTCGGAGACAGACGCATAAGAGGCCACTTCTCTCCCTGGTGTCACTTACCTGATTGTTAGAGAGAAAAAGAAGAACTGCACTCAGACTTCAATTGTATATGACAACATCTAGCATGAGTGCTTCAGGGAAATAGGCTAGGCGTACTTCAGACACCACAAAATATCTTTTTTCTTTCGTTCCGCTTTCACACAAGTCGGTGCAGTTTTGCTAGAATGATAGGGTTTCAACTCGCGAACTCTGCTGTACTCCTGAAGCGTTCATTTGCGTTAAAGTGCACAGCTTGCACAAATTTATACTTCGTCCTCTACACTTACAGAGTAACTTGATTCAATGGTTAATAAAGCCAATTACTAAACTCATTTCCGTACAGGATTTGACTTATTACAGTTCTTACGATTCACAGTAATGTGATCATAGACAATGTTTTCTTGCTGGTGCTGTGGCAGATTTTTTATGTTGTTACAAGATATTTTCACATTACTATTACACAAAAAAATTCTTGCTGTAAGAATATACCATTTAACAATCATGCACCGTAGAGTTGAATGTCACTGAATATTCCCTAAAATGGCCGTCAAAGTGAATAATTGCTTTAGTATATACTACACGGGAACATAAGCAAAAAACAGCACACTAAAACTAAAATTGTATGCTTCATTTTTAAAATCCTGACACAGGTGAACTCTGAATGTTCATTTATGCTGGTGCATAAGAACTGTGCCTGTGTTTCTTTAAACAATTTTCAGAGTTTTAGTATCTACTATACAGAAACATAAAGAAAAGCAAACTAAAACCAGATGTCTCCAGTTTACTTTGTATATATTTTCACTATGACAGAGGCAGGTCAGGTGAGCTCGGTGCATTCCATGCTAATAGAACTGTGTTCTATCCATTCGAAGGTTAATACATACTACATGGAAACTGTGCGCTGTAAAGGTGTATTTTTTACTTTTGTTTTTCACTTTAAAGCATGACATTGATGATGCAGCCGGCTTCAAGTGACCGTGACAAACAATGACTGCTCATTGTTTTATTTCAAACATAATTCACTTGGATTTTTTTTTTAATTCCCTGATATGCCGTTAATGTGTAGTATATACTAAACATTATTATGTCATGATATATAATTGCTATGCAACATTTCAGGTTATAACCCCATGAGTTATACAGTTATATTACAATGTGAAATGCATGCGTTGAGATATGGATACATTCTGCTTTTATCGAGCACAGGGAATGATATTGGTATAAGTAAGCATAAGATAAATAGAATATTGCTATGGTAAGTAAAGTTTCCCGATATAAATTAGTTTGTATGCTGTTATACCATGAAAATATCTTGTTAAAAACATAAAAAAAAATATCCCATCACAAAAACGTTGTCCATGATCGTTTGGTATAATAAGTTTCTGTAAAAATGAGTTGAGGAAATGCATTTCTTTTATATTTATAGATGTGGGGAAATTATGCAAACTTTGAGAGAAACTGGAGGTTTATTATACAAAAGGTCATCATCAGCAAAAGTGCTTCAGTAAAAAAAATCTGTCCAAAATGCCCTCTTTTTCCAGAAACTCATATATAACCTATGTATATAAATATATAAATTTGAACTACTGCTTATGCAACATCACAGGGCAGGTGAGAACCATCTTTCCCATCAGAACGTGTGGGCTGAGGAGGCAAGACACAAATGCCAAAATTATGCAGCGGGTATCTTAAGGGCCATATGGGACACATTATTATTATTATTATTATTATCATTACAGTCTTCAATAAACAGGCAGTAAGGGTGATATTAGGGGTCTCTCATTTGTAAAAACTGTTAAAGGTCTTAACACTAAACACAGAATAAAAAGTAGTAAAATAGAAAAATGAACAGAGGTCCGGTAATAATTCAATGGCAGGTCAAGAGTAGAGGCAGGACCAAAACAAAAACAAACAGGAACCTTTACGCCCCCAGAGTGCATGATCAACGACTCTTATTATGGATGGCTGTGGAGCCAACAGAGGCAGTGTGATACTCAGGGCAATGTTCTGCTTTAAATCCTTGAACTCTTGGTGGATGGTATTTTGACATGTAGCACCAATGTAAAGATGGCAGCAGTATCCCATTATGGCAATGGCCACTATCTTTAAGCAGGATACTGCACCCTGCTATTCACCAACAACCAAAAATTGTTCAAGAATGGTTTGACAAAGAGCTTAAAGTGCTGACTTGGCCTCCAAATTTCTTAGATCTCAATCCAATTAAGCAGCTATGGGATGTGCTGAAAAGACAAGTTCGAGCCATGAAAGCCCCCCCCCCCCCCATACACACAATTTTTTGACTCATAAATGATGTTAAAGTGTTGACTAGCTTTTTTAGAAGATGCTGGCGGTGGGGGCAACAAATCAGAGCAGAGAAGGCACAGAGAGTGGAAAGCTCATAAATGGGAGGAGGAAGCCTAATAGGCCATCTAGCACTCTTACTTAAAATCAGAGTTTCAGGGGAAGTTGAGGAAGCGGCTCCACTGAAAACTGAAAATTGGTATAATATCTATGTCCAATATCTGGTATCTTCAGAGGTACGTATATACATTTAGCAGTTGCCCAGACCAACTTCCATTTTTATCTCATTTGTACAACTGAACAGTTGAGGATTAAGGGGCCTTCCTCAGGGGCACAAATAGTGGCAGTTGGTGGTGGTGGGGCTTGAATCTCCAAACTTCTCATTGGCAGCTCTTAACCACTGATCCATCTCTATCCGGGTCTTGTGGAGTCCATGCCTCAAGGGTTAAAGTCATATTGGAGGTATAAGAGGGACCTACACAAGATTAGGCAGGTGGAATAAATGCTACTTCTGACTGGTGTAGCATATAGCAGATATGGTGGGGAACCACACACTGAATCGTGTTTTATGTGCACAGTGACTAAGCTATCTAATATACCCTGATATATTGTTATATATTGTTGTCATTTTGACAAATATTACAACAAATTATTAGGGTTAAATTAAACCTCACAACCTCCCAAGTCTAGTGGTTTCCCAAAAACAAACAGATGTACTTGTGATGATTGGGCAGATTTGTGTCACCACCATCATTGTTGCCCATCTGTCAGTGCTAATTCTTACTTCACCTGCAGCTTGTGCAAAGCTTTGCTGCCAGCAGGGACCTGCAGGAAGAAATGATCCTTTATCTCAATCTCAGCTGGTGATGGCGCTTTCAGACCGGAGCTTTGACAGGTGTTACCATGGAAGCCTCACAACCAAAGAATGTGATAAGCCCCACCTCCAGGCATTTGATTGGCATTCCGGATTCAGTTCACTGTCACAGGCTAAACCCACCAGATATTCTCGCTCTAAGTCTGTCAGGTGTCACTCTAGACGTCATCTAATTTGGGAGGGCAAGAAAGTGTACGGTACAGCTGTATTGTGGGTCAGTTTCAGTATGCTTGGGAGGTTCTGCCAGGAGGAAGTTGCAGAGGTCATATCCTGAGATGAACGGGGACTAAAATACCAGGATGGCTATTGTAGAGCAACTCTCCAGATAGCACAGCGAGTTGTCCCTGGGTTACTGTGGCTTTCATGTGCTCTGTAATGTTATTGGGGAAAGCTCTGGATCCACAGGGACCTGTCCAGGAGCATGAGGTTACTGAAGACAAATGAATGAATGAAAGTACTTTGTGGGCAACAAAACTTTTTTTTTTGCTGAATACCTACACTATCTAGTGCCAGAAGCAACGAAAAAGAACAGTTACACCACCACTGATCTATTTGTTCTCCCACATTCAGCCTGCCCAGAAGCAGTCATGTAGAAAATTGTTGTTGGTTTATTTAAATATGTATTTGTCTTTGTCTCCGAATACATCGTGGATTGTGCACACAGGACAGTAACAGCAATTGCAAATTAGCCCCCACAATGATGAATAATAAGCATCTATGGGATCATGTGAATCTCAGTTTATAACATGACCTTTGATGGCAACTTATGCGAGGCACTCCATCAGATTAATGCATGTTATCTGTATAGATTTTAATAGTTATAGTGGCAGATGAATAAATCAGTCTGGTGTATTTACTTAGTATTTGGGATATGAATACTATTTATACTGAAGTGGTATAAAAAACACTCTAAAGCTGGAAAGTTATTCAGTCATACATGCCCTAGATGGGCAGTACGTGCTTGTATTATGATGTGCTTGTCTTATATGTTTTATAGTACGTGGACTCGTTTAAAGGTTTTACCAGATTGTTTGACCTTTCAAGGACACTTATGGTCAAAGGTATTTGTCTCAACTGAAAGTACATAAATGGGTTTCTATTAGTGCTCCATAATAACAGCATGTGTTTTCACACTCAATTCAAAATAAGCTCTCTCTCTCTCTCCAAACCTTTCTGACCTTGTTCTGACCTTTACCTTTGACCTCGACATTCCAAATTCAAACCGTCTTTCGGACTCAGGTAAAGTAGTGTCCCCACCAAGTTTAATGAAAATCCATGCACAAACACTACTGATTACACCTCCGCCCAAACTCTATTGCCAAACTATTTGATTAAATTTACACCTCATGGGAGGACTTACGTGCAATTAGTTCCCACACACCCGAACAAATTAGCAAAGAACGCATTATGCCGCGCATGCATAAATGGAAAAAGACCTTGTACAAGATTAGCTGTGCGTCCAGAACCAACCTGAGAGTATTAGCAGTATGTGACGGAGAAACAGTATTCATCGGTTAATTGAATTTGTACATTCTGAGTAACTGGCAGAAACAAGACTATATATCAACCCCAGTAGTACATCATATGGTGCATTATAAGGCTAGATATGGAGACTTTGCAAAAGAGAAAAAAAAGGCAAAAAAAGGGGGGGGGGGCTTCTTATATTTCCTTTGTACATATACAATTTTTTTTCCTAAGTCCTTAAACAAAAAATTATGATTAAAAGGAATTCATCTCTGGAATCTGATCCTGTGCCACTGTTAGCTTGCTAATTAGCTTCCAATGCTGACAGCAATTAACACAGTAGTCAAACAATATTCTAATACATACATATGAAAGTTATTAATAGTCAAATTAATAATTGTGTACAAATACGGATAACAGACTAAGCCAAAAACATTTACATTTAAAAATCATTTCTTTAAGTTTCCATTAAAATAAATAATTTTTATTCATTCATTCATTCATTTATTTATTTATTTATTTATACACATACATACATACATACATACATACATACACACGTATACTGTACATATACATGTATATATAACTACTCTTTTTCATTTACATCACTATTTCTCTTGTTTTTTTTCCCAAATTTCATGTTTCGTGACATATTTACTTCCTGATCTACTCAAGCAACCTTTGCTCATCTATGCTCTTCACTGTTTACAGATAATGAGTAATGAGAGGGTGTGTTTTAATTTACCCAGGCAGTATCTGATGCATCATTGGTTAATCACTGTGCATAAGAATCATAATATCACCACTTTAAAGATCATTTCGTTGACATATCAGAGGACAGTTTACCAGTTAAACACCTAAATCTATATGAAGTTTAGTGCTTTATTAAGATTATACCATGAAGATTAGCTCTGTGCTCCACTTAATACAGATAGTTGTTCATGTAAAACTAATGCAGCATAGTGTAGAAAGATTAAATCAAGTATTACAAGCATTGGTCTACAGAAATTCCACCGCAGTCAGTAATATTAAAAACCACGCAATTTAAATGCTTTCAGACTGATTGTTCATGCAATTTAGAAACCCTACTTGCTACTCCCAAGGCAGAACATCCAAGGAAATCAACAATTACGAATAAAATCAGGGTTAATGGGATGTAACGAGACTCTCTGTAACTTTAAAATAAGCGTGCAGAATAATAATAAGGCTTTGTTTTTGGGTTTTTTTTTAGAAGTGAATGTAGACATTAGAGATGGTTTGAATTAATAATACAACAATTTTAGAATATAAAAAATATAAATATTAAAAAGACTATGGATAGGTGCTTAAAGTAATACATGTCGCATTATTGTTGTATCCCAGCGATCTATACTTTACCCAGCCTTAACTCCACTGTGTTCTATATTCCTGTGCATGAACAATTTTGCCTACTCGTTCCTGTACTCACAGGCTTTTGGTTATCATGTTATGAACTGCCTGCATTGTTCTGTTTGCCTGTTCCCTTGACCTTCTGCCTGTTCAGCTGTTTGTGATATTGGACCATGTCTTTACATCTTTTTTTCTTTCTCCTGCACTGCAGTGTGACAATATCTTTCTTTTTTCTGTTTTTTTTTTCTTTTCTTTTTTTTTCGCATTATTTGGGCTAATCCATGTTTGCTGGATTGAGAGCTACTTTTTAAAAATCCACTCACATCGAGCAAGTGTGTTTTATAAATTCTTGCAGTTATGTTACCGAAGTTATGCACTGTGACTAATTACTTCTCACGTTAGACAAAAGCTAAAGGTGTCTTGTTGGTGGGAACGATGCTGGAAAGTGGAAAATTAGGGGCATAATTACCCACTTCAGCTCTCTCGCGCATCTTCTCACGTGTCTGTTTATTTTCCAACCCCAACACAGTTGACTCAGCATTTCCGGTGCTTCTACTTTGCAAGGACATTTAAGAAAAAAACTCGCTGAGACAACATATTGAAAAACCATTTATAATATATGGACCCAACAAGGTACCGGTCCTTTTCTGGTTGATAGCAGATAAGTGTTATAAGTATGTTATTACCTTTCTAGAACTATAGAGTTCTCAAGAGTAGGCTTTGTGATTTCTTCTGCAATTCTTAAGTACAGTGAGTAAGATTATCCACTAAAGTGTGTAAATCGATGTGAATAGAGTTTGGGTGATACACAGACTAAAAGCAAGCAGGCACACATGCAGCTTTCATTATGAACAACAGTGTAGTAAGCGCGTAGTGAGCCCCAACCATCTGTTCATAGATCTGTCCCGCATTACATCTAACTCAGGGTTTTGTGCACCAGTCCAAGTTCAAGAAATTTTTTTTAAAAAGTTCAAAACAAATAAGATGATTTATGTTGGGTATCATATGAATGTATGATAAGACCTAAACCTCTAAACCAGGTCAAAGCCCAAACTTTACCTGTTGATCCTTTTCGGTTAGAGTTTATTAGAATTTAAAGAAAATTTATATTAATTTTTTTGTTTTTTTTAAAGAAGAGATCAGAGGAAATGTGATGGCCATACTGCATCCAGCTGACAGGAAGGCTTTGGCTTGTATTAGGGATGTGCATTTCCATTACCAAGGGTGATGTGATGCACAACTCGGTGCACTGCCAGCTTCGATACAATGCAGTGCAAAATATGATGCTATACAGTTCAATACGGCAGCTCTTTCTCCTCCATTTGACACGGGGAGGGTCCAGTAAAAGTCTCAGGGACTTTTATTTTTAATTGCAACAAAAACAGACTGGTTAAAACAATCAAGATATTGTTTAAATTCAACCAATATGAATGTTTGACGTGCCTCCATCCAAAATACTGCCTCTACATAGTAACATGTTAAGTGATATAACTTGCCTATGATTGACATTCTATAATTAACCACAGAGGCTAAAAAATGATGTGTAGGTGTGTGTTTGTGTATATATATATATTCATTCATTCATTCCTGAACCGCTTATTCCTAATTAGGGTCGCGGGGAGGCTGGCACCCATCTCAGCCGACTCTGGGCAAGGGCGGGGTAC
>JAQMYF010000027.1:4739744-4750198 GCA_030014195.1 Neosilurus mollespiculum
GCTTACGCCCCTCCCTGGTCGGTGGTGGTCATGTGATAGGGAAGGCAAAAGTTGATGGGTGGGAATTGGATATGACTAATAATTAGGGGAGAAAAATGGGGAAAAAAATCCACAAAAAAAAAAAAAAACTGACCGCAAGAGATTTGAACATACAATCGCTAGCATCACAGAGTATTTTTCTAACCACTATGCTATCGAGGCGTGAATTCCTGGTTGATAAGTTGGACTTTTGTCCTATTCCAACAACAAAAAAAAAAACCTACAAAAATTTCATGCAAGCACAAGAGTTGAACTGACAGCACCAGGATCCAGTGCTCTAACCACTACATTACCAAAGCATGAGCATGAAAACTGAAGACTGATGCTAGCAAAAAAAAAAAGAAAGAAAAGAAACAATACAAAAAACAGCTACAATGCAGTGCTAGTATTTAACAACAGACTTGACTTGCTATAGGAGAAGAGAACCAGTGGGGGCAAGGTGGATTGTTGTCCTACATCGGCATCGTCCAACAGAGGAAGGTGTTGAGAGAGAGTAGATGAGGACGGCTCGAAGAATGGGTCGAGGAGGAGGGCTAGTGATGGGCAATGGGAGGGATAAAAGGAAGGGAGAGGGGCAGGTAGAGGAGGAGGGGTTGAGAGGGATGGGTGGGGCTAGAAGGAGAGAGGGACAGGTACGGGGGGTAGAAGGATGAGCTGGTCTAGAGTGAGGAGGTGAAAGGGTTGAAGACAGAGGAAGGGGTAGAGGGAAGATAGGAGGGCTGGGGAGGAGGTGGAAGAGTTGAGGAGAAAAGATAGGTGAGGGAGAGTGGGTAAAACTTTGAATTAAAAATTCTCTCTGCATGGTTTTCCTCTGGGTACTCTGGTTTCTTCCCACAGTCCGCAGCTAATTGGCTGTTCCAAATTGCCCCTAGGCGTAAGTATGAATGGCTGTGTGTTGGCCCTGTGATAGTCTGGTGAGATGTTTAGGGCGTGTCGGCTGAGATAGGCTCCAGCTTCCCCATGACCCTGATAGGATTAAGTTTTGGCAGTGAGTTTTGGAGTGAGAGTGGTCACGTATTACTAAATAAAGATGTTTTCTTTCCCCCATCTACGTCTGTTTTAAAAAGGTCGAGAACATTTAGGCTTTTTATTAAGTCCTTGTATGGTTCTCAAAAGAGCCACTTCAGCACTGTTCTTCCCAGCTTACAGAAAGTAAAATCTTCCATTTTCACAAATGCAGAGGATTATTTAATGGCCCAGAAAGCCTTCCATACAAACAACTTTGGATAAATCAATCTGATGCTCTGCTTCAGAAATGCTAATCAATTACAGATTCTCCAACCAAAGAAACGAGCACACTGCCTGGTATATCAAAGACAGGTGGCTGGCCTGTCATGGCATCGAATGTGATTGGTCACTCCACATATCATGGATTAAAGGTCCACTATGGAGCACTGAGTTGACTGCGACCAATGGAAAGCCCTTGTCTTCCCCTTCCCTTTCCGAACGTGTGCTAGAACATATGGTCCCCATCAGGTGTCTGTAGTGTTCTTCCAAATACTGACATTCACACCGCCGTTAGCCAGAACCAGCGATATCTTTGCTTTCTTCTTCATTTTCCTTTAGGTGATTCCTTCTGGATTCGCACCGCCACTGGTAAAAGCACAGAAGCGGTGCTGTAAAGGTTCGTCTGTTCTGGGCTACTGTCGCCGTACAGCAGGAAGGGGGCTATAAATGGTATATTCCAAATTATTCTGCTAATCAGTACACCTAAATCCTACATAGTGGGCCTTTAAGGGTTTGCAGGCAGATTTTCTTTCTGGCCGTGATTTCTAGTGCGACACTTACTGTGGGGGATATGGGATCACGAAGGAGACGAGGAACCATTCTCGCCTGCTTTTGGTACTGACACCGGACAAGCACACACCTCCTTTTACTTCAAAGTAGACCTGCCTACTTATCTGTTGATTAAACCGTCTACCTAATTATCTATCTGCATGTCTATCTGTCTCCCTATTGATGAAGCTATTGATTTATTGATACATCTATATATTTAACCATCTATCTGCCTATCTGTCAATCTACTGATTTATCTATCTATCTGAATGTCTGTCTATCTATCCATCCATCACTCTCTCTATCTTTCTCTCTGGGTTTATGATGGGATATAAAGCCTGCTTGGCATGTTAATTGTCAGCGTGTGTTTTATAGGCCTGGAATGCTTCCTTCTGCTAGATGGCTTCTTTCAAGCCACCATTCATAACCTATTTATAACCCAATATCCTCGCGAAATGCAAACTGAAGAGTATTATTGTGCACTGCATTGATTACACATGAAGCAGAAAAATATATGAGTGTTGTATGAGAGAAGCCTGGAGGGGAAACGGCGAATCGATCGGCGAATTTTGCGGGATTAAAGCCGTTCTTCTCAGCTGCCTGCGCATTTCACCGCGCATATAAATTGAAAATGCTATTTTAGTGAAAGATAGGAGAGACAAGACAACTCCGATGTCACGCTTCTTAACAAAGTGTATTCTATTAGAGAAGGTATAGTCACCATATACACACATATGTCACTGCGTCACAGTGCCAGTATCTGGGCGTGGCCTACACCAGAAGCTTTTTCCTTAATTTTTTCTTATTTATTAAAAAAGTGGAAATCGGAATTTGGACAGTTTCTCAGCCTCAGCTACATCACTTGGGTTTATAATCAATCTCAACCATATTTGTAGTGGTGTTCAGTATTTTTTTAGTATGTCGCGGGCTCTTTATTCTAAAATATAAATTAAGTATATAGTCGATACTGTACTGTAAATGTAATTAAATTAATGCTGGTTTGTCCTATTAGGGTCGAGGGGAGGCTGGAGCCTATCTCAGCCAACACTGGGTGAAAGCAGGGTACACCCTGAACAGCCAGGCCGTTGCAGGGCCAACACAGACGCAACCATTTACACTTCGGGGCAATTTGCAACATGTTCATGTCTTTGGGGGGGGTGTTGGATGTAAATTCCACACAGAAACGCCATCGCTGAGTTCGGGACTCGAACCCAGGACCTTCTTGCTGTGAGGCGGACGTGCTACCCACTACGCCACCGTGAACATTTATACTGCGGATGTGTGTGTTGCTAAAATTTTCTCCATTAGACAGTTTATATCGGAAATAAGCAGTTTTATGGTTTTATTATCAGTATGTAAGCATCATAATGTATGATGTTCATTTCAGAGAACAGAACAGTCCTACGCCTTTGAAAATAGAGCTCATATTGAAACTCTGAGCTTGGCCGAATAAATCCCATCACTACTCATGGGAAAGTCATTTAGGCGCTAACGCAAAACCTCTTGCCCAATCTAGCGAGCTGTGATGAAAATACCAAATCATTAATTAACCAAAGTTATCTCAGCAATGATTTTGGAATAAGTGCTAATATAGTCCTGAAAGCAATTACGCGTCTCTGTGATGGTAAAACAAATTATAACAGAAAGTTAATTGGAAGCGAATTAAAATAAAGATTATGCTGATTAGACTGCCATATGGGCAGAGGAGGATGAAGTGCAGAAATCTAAGCGATCACATGATCACATGACGATGAAATAATAACGAGCAAAATAAATGTTGCGCTAAATCGGTTCTGAATGATTGGCTTAAAAGAATACCGAGTAATAAGTTTATGCAAAGCTCTGCAATTAAACATATTTCGTGTCAATGGTTTGCTGTGGAAACAAAATGTTTTTTGGGGTTTTTTTGTTTGTTTTTGTTTTGTTTTTTTTAAATCCCCTTTGGTCCTTCTCTAAGCAATCGATGCTTTTTAAATGTTCCAAACATTTCCAAATAAAGCTTCCTCTACACAAGGGCAACAATAACATGTTTACAGAATGCAGTAAAGCAGCTGGCGCACAATTCCCAGAATCCAATTATTCGTTTTTGATTCGATAGCATGTGAGAGCGACCAAGATGCTCTGGACAAAACTTTTGACAAAATATACTTAATTGCGCAATACAACCTAAAGCTAATTTTACACGGGCACTTGCACCTGAACTACCCAGAACAAGCTGCCCCGGTACAGCCGGACACCAGCGAGCGAAATTTGCTCCACTTTTGCTCCAGAGCATCTTGTTCCGGGTGCAACTTGCTGTCTGAACCCAATCAGTGTCGAGTAGGAGGGTTTGTGTGCGCAGTAGTATCCAATCAGTTTATTAGGACGTTTCGAGGCCTTTCGTGGCAGATGGACGGATTTGCGTTGTCTTTGTGTTTGTAGAGAAACTACTGCCATTAGTACAAACAAAAAAGTGACTCCCTCTCTTTGTTGTCGTTCTTGAAACATTCTGAAACGACGCCATTCTTTGTCGCTGCCTTACCAGCCCCTGGTAATCATTGAAAAAATGCAAAAGCGCACCTTAAGTTCTTGCCCGACCTTGCGTATTGTCAGTCTAACTTCCAGCTCGCCACTGATTTAAGAGAGACCATGTAAACACATAGGGAAGTAATTCCAGGGGTCAACATGTTCCCATTGCCTACGTAAAAGCAGCTGGTGGGACAAAAGGCCCCCGTAGAGCACCGCTCTGTCCAGAACATGGGACATCTGACAATAAAGAGAGACTAATCAGTGATAATTTCAGCTAATGAATCAGCGACATCAAAATTTTAATCATGAGCATGGCAGGTGCAGGATTATTTTTATTAACAACATCTGGATGGCATATCATCATCCTGGCTTTGATTATTTTTTTAATGGCTTTTTAAATATTTTATTACATATTTAGTATAGCACTTTTTTATGCACATATGAGGAAAAACTCTTAACGGTCTGCCCCAGGTTGAAAATATTATTTATAGTGTCATTAAAAATGGCCTGTTTTACATCTATATTCTGAATGTAATATAAAAGACCATGAGGTAAATATTAAAATGTCCATTTATTATTTAGTATATTTTGAGTTCTTGACATTTTAAAGGTTTCCGGTTTAGCAAACACACAAATAAATATGTCCCTCTCAGCTGAACAAGCCTGTAATAAGTTATGATGTCAAACTCACTCCCTAATTAAAGTACTAATTACATGCGTACCTGAACAGCAGGATTATTAATTACATGAAGTCTGCGCTCTAGTTAACTGACCCCAAGATTATTAAGCGAAGCATTAAACAGCTCCTCAGGGCAAACAATATTCCCGGGGGAGGTTTTGCCAAAATAAAAAGGGGGTAAAATGCTAATTTTCTCAACAAAGGATCACAAGAAATAAAAAAAATATTATAATAATAATAATAATCAAGGAAACTTTCGGCGTCATACTGCACTAATACTTATCCAAGTAAATATCATAATACTTCAATTTCTTCTTGCATATTAAATAACATGATTGGTGTTTATTTAGAGTGTTCCCGTGTTGGGAGGTCGTAATGAAACATGGCTGAAACAGCTCAGGGACGAGGAAGCTTGGTGGAATGATTATAGACTTCGAGAATTTGCATGAGCCAGTTGGTACGAGTGATCAGCGGCTATAGCTTGATTCATACGCAGTCTAATGGAATTGCTCATTAAATTCCCATGAATTTTGTATGAGATCTGGTTTAAATTAGCGCTGGACTGCAACACTGGAAAACATGCGAAGTCCATTCAACCATCTGGTATACAGGAACAGATGTGTAGTCTGTTTTATCATGTACGTTTCTTCATCTGACCCATGACTTACGTGAGGGTACTTGCTTTAGATCAGACACTGTTCTTTTGATATTTTATTTACAAGCATGTTCCTTTTGATGGTGTAGTAATAATGATAATTACGCACACTAGTGGGTACAGAACCCCAGAATTCACATTCTGAAGCCTAAAATTAATACAAAAACATTTTTACAGCTATATTTATGTAACAGCCAAGTGACAAGTGCCTCAAGTCCCTGCTGCAAAGAAACACCCTGAGAACATGATGCAACCACCATCATGCTTTACTGTATGGTGTTGTACGGAAGCTGGCTTTCCACCAGATATACCGTGTCTCATTTCGGCAAAGCTCAATCGAGATTTGACTTTTCTCTTGCAACCCTTCCTTACATGACACATTTAATGGAGCATTTTTGATAATGTTGTTACATGCACACAATGACCACTTCAAAGAAATTCATGCAGCTGCTTCATAGTTGTCACAGACCCCTTGGTAGCCTTTCTGACCAGTTTCCATCTCACTCTTCCATCATGTTTGGTGGGATGGCTTGATCAGGGAAGGGTCATAAATCTACAATACACTCTACCCTTCTTGATTATGGATTTACTGTGCTCCAAAGTGATTAATAAAGCCTCTGAAATCGTTTTGTGTCCATCTCTTGACTTGCGCCTGTCCACATCTTGACCCCCGGAATCTTTTGACAATATCTTCCCACCTATAGTTGATTGCTCACAGTTACACATCTGAGCACTGGTATGGTCTAGGAATAGATGTGTTTTATGCAAAACTAATCAGAATGATTGCATTTGGTCACAAGCGGAAGCCGATACACCTGATACGAGTTTACAAGTGTTATTAGAAGGGATGATCCTAACCATTTACGAATTGTTGATTTGGCTGTTATAAGCTGCAATGAGTAAAAAAGATTAGTGTGTCTTAATTTCAGCAATGTGAATATTTTAAAGGGGGTTCACACAGACACCAGAACCCAGACTGTCCTTATTTGCTAAAACCAGTAGGGATGCTAACAGAAGTGATAAATTCCTGTGCTCGTTATCAAGTCAGTAATTTTTATTAAAGCACTTTTTTGCACTGCAAAAAAATAAATATATTAATAACAATGCATAAAACAAAACTACACATGACGGTTGGTGGCCTTTTGACCCAGCCTGAGGTGAGAGGAGCCATACACATGCACACACCACATGCACACACAGGTGCTCTTTGCTGCTAGGGGTTTGGTGTGATGAGTTCCAGTGCTGTGTCTCTAAAGCCTGTTGGCCCGGCCATGCTGAGCTGGCACCTGTGTCGGGGAAAAGAAGCCAAGCTTTCAAGCTCCAAATCCTTAATTTCCCCTTTTTCTGTCTAGCAACATCTTCTACATGCCGGTTAGTCTCGAGGAGCTTTAACGCATATATCGATGTGAGTGTCTTGAATGTTGTTGGCACTTTTATTGAAGAATTCTTTCTTAAGAGCCATGATCTGATTACAAACTAAATAAAAGATGTTTTTTCTAATGATGCCACAAAATCTATCCAGTTATGTGACATTTACTGCATGGAGACATTTCGTTTAACTGGTAAACTTTAAGCTTTAACTTTTGCTGAACCAAGACAATGATCGAAAGTAAAGAAAGGATTTCAGTGTCATTCCGTGAGACCACCTACCATAAATAAAAAATTACAAAAGGTTGATTTTGGCCATGGATGCATATATGTAATGAAAACACCAATTCTACAATTGTAGAGAAACCACAATCTTAAACGCTGGAAATGATGGACTGGCCAAGATTCCAGTTTTGAACCCAGGAGGCCACGGGAGGTCGTACAGATTCTTTTGTTAAATTTTACAGTTTATGCAAATTTAAGCAACTGGCTCAAGTTTCTTTCTTAAACTAAAAAACAAACTTATGTAATTTTATGTAAAATGTTCTCATTATGTTGTAATACTATACCCATAAATAGGTAAATGCTGAGTACTTATATAATTACACAGCAACAAAAAAAAAAAAAAAAAAAAGCATGGCCATAGAGATTAATAAACCACAGTAAGCTTTGGAATTGCCGTGTAAGTAACTGAGCTGGTAAGTTTGAGCAAATCAAAACGCATTTCTAATATCCGTAAGGATGAAATATTAAGTACTTCTAGCATATTATGCGCTTTATCACCACAATAATTTCAAAAATGTCAAAAGCTTTTCAACAGTATTTTGCTTTTTTTTCCATCAAGGAACACTAAGGAAAATCAGTGTATGAGGGAAAAAAATGTACCGTATCGTGTAATTTCCTTGCTGTCTCCCCGTGTGAAAGGATTTTCCTGCAGGCATGTCGATGTGAAAAATTTTAATAATAACACCAAATCTTTATAATACACTAATGAGTCTTATTTTCAGTTTAACTACTCAGGATAATTTCAAAGAACTGATGTCGCATCTAAAGTGGGATCACAGAGCCCCGGCTAATTTTCATCTTTTCAGAGAATTTTGTCATTGAATCTCACAGGAGGTGATATCTATTCTCGGAAATAGCCTGTGTAGTTCATTTGGGAACTTTATGGCCATTATATCACTAAATTTTACCAGAACTATTTTATTACAGGGTTTTTGGACAGTGAAAGGAATCATTAAATTACACAGCTACCTTCAGTGTATAACTTACTAGTTACAATGAATTCTGGGTATTTAGTAATAAAGCAGTACTGTTGCACTCTTCAACTATTGTTTTACTGCTCAACTAATAAAAATCTCCCTAACTACAGCATGGCGTTGCATTGCTATGAGATTGATTGATTGTCTATGTATTTATTTATTTATTTTACTGATTTGGGAGGTCGGAGAAGCAGATTGAGCAGACAGGACACCTCCAGTAACCCAAATACAGAACTTCACAGGGCTTCAGCAGCAGAAGACCTCATTTCTCAGCCAAGAATAACAGTGCAAGGCTACACTGAGTACAAGCTTACTACAAATGACTAGTTCAGGACTGAAAAAGATTGCTTTCACACTTTCACTGTTGATGTTGAGGGGATGTTTTCCCCACTTTATCCTTTAGAGATATTTCTCATAAATATAGGAAGTCTTGAGAGAATTGCTAGCAGTCGTTAGACAGAGTTTTAACAAGAGCCTTGAAAGACACTTGAGTTCTTTTCATTCTACCTTCTGTAGTCATTATCGTCTGTGATTATAAAGAGAAGAGATGGCAATTAAAGGCTTGGTGTCTCTTTTGAACTGAAGAAATGTACAAAAGGGATGGGAGACGTCGCAAGTTTCAATTAAACACGTTTAACTGAACTTTTTTTTTTTTCAAACGCTTAAATATCTTTCTGCAAAAAAAGCCACAAGAGGACTGATAGGTGAAAATCGCAGGCTTATATAACTAGGGCGTGTTTTTTTTTTTTTTTAATTGATATTCCTACAGCTTCTGGGGTAAAATAAATGTTTTAAGCCCACAATGTAGGATTTACGGGGAATCTATAAACAGAAATGGAATATTGTTTGAAATATAGTATTTATAACCGTCTTCATTAGTATAAAATCACCTTTAACTATGAAACTGATGAAACTATAAGTACATAGACGTGGATTTTATGCAACTATTGGAATCATGCCATTTCCCACTTCTGAAGACAGAATTTCGAGTACGTCACACTCAACTGCCTCATTGTCAGAACAAAATCAAAAATAGTGGATTCAAGGCTAACGTCGTTCCTATGACAACCACTTCCATGTTATAACTTCGCACCACACAAGCAGACTAGCAATTACTATGCATAGAACAATGAATAGCATTGCTCCATATCACGTGAAGTGCACAACAATTGCAGATTAAATTTAAATACACAAACAGTTAAGAATTACGTACTACCCGTCACTGATTCTGCCCTCTTGTCCGCCATGTTGAAAAGATGAAGTTCACCCTAACACGGAAAAAGTTATTTCCGAATTCCCCACTCAACATTATGACATGAGGGGGCATTCATGTGCAATTTCCGAGTGTACAGTTTCGTATTTTTATTTATTTTAATCTTGAGAGCACATGATGGTAGCACTAAGGGAGGGGCAATCAGTTTACTGAAGGGAAGTAAATCCAACATAGTGAGCCTTTAGGCAGTGGTTTGTAAAGGTGGTGAGTGTGTGTGGGATATACATATTTACATAAGGTGATGGTCACCAAGGCTTAATCGCCATCAGGGGCAACTTGGAAAGTGGCGAAAGTTGGAAAAAAAAAAAAAAAAGATTAACTGCAAATAAGTGCGGCTCAAGCCCCTGAGTAATGGTTGATTAGATGGCGAGTGATATAGTATAGTGATATTATGTAAGGGAGAATAGGCTTCTTTCTTTAAAAAAAGAATACTGGAAAAAAAACAAGAGTGGGAGAGGAGGGGCAAGATGAAGGTCACCTGGGACTCAGATTAATTGTATTTTTGCAATCAGTTGATGGCGAGGCAGTCCCCAGAGACCTCAAACAAAAAAGGGCTGCTAATCTTTTAATGCATGAACTTTAATCTTTCATTTCTTTTGTTCAGATTAATCTATTTCTGTGATTCTGCACAGCGAGGTTGGCAAAATAAAACGTGACAAGGACACCATTGTCATTTCCTCACTTGTATTGGATTTATTCCTTTAGGAATTCTTACAATGTCTTACAATGTGTATATCTTCTAGCAAAATGGAAGACATTACTACAGCGTATATTCATTAGTCAGTTTTGTAAACAGGCTTTTTTATATATATATATATATAGGGCGGCACGGTGGCGCAGTGGTTAGCACGTCCGCCTCACAGCAAGAAGGTCCTGGGTTCGATTCCCAGCTCG
>JAQMYF010000027.1:4757639-4771165 GCA_030014195.1 Neosilurus mollespiculum
TGTTTTCTGAAAATGTATTTTTGTTTTCTGAAAATGTATTTTTGTTTTCTGAAAATGTATTTTTGTTTTCTGAAAATGTATTTTTTGTTTTCCTAAAATGTATTTTTGTTTTCTGAAAATGTATTTTTGTTTGCTGAAAATGTATTTTTGTTTTGCTAATCTCAACCGACTCTGGGCAAGGGCAGAGTACCCCCTGAACAGCTCGCCAGGCCATCACAGGAGAGAAAAACGCTGACGGCAATGCAGCCTACTCTTTACGAAAGTCAGCAATGGTTCTTTGACATGCCTGGCTGGCCTTTGGTAACCCAGTTAGCTGCCCTGGGGGGACAGCAGTGACAACCCGGTGATAAGGGGCTTGAACCCCCGACCTTCGGACCAGTAATCCAGCACCCTACCACCGGGCCACCACTGGTGATGCAAGATTAAACCAAAAACTTGGTATTCTTTGTTAATGTAGTGGTGATATGAACTGAAAAATTATTTAATGATGAAAAGGTACACCAAATGGTGAAAAGAAAATCAAAGCATTATGGAGAAAAAAAGGAATCTGCATCATTCTACTTCCAGAAAAAAGTATATCATTAAAACAGCCAATGTTTTCACGTTTGAAGAACACTGTCGTTCCGTTTGCCATGTGCATTTTATCACCAGCTAATGTTTGGAAATATGTTTTTTCCCCCACATGTTTTGACCAAACATTTTTATTCACTTCTTAAAAGTTTGCTGAGTGCCAACCCATGGCCTTCACGTCCTTTCCGCCATTTCCGCTTGTCTTCACAGCATAAAATACACTACCTAGCCAACAAACGCTGTGATATGTGATCTGTAATACTCCGTTAGACCACCATTAGCCTCGATTCCAGCACATAATCTGCATGGCATTGTTTCAACAAACTTGAGCAACATCACATTTATTTCCATCCAGAGTCGGACTCATTTTTCCATGAATCGATTATGGGAAAACTGAACCACTCAAAGTCTTCTTCAGCACATTCCAAAGACTATCCATTGGGTTAAGGTTAGGACTCTGTGTCCCATTTTTATATCTGTGGCATCGGGGAAGAAGTTCATTGATGGGATTACCGGGTCACTCAGTACATTTATTGCCACAATGTTGCTGAGCCTTGGCCTGACCAAGTGTAGCAACAATGTGCTATAATCCAGGCTAAAGGCGGTCCAACAAAATACAAAAGTGCGGGAGTTTGTTTTATATATATATATATTTGGAAGTGTATGTGATCCCAGTAGTCATAGATACAGCACTGAAAAGAATAAATTCCACCATCTTTATGAATAACTGACTGGCAATGTTTTTAAAAAGCACAATTTTCCCTAATTCCCACTGCAATGCAAATATCATTTTACAATAAATCACACAAGGATTTATCCACAGCTCAGGTTCAGAATTATGCATTTTCAGTGGTTAGACATGCTGACTGTGCGTGAATGGGAAATCAGATTGCACGAGAAAAGATTTCGCCAACTTAGCTAGAGTTGTAGCAGCTATAAAGTAGATTCTACAGTTAAGTGTCTTTTTAACAAACAAGGACATTTTCTCCCCACTACCTGCTTCATAAACATCTTCAGTAATGATTTTCCTTTGCGAATTGCCTGCAGTTCCTCGACTTGTTTCCAGAGTCGGTGCCAATAATAACAGAGCAGGGTGTGAATTAGTATTAGGCAGTGATTAACAAATGCAGGGTGACGCTGTGGGATTCCATGTTTACGGCTTTATTTATTTATTTGTTTACTTATTTTTCTGAATAATTGATTTGTGATTGTATGGCTGAGTACTAAAGCTATATTTAGAGAAACTGGGATAATAATCACTTAGGGAAATATGATGTGTTTTGATGTGTGCCATGACAAAAAAGATAGCGAGAGAGAGAGCGAGAGAGCCAGAGAGGGTTTACTCTTTTATGATTATTTATTTATATTATTTGGGTTCATATTTCAAATATATTTGCCTCTAAAATATTTAATTACATGACAGAGAATATACAACGGCCAGCACTACAAGCTTTCCTTGCACTTGTGTACCGGTACATCTGGGGGAAAAAAAAAAAAAAAGACAGACAGACAATAACAGAACGAAAACATTCGTACTCAGGCTCGTACATACACTCTGACCAGTTTAATATAAGAATATATGGTACAACTGTGGTGTAATTGCTTCATCTTCAGGTGTGTGAGGAACCATGACGTTTCACCACAGGATTCCAGAGATTGAATTATTTATTTATTTATTTTTTAAATGTGCAACGCAGTGAACACGATCATGATCAGAAACCTCTTTTTTTCCCCCAGGACTCAGGGTACAAAAATAAATGAAAGTGAGCGGGAAGGGAAAAATACCTTTTAATGCTAATTTATGCCAAAAATGTCTCATAGCACGTTTAGTTTTTTTTTCAAATGACAATATTTTTGGAATATACACTCACCGTCCACTCAAATCCGAACATCTGCACATCCATCCATCATGTGGCGAGTGCAATTTATAAATCAGAACTCATACAGATCAGTTAACGAGAAACCCAGTGGCTTTGACTGTGATGTGGTTGTTGGTGCTAGACGTGCTGCTTTGTTGTTTCAGATACTGCTAAACGCCTGAGATTTTCACACACGACAATTCCTCGAGTTTGTACAGAATGGGATGAAGTACAATCATCCTAAAACATCCCTGTGAGTGACAGCATTATGGGTGAAAACAGCTCGCTGATGAAAGAATGGGTAGACTGGTTCGAGTTGACAGGTATTCTATGGTAACTCAAATAACCACCATGCCCTTATCCAGAGTGACTTCCATATCTTCTCATTTATACAACTAAGCAGATGAAGGATAAGGGCCTTGCTAAGGATCTCAACAATAGGGGTTTGAAGCCCCAACCTCGAGAGCCTTAACCACTGAGCCAAACCTTCTCTTTACATCCGTGATGATCAGAAAAGCAGCAGATGAGCTACTCCTACAGAAGACCAAATCAAGATCCAGTCCCGTCATCTAAACACAAGAATTTGGGGCTGCATTGGTTACGCGCTCATCCCAGACAGGTTGATGTGAACCTTAGCACTGGCTGATTGTGCTTGTGTGCAGGTGTTCATACTATAATGGAAGGTGAGTATATTAAGCATATGTTAGTCGTTCGATTTGTCATCTAAGAACCATTTGGAATAAGGTTCACAAAATCGTGTGTGTTGATGCATTTTAAACATGTACGGAACGTATCACATCTGCATGTGATGTCGATGCTTACAACAGTCACGCCGCCAGGATATAGCTTACCGAATGCATGTGTTTAGGAAACTCACTGAAACAATTCGACACTGCAGTCAGTATGTGGATCAAACGGATTTGTGTTCATGGGAGGAAATTTATCTCGGCCTGGCAAGATGTAGACTATTTCACAGGATGATTTTCTGATCTCTTTGGGGAGGATTTTCAGGTCATGTTGGTAAAATTTTGGTCATTTTCAACCCCACACTCATTCTCTATAGGTCATCTAATGGTCATTTTGGGCAAACGAGAGTGCCCCATTTACTCATTTACATCAAAGCATTCCATAATAGTAAGACACGTTTTAAGGGGATGGGAAGAAATACACTAACACACGCACACACACACAAAATGCAAAACAAAAATAGAGAAAAAACTGTTGAGAAAGGTGCCATTCGCAACGAACCAGAGCCAAGATACACTTTCGACAAACCAATTACCCAAATCTTTACTGTTGTGTTTAATGAAAACTTCCATCCTTATTATTATTATTATTACTATTATTATTCCACCCGTCTTCAGCCATAAGGTTAATCTGCCTCTATTCCTTCCTCACACATGCACACCGTGTCACATGACACAACATAACAGATGACATATGCAATCACTGCACATGCATATAATCCCTCAGTTACTGCATGATGATACTGATATTAATCAACAATGATGAGCTGAATGTTAATGTAAATACAATCTATGGATTAAAAAAAAAAAAAAAAAAAAAGATTTTCATATGCATCTCTTCATCTTAATACACGTTATCTGAGTAATCTAAGCTCTCAATGCTAGCCGAACATCTACTGAGGTACATGAAATATACAGATGATGCTTGGTTTTAGCTTTACAGGAAGCAATTTATACTTGTATGTATGCATGTGAAATAAGCATTGGCATGGGCCACGCCGAGAAAAATTATAGTAAACGAGTAAGCAGTATCTCAAATTGACAGGAAAAAAGGGTTGATGATAACATTGGTCTCTCTAAATTAGGCCGATGGTCCATAAAGGGAACTAGCATGTCACGTCGAGATTCATGTTTTCAAAATGTTCCAATTATCACAGTTCTTAGAAAATCACTTATACCAACTAGGATTGCAAAATTCATGTTTTTTTGGGGTTTTATTTATTTATTTATTTTATAGTTGGAGACCTAATCCTAAGGAATAAATGGAAATTAGGAGGAAAAAAAGCAGTTTAGTGAATAACAGGGAAAATAAATGTTCTTCAACAACCCCACCCAATCGCATGAGAGCCAATACTGACGAAACGCATGGCAGCTAAGCTTATTTGACAGGAAAATATGTCAGAAATTGGTTTCTTGGCGTCATACATTTAAAGGTAGATTAAAAATTCTGTCGTTTGAGCTGCTACATAACTGTTAACCTCATTTATAATTACACTTTTTGCTTTATACCATTGTCTCGGGTTATTGTCTAGCACTGGAATGTAGTTATTTTCGCCAAACCTGTAAGCGGGTTCAACATGCTAACTCAGCCTCTCTGGATTAAAGCAGCCCATCCTGGGTTTAAATACTGGACCCAGCACTCGTCATACAAATTGACCCAAATTTGCTTATCATTATTCCAGATTTTAAAAGAGTAATGAATGTATTTTCCCTTCTCCTTATCTCTGTTTTAAGTCCCACTTGTTCCGGAACCATTTTATTTATCATGATAAATGACTGATCAGGCCAAGTGTAGGAGTTAGCATGAATGGTAACACACAGGCCTAAAAACTATGTGGCATACAGTTGACCGGACCAGAAGCAAAAGAGAAATTGACATGGCTTTGCTTTTGCTACTTTCCTTTTAATGACCTGAGATGCAAGTCAATACCTTTACCGAAATGTAGCACTTACAAGCATCCTAAGATAAATATGCACTGATTACATGATTTGAGGGTGAGCAAATTTCTACAAGCTGAAGAATGAGGAAACCCACAACATGACTTCAAAAATCTAATTTCACACTAAACGCTCAGAGATTAGACGCTGCATACTCAACTATGATTGCAGAGCATGTGAACATGGATAATATTGGGTCAAAACAAATGTATATATGATTGTTTCATAGCATCGATTATTATGACGACCAGTTCCCTTATAATGTGTATACTCTGACAGAGGCACACATGGTTTCTTCCATTATCTTCCATTGTGTGATTCATATGCTTGTGCTCCTTAATAATAGTCCACAAATAATCATTCATGGTCATTTGATGAATAAATTGTGAGTAAGTGCCATTCACAGAGGACCGAATAGAGAACCCTGATGCACTCCCTGGCTCAATAAATCAGAAGAAATGGTTCACAGTAAAAGTTGACTCTCAGAAATGTACGAGCTGGTCGGATTAAGCGTATGATACATTTTGCTCAAAGCATAAACTATGCTCATGGCACATTTCACGAAACATATGCTCAGCTTTGCAGAATCATCATTATTACACTGTATTGCTTAACATGAAATGTTGGTGTTCATTATTTATTGGTGAGTACTTTCTTTGAAATATGATTTGCTTTGTGCCAAAACTTAATGTTTCCTTGCTTGCTGGCAGCATGGACCAGTTCCTCTGTCAAACCTCCACACTTTCATGAAGTGCGAATTCAGGAGGACATGGCATTCAGTCTCAGAAGCTACTGAAATACTTGGATGCATCTTGACTGTACAAATCCTCTTCAGCGACCTGGCTTTAAGGTCATAGGCTTATAGGATGATCAGGTTAGAAATGTAGAGCGTGCAGACCTTGTGAGAAATCCGCCTTTATGAGTCCTTGTGGAGGTTATCCTCCTGCACTTGGGAAAACAGTCAATTCCGATGTCCATTAGTCCATTGTTGGTCAGCGCTGATCAGCACACAGCCAATGTTCAACATGCGGTTTTACATATAGATAACACAGGTTGCTCTTTTCTCAGAGTACAGTGGGACAAAGGTACACAGGTCTGATATTGGACAATGGTCTGAAATTTCAGCCTCCATTCTCTTTAGCAGCAAGGCGAGAAACATCATTTATACTAAGGGACAAGGCATACAGCAAATTTATAGATGGACAAAATACCACATGGGGAAACCAAAGTGATTTAAAAAAAGCATATAAATTTGTGCTTCTTTAGTTGAACCTTATCATGGTCTGAACCATGATTAGTCTCAGAAGTTGTAGTCATTGTCCATGTCTTGATACGTAGGTAATATATCATATACAGGCAACTGTACAGGTTCTCTTCTATTCAGCCCATTCAACCAGACTGCATGAGTTTAGTGTCTCATTTTATTAAGCCTTCCTCATCTGAGAAATCTCCTTCCTACATCCGGCTTTTCCTTCACCAGAATTCCGGCTTCTGTGTAGGACAGTTCAGGGGTAAGACCTAAGTTGCTTTGAAGGGCATTTCTGCCCTAATTTGCCCCGACCTTCTCTTCATCAGAAGAACCGCCATCATCTTTGGTAGCATAATTGACACTTTGGTGTGTCGGCAACACACAAAAGGGTGCAGAGGTAGGGTAGTGGGGGAAAACGTAACCCAAAAAAAAAAAACATACAGTACACTGATGAGGTGGATGATGCAGATGTTAGGAATAGTATAAATGTGGATACGACTAGTCAGAGCAAAAAGGTTTGATGTATGATAGCAAGTCATTGAGACTAGAGAGACAGTGGTGAGAGCAAGCAAAGGGGTGATCAAGCCAAGCATGGAGAAATATGACCAGGTCAAGCAAGGGAGGTATAAATAATGGGGGGGGGGGGAGACAGGGGTGGAAGGAGAAAGGAAAGAACAGATCTGGGCAGTGTTGGTTGATGCCACAGGGGGGCGGTGGGGGCAAGGGTGTGAAGGTGTGGATCGTCCATCATCTGGAGAAGAGCAGGACGTAGAGGCACAGAGAGCTAACAAGCAACTTGGTCAGTATAACAGGCTGAAGACTTCGGGCTGTTCCTGGAAGCACGGCTGGGGACACAAAAAAATGGAGATTAGTGATTTCAGGTGGCTCACTAAAAACTAAGTGCACCTCACCTCACTAACGTACACTTGTACTTTAGAAATACTGCTGTAATCATGAAGACAGTCTGGTCTGCTGGATCTCAATGAATCATGACTGCAATTGATCGATTTCGCCTGCCTCCTTGAACCAAACAGTTTTTCTTCCTTTTTTTTTTAACCTCTGGCTTGTTTATTAAGGATTTACATCTCCAACTTGATTTTTCTGTGATGTCGCTCCATGACTCTAGAGGCCAGATTTTCTAAGCAGGGCGAATCAGCATGAAGCCGCGATTACTCCCCGTGGGAGTGGTCAATCCTTTGGGTGCATTAATAAAGCAAAGATTAACCGTCACAGATCCAAGCAAGGTATCAAGAGCAGCACAAGTTACTGTACAGTCGCAATCTGTGTGTTCTGAGAAGGTCTTCCTTGGGTATTCCAAGTAAACCAACACGAGTGGAGAAAATTCTCTCTCTTGTATATCATGCTTTCGTTCCTGAGCCAAAACGGGCACAAACGTGCACGCACATGAAAATGAATTGTTCGGAAGAGAAACTACAGTCTGATAAAACAAAAGTAAGCTGCTTGCACACTCGCTCTGTCTTCGTGCTGACAGACACCTACGCACTTGCTTGCGGTGTCTCCGTCTCAGTCTCTCAACATTTTAGCAAACTTGAGACCTGATTTTTTTGGCGTGGTAAATATTGCTGGCATAATCAACTGCAAACTGACCATCACAAAAGTTACGAAATCATGTTGCATTAAACAATGAAATCGTGTTACATTTGCAATTTGACAGGGAAACTTCTATGAATACACATTCAACAAGAGCACTCAGAGGGCACAGAGCTCCAAAATTGTACACAATGTTAAAGAATCCTGCTAACAAACAATCCAAGGGTAAAACATTACCTCCTTGTCAACGCACATCCTTAGTAAACCCAGACAGTAGGTTTTTAACAGTAAAGGAGCGTTTGTGCATGCCACAATCGTAAATCTGGCCTCATGTCTCTTGTTAAATGTGCTATAAAAATAAAATTGAATTGAATTGATTATGCTGTTATGGGGATTTGACACTTTTGTTTTAAGCTGAAGAAGGAAAAAAAAAAAAACCCCTTTCTGTCTAAGCTTTACACAGAATACTTATTAGAGACTATTGATTTGAGGGTTTTTTTTTTTCTTTGTTTTTTTTATGCTTTTCGTGATCAGTAGTCACAACGTCAGGGAATTTTGCAGTGAGATATTTAGAAAGGATTTTTTTCCCAGGTTCAGATTCAGACTGTGGACTCGACTCAACTTGAAATAATAAATAATCTGTCAGATAAAATTATAACACATTGCTGGGATAAAAACAAGCACTTGCATGAGTCAGGGAGTGAAACATTGTTATTCTTTCCTGTGAGGTTAAACGTTTAAATGGTATTTAACAAAGACAAACTAGATTTTGTTGTCAAATGTTGTCATAATGGGTTGGGGGGAAAAATCCAAAGACATTTCCTAAGCTTATTTCTAACGGTCTTTTAATAAACTGCCATATGTTGATATTTTTAGACTTGGCCACTGTCATGTTTATATTTATATATTTTCTACTCGTGGCACAGACAGCTCTGTTTCATTCCAGCATCATGAAATTGGAGTATTTACGGTTAGCCTTGTTGGGAAGTATTGACTCCGTTACACTGTTACTCGATAGGACGAAGCTTATATTTGTTCTCAGTGCGAGCTGGTCCTCTGATTTGTTTCCGTGCCATGATTCTGTACAATTCGATCCTAGCCTGTTTAACATTACCAGGACTCTGGATTCATCCGTGATATATCTGCGTGCCTGTTCTCCTCACCTGTGCCTGTCTTGACCTAGCTGGTGAAATGTGTTTCTATTTCTTTTAGATTACAGGTGAAACTCGGAAAATTTAAATATCGTGCAAAAGTTCATTTATTTCAGAAATTCAGCTTAATAGGTGAAACTAATATATTATATAGGCTTAAATAATACTTAATATTATATATAGACTATTATACTAATATAGATTAATACTTCAAATCCCGTACTCCTCGTCAAGCCGCACCTGAACATCAAACAACGTCAGAAGCGTCTTTCCTGGGCTAAAGAAAAAAGAACTGGTCTGTTGATCAGTGCTCCAAAGTCCTCTTTTCTGATGAGAGCAAATTTTGCATTGCTGACTTCATTTTCCAGCAGGACTTGGCACCTGCCCACATTGCCAAAAGTACCAAAACCTGCTTCGATGACCGTGGGATTACTGCGCTGGATTGGCCAGCAAACTCGCCTGACCAGAACCCCATAGGGCGTTGCCAGGAGAAACATGTGAACAATGCAGAAGAGCTGAAGGTCGCTATTGAAGCCGCTATTGAAGCAGACGGCTGACATTCCTGTATTTAAAATCTCTTTTGTTTTGTTTTCATGTAATAATTTAATTTTCTGAGATTTTGGATTTTTCATGAGCTGTAAGCCATAATCATCAAAAGTATAACAAATAAAGGCTTGAAATATTTCACTTTGCATGTAATGAGTCTATAGAATATATTAGTTTCGCCTTTTAAGTTGAATTACTGAAATAAATGAACTTTTGCACGCTATTCTAATTTTTCACGTTTCACCTGTAATCCATTAAAAAGCTTTTTTATTCCCAAATCCCCACAATACGATGCTACTGTTCGTATACATTTTTATATGAATTATGGAAACAAAAATGACCTCTCAGACAGTTAAGTGTTCAGTTTGAATTCAACTCTCCACCTTCTTGCTGTATTCTGGACGAATATCTGTGCAGTGTTTTGTATTAAATGACAGTAATATTAGGCTAAACCTTTTTTTTTTTTTTTTTTAAACCACACTTTCCGACACTATAACCACAAGCTTTCACTTACCAGTCTATTTTTTAGGTGGTACAGGAAGAGGAAAGAAGGTTTTTAAGTGTATTATGGTTAAAGTCTTGTTTTTTTTGAAAATGAAATGGGGAACAGTGAAAATAGTGAAAATGTTCTCAGGCTTTTTGCACCGCTCCAATCAGGGCAGTGAATTAGAAGTGATGAAAGCAGAGACATGAAAAAAAAACAATTTATCCGTAGTGATGAGCAACGTTCCACAAAACCTTTAGCTCGGCATGACGGATAAAGTAAACACTGCTGTATTTTGGTACTGGAATGCAAGCTCTCTCTCTCTCTCTCTCTCTCTCTCTCTCTCAAAAGCATGCATTCGGGCAAACACACACACGGAGGTACATTATGCATACATGCCACCAACAAAATAGGTTTAATACATAAAGAGTAGCTTTCTTTTGAAGAGATCAATATTACTTATATAAAAGGTTTTCTCAGGCTGGCAGTAAATCAATACATTTTTAATAAAGTTCCTTATTCTTCCGTTTCACTGAAGTACAACAGAAGTGTCTGTCACTTCTCAAGGACCTTTGAAGGAGTTGGCTAGTTTTGAAGAGCCTGGTCAGGAACAACAGGTGTGTTTACTGGATGCATGCTGTGTATAGCAAACTACATTTCCGATTTCATTAGAATTTTCACAATAGCTGCTTAAATGTAGGCAAAAAATCTAGCTTATAATGTTAGAGTTTCCACGTTCAAAAGTGCGCTTTAATAATTATCAACAATATCTTCACATTTGTCAATGTTGTGGTTCATTCTGGGCTGTAAATAGTTTACTATATTAAGTTCAATATTCAGTCAGCTACAGGGTTACTAGTCAACTTAGGAAGTAAAGATGGGATGAAAAAGTAAATAATAGTAAAAGTTAGAAGTAGAAAAAAATTAAAATTCTAGAAATAGCTAAAAAAAAAAAAAAGTCGTCTTCCAGCTGATCCATACTGGGATTTTTAAACAGAGCATTATGGCTATATATGGCTGTTATGTAAGGTATTATTACCTTATATGAGAAAAGAAATATACACTGTTTGAAATATCCAAGTCTTCGATCAAACCCTTCTCCTCTTTTCTGTCATACGTAGGTGTAAGCACAAAATATACAAAAATAAAAAAGGAACAACAAGAGATGTAAAGCACTATGAAACAGCATGAGCCCAAGTAAACACTACACTAGAATCAGGATGGGGTTCAAAGCAGAAGCTCCAATCACACACACGTGATGCTGCCATGGCTACCCATTATTTTTCATCTCAAAGAAAACAGAAAGAAGACACAAGCCATCAGAGGCTGCTGATATGATAGCCAACAGTGGAGAGAACACCAGACACAAGTCTTACTTCTAGACAGAAGTGACACTGCAAAAAAAAAAAAGAAAAAAAAAAGAAAAAGAAACAGAGAAACATAATTCAACAAAACAGAATAGAAAATGCTATCAAAAAACCCCACAATAGAACGCTGTTTCTGTGTGGAGTTCTTCTCCCCATGCTTATATGGGTTTCCTCCAGGTACTCCAGTTTCCTCCCTCAGTCCTAAGTGTCCGGCCTCCCTGCAACCCTAGTAGGATTAAGTGGTTTGGCAAATAAGTGCGTGATTGAGAATAGAATGAAATACAACATAAGATCAAAGAGCAAAACAAAGTAGAACACAATAGAACAACGTCAAACAGAAGGAAACCCAGTCCGACTGTTGGAGTGAAACTCTATAGCTCAAAGATAAAGTGGGTTTCGCTCATTCATTTATTGATTCATTCAATTTCTGAACCACTTATTCCTAATTAGGGTCGCGGGGAGGCTGGCGCCCATCTCAGCCGACTCTTGGCGAGGGCGGGGTACACCCTGGACAGCTCGCCAGGCCATCGCAGGGCAGGTTTCGCTACCTTTAACCTTTTATGTTTTTATACATGCCTTTCACCCGCGTGTAAATTTCAAGTATTTTATATACTCGACAAATAAACTGACTAGCCTTGAGGGTGCCATGACAGCGAAAAGGAAAGTTAAAAGTATTCTTTTATTTATTTATTTATTTATTTATTTTTACTGCAAAGTAAGGAGAGCTTGTTGGTCTGAGAACGTAATGAGGAAAAAAAGTAAAACACGTTGAGAAAATCAGAAGCAGTGCATAAAACTCCGCGGGTGGCGTGAAAACGCAACGAGTTAAACACAGTTCGACTTTGTTCGCTTTAGCTTTCCATCCACCTGAAGGAGGACACTGCAACAGGTACAGAGAGAGTCAGACCACTAAAGGGGGTATCTCCGTAAATGCTGGGGAACTGGGCGAAATAAATTCATCAAAAACTTACTTTTTTTTGTTGTTGTTGTTACTTTTTGACGAAATGTTATTGCGATGGATAGTTGGGGATATTCTGGAGACATTCAGTTCACCAACTCCTCTTTAACTGTTCTCCAACTACTCACTACAAACTTCTCAAATGTCTGGAGAATAAACTGTAACAATGTATCTGCCTGCTGTGTCGCCAAGAAGTGGGTCATTTACATCGCTAACTTGCTAATGTTAACATCGCTAACTTGTTAACATATCCAACATTTATTTATTTATTTAATCACTTTTTGGCGAATTCAGGAAACATTTGCCTATTGCACATTGGTCGGGTGAGGGGTTAGCGACCTTACAGCCTAGTTTTGGAGTGTTTAAAGATTTTTATTTATTTATATTGTGAATTATATTGTGGGTTTTTTGGATCAGGGAATCATGAGGAACTTTTGGAGGCCTTTAGGTAAAATCAATTCATCACCATTCTCCAACAATTCTTCTACAATAAACATTTGTTCATTTAAGTTCATTTAATTAATTTAACCAAGCACATGAACGTTTCTTGCTTAGAAAATCCTCTGGAAGTGGCTCCACTTAATAAGAAATGAATAAAAAGAAAATGAATCAAAGTACATTACAACAGAACCAACACTAACAAAACCAAACAAACCAAACTACTTTTCACCACACACCCCCCACACCCCCACCCCCACCCCGCGCTACTTTTTTGTGGTCAAAATAACACATGTAGGAAATGAACACTGGAATAAACTTGCCCTACATGGATGTCTATCTCTGATTGGTCTGCAGTAACCGACTTCATTGCGACCAACGAAAACAAACTCATCTGCTAAAATTGCATTCCATCAATAATTCACATGTTTATTGCTCCCCAGCTTCCTATACAGATTGCATTTAAGTGTTTAGATCTATATTACACTGCATTCTGTATATTTATATATATATATATATATATATATATATATATATATACATATGTACATTGTATATTTGTATCTGATATATATATTTATTTTTATTATTATTTTTTTTTTCTCAGATGTATATTTTATTTTATTCTATTTTATTTTATTCTATATATTTTACTATTATCCCTTGTTT
>JAQMYF010000027.1:4774915-4789452 GCA_030014195.1 Neosilurus mollespiculum
ACACTCTGGACAGTCGTACTAAGCATTTCACTGCATATTGTACTGTGTATAATTTGTATGTGACAAATAAATTTGAAATTTGAATTTGAAAAATTTAGATTGTACTGAACACTATCCGGCATTCTCTGTATTAATGAATAAGATATAAAATTAGATTCATTTAATCTAAAGAGGATGTTTAGTTTTTCCGATATTTACAAAGCACAATAAACATTGTCAAAAGGTCACTGTCGATTATTAAAGTACATTTCATTACATTAAGCAAATAATCAACAAAAAAATCTTGATTGCTGAAAATACGGACAAAAGAAATTTATCTTTCTGAATAATGAGGTTAAAAATTCACTTATTTTACATGTTTTTTTACCTCTCAGTGTATCTCTTTAGTCAACTTTAATAAAAATCATTAAACACATTAAATTCAAAAGAGCAGTAACTCTAAAGTACAAAGATTGTGATATTTGAAAGGGCGGATGGCTATTACTATTTATTTTCCTACAGAATCTCACCCTGTTGTGTTTCTCTTTTTAATTTTTCTTTAGTTTAATATCTGCCTTTATTACCATCAACAGAGGGAGAGGGAGATAGAGGGAAAACAGAGGAAGTGTATATGAAGAAAAATAAATAAATAGAGGGAGAGGTAGATAGAGGGACAGGTGGGTAGAGGTAAACAGAAGGAGAGGTAGACGAACGAAGAATAAATAAAGGGAAAGGTAGATAAAGGGGGACTAGAAAGAGGGAGAATAGATGGAGATGTATACAGGGAAAATAGACAGAGGAAGAACACATGCAGGAAAAATAGACAGAAAGGCAGATAGAGGTAGAAAGAGGGAGAATGCATAAAGGGAGGATAGATTACGGAAACAGATAGAGGGAGAGGTAGAGAATAGTTAGAGAGGAAAATGGATAGAAGGAGAAAAAAATGGAGACGTACACAGAGGGAGACTATAGGGATTGGTAGAGAAAGGGAGAATAGATAGAGGGAGAGGTAGACAGAGGAAGAACAGATGAAGGGAGAGGCAAATAGAGGGAAAGATATATATATATATAAAGGAAGAACAGAAGCACAGATAGAGGGAGAGGTATATAGAAAGAGAGGTAGATTGGGGAGAATAGACAGAAAGTGAAGAGAGGGAGAGTTAGATAGACGGAGAAGTAGATTGATGGAGGGGAAAATCGAGTTGTGACTCTCTAATTTCGTCACCTGAACCTTAAATGTGTTTGAGAAAGTGCAAGGTTGAGATTTCGTAGCTTCTTTGTTCCCCGGCGACAGGGTGACATGTTCCTAACGGTAACTGGGTTCCATGTCAATGCAGTGTCATGTACCGGGTTAAAGATACCATCAGAGAAGAAAGCAGGCGAAAGGTCGATGGCGAATATAGACAGAATGATGAAGAACGCGTCTTCGATATCAATACTGTACAAACACTTTGCTCCGCAGGTACAAGCTGGGTATTGATTTGAAATTTCACATCGTATGCAGTGAGGGGGATGAGTGGAATGGATTGTAGAGTGTGTACCGTATATTCCTCTCATGCGTGCAAGACCCACAGTGCAAACAAATCCAAGCAGGGCAGGGCAGGACGGGGACACCACCCCAAACCACCCCCTCTCTGAGGGCCAAGACTCAGTGAAAGTTGGGTTTCATGCAAACTGGAAACAATGACGGTATTCTATATATTAGAACATGAATATATATTAGATCTTCTGGTTGGCGTGTACTGCATGTTGTTGTTGTTGTTTTTTTTTGTTTTTTTTTTACAGTCAGGAGCAGTGGTAGCCTAAATGCATTACCTCCATCTCAGCGTATGATTTATACACATCCCGTTTCTTTTAAATGTATTCCGGTTTGATTTAGGGTAATTCCAGCTCTATGGCTGCACTCATGTTGGCATAAGGAAACGTCTCCCAGCAGAGACAAGCTGAAGATCAATGAGCCTATATACATACGTTGTCATTTAACCTCTTGAGGACATGGCAGACGAGCGTTTAAATCTCATGCCCTGATTTATGTACATGCACGTTCAAACACACTGCAATTTATCAGTATTACAGATGAAACACAAACATGTCTGGGGAGGTTGGACGTAAAACTTTAAACTATATCAGCTGTAATACTATCATAGAAAACCCCAATTTGAAAATGGCAAAAAATTTTGGACTATATCATGAAGAAGTAAATAGCGTTATGGACGTCCGCCAAATGCCATAAATGTAAATGTACTGCCTTAACACTGAGATTTCTGTTGGCTGTTTCTCTTTTTCGTTCATTATTAATTATGCCGTTGTTTTGGGTAAAAAATAAAATAATAACAAAAAAATTATAAAATGTATGCGTATGTCGTCACACGTCAAGTTCCTGCCAAAAAGCAAACAGCAAATCGGCATCATAATGCATAATAAGCATCACCATACATAAATTAGCATTGGGATGCATAACAGCCAGTCAGCATTGCGGTGCACAAGAGCCAATCAGCAGTGCAGTGCAAAACAGCTAATTAGCATTGGGATGCGTGACAGCCAATAGGCATCCAGATTGTATCAAATTGTTTGCTTGGGAATCAGAATCAAATCGAATTCCGGCATCTGTGCCCATACTAAACCCTATTTGTGTGTGTGTGTGTGTGTGTGTGTGTGTGTGTGTGTGTGTGTGTGTGTGTGTGTGTGTGTGCGTGCGCACGCGCATATTTAAATTCAGTATCGAATTATTTAAACTATCTAATATAATTTATTATTAAATAATTTTTAATAGTGACAATTCCACTGCTCTTCCAACATCAGTGTACGTTTACGCCACCTTGGTTACAATCTTTATCTCATCCTTTCTATTTAAGGGCAAGCAAATTAAATCTTTTTGGAAAAGGTATAAAAGGCCTGGTGGAGACCTTCTTCAAGTATACATGTTTTTTATTCAACAAATCATTTTTGTCAGAATTATTTTTTCCAGTTTATACGCTGCATGGAAATGGTGTAATCTGATTGGTTCCTTATCTTGGGATAATAGACATTATCCACCCCACAATCTCAGGATAATGCTAAAATCAATTAAAAATGTGAAACCAAACTATAAAAGTCATGTTTTACTTATGTTCCCATGTAGTATATACCAAAACAATGATTCAGTTGTTATATAATTATATATTCTTATGCTACATTAATAAAAAAAATGATATTACAATATGTACCATCATTATTATTTATTATAATATTAAATATTATTGCTGTACTATAATTTTTTTATTCAATTTGATAGCATTAGTTAGGAAGACAAGTGGCTCAGTGCCTGCTGTACCAACCTGTCTCGGGGGCCTTCTCTTGCTTGCACTTCCCTTTAGTGACGGAGACATCATCAATAGCGATGTCACCCTCAAACCCCTCACCACGGATGCCCTCAAACACCACCTGGAAATAAATATCGATAAGTGAATACAAAATATGTGCTTCTATCAACATGGCCTCAACAGCAAGTTAAAAATAAGAATAAGAAATTCGACTGGTCTTTGTAAACGCTAGCTTGCATTCCGTTATGGAAATGAAGCTTTTGTTAAATTAAATATTTCATGTAAAAAAAATTCTTATTTATTGAAAAGATACTTCAGAGACAGGTGTGATGAGATGTTGGCTGAAATATTTTTGTGATCACAAGAATTCTATGAATTTTCTATTTAAACAAACAAACAAACAAACAAACAAAAAAAGACTATGATTTGCTGCTTTAACCTTAAAATTAATTATAAATCCAGTAAGTATCAACATTTTTGAAAAACAAACCCGCTGTATTATCCTTGTAATCAGCAGTAGGATTGAATGTGTAAAACAGTTTGTCGCATTAAATAATTAAAAAAAAGAACCTAATCAGCAGTTGTGTTTTTCTCTATTAAATATGGTTTATGAGTTTGGGCAGAGTTTGAGCCTTTTTCAAATTTGGGGAGTATTAGATAAGACAGAAGAGATTAGCTATAGATGCAAATAAAAATAAATTAAACCAATGAAGTGTCCAAAATCTGAATTTCTACCTGTAGCATCTTGCCTCCTTTACCAGTGTCTTCCCTCATTCTCTGGTTTGTACTAGCAACCCATTTCATCCCTTTACACACACACACACACACACACACAACTACTCACACACTCCTGGCTTTGACTGACAGCTTAATTATGTTAGCACTGCAGCTGCCTATACACACCTAATCACACACCTAATCACACACAGGCCTAATTCGGCTCTGCGCGAACACTCGGAATTACTCACAAGCTGGATGCAGGTGCGGAACAAATGAATCAATAAAAAGAGAAGACAGCTTTGTACACTTTCGATTAACCCGAGACAGTTTATCAGTGAAATTACATCCTTTTGCTACTTAAAGCGGGTGGCATTTTTAGTGTTCGGGAGATAGCGAGTACGGCGTTATTAACAACTACTACTAAAACTCTTTCGATTTCCGTTCTGTCTGATTATGTTTCTGTTTGCACCTTTCCTGGAATAAATTTCACAAAAGGGTTTAAACTATTTCCCCTTTACTGATTGATGTTTATGAGGAAAAGGACAGCGCGAGCCAGAGATGAAATCCAAAGGATCCTGGCGTAGCAATTTAGTGTGAACACAAAATCTCCACATACTCACCAGAGTTAATAAATAGTACAGTAGGTTTAATACTAAAGATAAGAACTGCAGGACAAAAGGGTGGGAACTGAACCAATTCAGAGCTAAAGAAGGGTTTTTCGGTTTGTGGGTTTTTTTTTTTTTTTTTTGCTAATCCACAGCAGTTTCAGAAAATTCTAAGTAAAATTCAACTGATACAGGAGTAAAATCACATCAATGTGTTTTATTGCTCCTGCAATAAAATAAATATTTTGTATTAATAAAATGGTACTCTAAATTAATTCTCTCATCAATTTGTCTAACCGGAGTCACTTTTTCACGATGCCTGGTGGTGGCGCTGATCAAATCAATGCAAGTAAACGGCAGTGCAGTGGAAAAAGAAGAAACCCCCCCACCACCAACACACACACACACACACACGCACACACGCACAAGGTGGACAGAGCCGATAAAAGGGCTAAAGTAATCATTAATTATTAACTATAGTTTTTCCTTAATGTAAAAATATGTTTTTAAATATTTTATAAAAAATTCAATTTCTTTTTTTTTTTTTTAATTCATTTAGACTTTTTTTTTTCTTTAGTTTCACACACGTATCAGTGAGATGTCAAGTCAAGTCACACTTGTTCTAATAGCTTTCTATATGTAGGTTCCACATGTCTATTTCTAGCAATAAAAAAAATATATTAAATAAATAAATAAATAAATAAAAATGTAAAAAAAAAAGCATAGAATTCACACAATGCAGCATAAAATGAAGACCCACTCACTCTCTCACTCATTTGATGAAACCACCTAATCCTACTAGGGTGGCGGGGAGGCGCCAGACTATCACAGGGTCAACACAAACACAACCGAAAATGATAAAAAAAAAAAAAAGGCTATGATACTATTAAAAAAGAACAAGAAAAAAAAGAGCACTGGCTGATCATCCAATCTACATACCAAAACCCCTTAATGCTAAACACTAAACTGAGAAGCTAGGAGTGGTTTCGCAATCACATTATCAGGGTTCAGGGTCTCTGGTTTTGAGCCTGAGCTCAGGTTACTGTGTGGACTAAGGATATGTTCATTATGTCTGTTTGGGTTTCTTTTGTGATGGAGTGGGAACACGGCGGTGTAGTGGTTAGCACGTCTGCGGAGTCGCGGCTCAGCAGTGGCGTTTCTCTGTGGATGTCAGCTGAGATGACCACCAGCCTCCCTGCGACCATAATAGGAGGATTAAGTGGTTCGGGAAATGAGTTGTATAGTAATAATAATAATAATACTAATAAAAATAATACCGATGCAGCAATACAGAGTGTCAATAAAGGAGGTTAGTGTGTTTATGATATATTTGTATTCATAAGAGTAAGTGAACTGTCAGGCTGTTTGAGACGCCACGTTGTTAAGAGCCCTCCACGCCAGACAGAGAACGAGAAAGAGACAAGCGCAAGGTCAAGCCTCCTGACTAGAGGAAACTCTCCACAAAACACACTTTAACTTCAGGTTTTTCCAGCCATTCCAATTAAACACACACACACACACACACACCGTATTATTCAGACTCTCACCTTAATCCCTCCCTCTGTCTATTTGACCAGGATGATGTTGTGAACGAGAAGAATATAAAGTGAGGGAGGGGAAATCTCATGCCTCCACTCCATCACACTGGCGTCGGACTTCCGTACTCATTTCTGAGGAGGGATAATTAGATTTCCATTGCTCGCACGTCAGTAATACCAGCCCTTACCACCCTCCCTTTCGGTTTCTTCGCTCCATGATAGGTAAGGATGAGAGGCAGGAACACGGGTGCATCGTCAAACCCTGAACTGAAATGTCACCTGACGTTATGAGGCCTTTCTGCTTTCTGTCGCTAAACACAAACACCATGGGTATTTTATCAGCCATAAACATAGGATCTACTTCTACATACACATTATATTAACACAGCTCATCTCTCATTTGCTGAACTGATTAATCCTACTACCTGGGTCGCGGGGAGCCAACACTGGGCGAAGGCGGGGATACACAGTTCGCCAATCCATTGCAGGGCTATCACACACACACACACACACACACACACACACACACACACACACACACACACACACACAAAACCATTGCATTCAGCCTCACACCCAGGGGCAGTCAGGAACAGCCTTTTAGCTGAACGTGTATGTCTTTGGTCTGTGGAAGGAAACCGGAGTGTCCGGAGGAAACCCATGCAAGCCCAAGGACAGCATGCAAACTCCACACAGAAACGTGAACCCAGGACCTTCTTGCTGTAGCGCGGACATGCTAACCACTTCACCGCCACTATAATAATGTAATATAATGAAATTTAGGATATTGCTAAAAATAATATTTTGGAGCATTTTTCTAGTAAGAAATGTCTTATTAAAGTTAAAAATATTATTTAAACATATTTAGGGGCACGGGGGTTATTTGCTCCTAGAAGTCTGATGAGAAACAGCCATAGAAACCACCCCTGGCCTTTACTTATTGCCTTGGACGTGTACTTCAGTGCGGCGTACTTCATTACACAACAGAACCTCATTCAGTCCATAATCACGCCTTCATAACGAACTCCAAGAACTCAAGGCTAACGAATGAGAGGCAAAGAAGACTTTCAGCATTCAAATGCACGCTTCATTTATACAAGTACACATGCTGCCATTTCAATAAGATCACTCGTGGGCTTGCTCTTTCATCCGTGTGTGTGTGTGTGTGTGTGTGTGTACTTGCGTGCAAGGCAGATAGAGAGACGTTAATTAGTGCATGCGGCTGTTGAAGGTTATGAGTGGCGGCTATGCAGGAAGTCCCTTGTGTACTCCGAACGTCATGGGGAAAAAAAAAAGAAATGGAGTAACGAGAGAAGAGAAAGGGCGAGAAAGAGGTTAATGGACAAAGCGCATATGAGAAGCTCGCAGGACCCGAGAGCTGGAAAAAACAGCCCGCTTCACAAAAACACGATGGTGTCGAGATACAGATGGAGGTCAATGTACTCGCTCCTTCACCCCGCCCTCAAGAAAATCATAATGAAGCTGGGCTAATTACCATGTACGCCTCACCACTCACACAACTCTGCTCTCAAGTGCTTTCACTTTTGTTATGATCTTACTTCCTTTGATGACTTATAAGAAAGTGCCGCCGACAGTGGGGCCGTAGACACACAGCAGGGCATTGTGGGTAAAGTATGTTTCAAGATGAACAAAATCAAAAGGGATCGTCGGCACTACGCTCTCAGAAACCTTCTCGCCAGAGAGCCAACACACACAACCAGTCACACTCACACTTGCACCTAGGGGCAATCTGGAACAGCCAGTTAGCCTAATGTGCATGTCTTTGGACTGTGGGAAGAAGCCAGAGTACCCGGAGGAAACCCAGGACGCCATTTATCATTCATTCATTTTCTGAAGCGCTTAATCCTAATTAGGGTCGCGGGGAGGCTGGCGCCCATCTCAGGGCGAGGGCAGAGTACACCCTGGACAGCTCGCCAGGCCATCGCAGGGCACCAACACTCTGACGGATATGCAGCCTCCTCTTTACGAAAATCAGCAATGGTTCTTTTACGTGCCTCTCACCACAGACAGTGAGAGACATGGCCGGCCTTTAATAACCCAGTTAGCTGCACTGGGGGATGTCCCTTTGATAGTGGGGCTTGAACCCCTGACCTACCTTGGGATCAGTAATCCAGCACCCTACCACCAGGCCACCACCGCCCGACACCATTTATGTATTTATAATTTTTTTTTTAAATCCGGCGGCACGGTGGCGTAGTGGTTAGCATGTCCAGTACCATGTTCAGCAAGGACGTTTCTGTGTGGAGTTTACATGGGTTTCTTCCTGGTACTCTGGTTTCCTCCTACAGTCCAAAGACATGCACATTAGGCTGACTGGCTCCTACAAAGTGTGAGTGGATGTGTGTGTGTTGACCATGGAATGGCCTGGCGAGCAATGCTCAATGTCGGCTGAGATAGGCACCAGCCTCCCCATGACTCTAGCAGAATTGAGTGCTTCGGTAAATAAGTGAGTGAGCGAGTGGGGGGTTAAATAGTAATTAAGGGGAGCTAAATAGCTATTTTGCACACATTTACCATGAATTTAAAAATAAATAATTAAATAGATATATTTCTTTTTAAAAAACAAGAAAATAGCTTTAGATTTAGGATATAAAGCTTGTGAAGGTCACAAGCATGTCTTAATGAAATGTGCCGGGTGGGAAAGCTTAACATTACACGCCTTATTAACTCATTCTGATTTTCCGCTCAGAGGCGATCTTGAAGGGTTTGAGGGATTCTACAAATATAATTACGCCTGAATGAAATGCGTGAAATTAGACTCGAATAGTTACGTAAGAATGTGGCGACAGTGTGTCACGCTGGGTAATTTTAATTCAGTCACTAAGACGACACACATACACAGCTATCTGGTTCTCTGTCTTGTAGGCAATTGCCAAAAGATGAACACGGGGGTTTCTAGATGTGGATCTAGAAGAGGGATTTTTTTTATAAAACACAACATTACATTAAATAAAGACTGTCTACCTCTCACACTACTGTAATTAAATAACCATTATAACATGATTATACTTAATGGACTGGATTGTACGCACAAAGTGACAGAACAGAGATCATAGCATTAACTATATATGCATAGACTCCCACTGGGGGTGGGGTGGGGGGGGGGGGGTGGAGAGACGATCTGCCCTTAATTTACGGTTTCATATTCAAAGCCTGCTTCCACATCACAACAAACCCTTGAGAGACAAAGGGTTAAAAGGGAGATAATTGAATATTACACTCCTGCATAAACATTGAAAAGTATATATACATTTATTACATTCATACCCACTAGATATGACCAATCGCACATTCTGATTGGCTCTTCTACTACTGGGATATGTCAGCTCTTGTGTATTCTGAATTAACAGATTTAACTGATGATGTTCTATAGTTATTGCTTTCTTACATCACAGCGGCATAGTGGTTAGCATGTCCGCCTCACAGCAACAAGGTCCCGGGTTCGAATCCCGGTCGCAGTGAGGTATTTTCGTGTGCAGTTTGCCTGTTCTCCCCTTGCTTGAGTGGGTTTCTTCTGGGGCACCCCAGTTTCCTCCCACAGACCAAGGACACACATATGAGGCTTATTGGCTGTCCCCTGGATGCAAATATGAACGAGTCGGTTGTGTGTGCGTTCTGGCCCCGTGATGGATTGGTGAGCTGTTCAAGGTGTACCCCACCTTCATCCAGTGTCGGCTGAGATAGGCTTCTTCCTTCCCACGGCAAATGAGAAGAGAATAACGCTAACGAAATAATACTTATGATAAAACAGTCACAAACATTCCCTCGTCTCTACTGGCAGTGAGATGTGGAAAGGACGAAAACATGACTGGAGTCTGTATTCGTTTACTATAACGCAGCGAGGAACAAGGGAACACGGAGAACAAACAGATGGGATGGACAGAGGGGGAGAGATGGCTGGATTAAACTGGCTGGCCGGCTGTTCTTATCAGGAGGAGTCTGGCTCAGGCTTTCACCATCGATTCTGTGGTCTGACTAAGAAGCTTGACTTTTTTTTTTTTTTTATTTACCTCAATTCGGTTTGGAGATCATTAAAAAAAAAATAATAATAATGCTAGAAGATGAAAAAATAGACAGACAAGCCTTAATTCCCTCGCCGTACCCCTAACACTAATACTGGTGAGGTATTTTTTTAGAAATATATTAGCCAATTCCATATTATAATTTAATGCAACTGCACTGTCTTGTCTGTGCATGCTGGATGCTGTAAATTACAGAGCCAAAAGGTTTATTATAAGTTGGGGAGCCCTCGTTAAGTACTCCAAAGTTAATTGCCCTGCACTAACAATTCAATGGCCTAACCACTGGGAGGACTTTATTTATGAGGTTATATTAAAAATGGTCCCTCGTGATTTATCTGTTTTGTTTTTGGGGGGTGGTGGGTGTTGGAGCAATTATCTCGCAGCACTTTTCTTACGACTGCTTCAGAAGTTTGGTCCGAGAACTCTTAAAGACAACTTTGGTTAAAGATATTATAAAAGAATGAACCTGACCTACAGCAAAGTCATGTTGCTGCTTAATCTAGTTTTGTAAAGATCCACAGTTACATGGTTTAGGCAGGAAACTGCTCGTCACCGCTAATCTTTCCAGGTTTAGTAGCTAGCAAAAGGTTTTAAATTTTTATTAAAGTGTATTTTTTTTATTGAAACTGATTTCACAGAGAAATTCAGTATTTCTTTTGCGATATGAAGCTAGCTAGCTAGACTGCTATTCCTCCAAAAACATTAAGGAAATCAAAGCTTATCTTCAATCCGGGTCAATAATTCTTCAGTGCCATGGTGATTAATTGCTTGTCATTCCGCGTTCATGGGCTTTTATTCGGGAAACAAATCATGAACTGAAACAAACGCATCTGATTAACAAAACCAAAAACTCAAACAACCGGCGCTTATTTACGAACAACTTTCTTCCCCGAAGCAGTTCCCTGCTGTCATCATCATCATCATAGCTTTTGTCCTATTTGACAGTGAAACAAACCTCCACCATGCCTAGCAACCCCCAATAGGAACAGAAAGTAATCATAAAAAGACGACAGGGAATGAAAGGGTTATGACGAGCCAGCCAGAAGTCGAAGCTAGAATCTTCTGATCCGTAGTCAGACACCTTATCCAGTGCACCACTAGGCCGGATGACACCACCAGCCCGGAGTAGGGTTTATAATGTACAACACCACAGACGGAATTCAGATATTGAATCTCCAAAACATTATGGGGTCTTCCTTGTCCAAAGCCCTACATTAGGTAGAAATTTCAGGAAAATCCGAACAGAAATTTGGGTGTAATCATGCTAGCAAACACACAAAGTTACTTAAAAACATTTTTTGTGTTTTTAATGTTTTATTTTCCATTGGAATACCATATCAATACCAATCACCATAATAAAGGACATATAAGAGCAGCATGTCTAAAGCTAACAATCAAATATCTCACAAAGGAACCTCACACAATAATAATAATAATAATAATAATAAACTATTTCTTAATATGTGAACGATTAACTATGCTGCCATCTTGCCAAAGTATTTCTTGCAAAATAGATTAATAGCTCAATAATCAACCTTACAATATTAATCAAGTAAGGAGGGGAAATGCTTCAGTCCATGAGTTTAAAGAAAAATGAATCAATGACAGGGTTTTGTGATGCTGCCAAATATGAAGCAGAGATACTTTTACCACCTCAAAGTATGTAACAAAGGCGTTTTATTCTTCAAAAGTCAATTTACCAGTGATTAATCAACCTTTCGACCAATCAGATTCCGGGAATTCCACAGTACTGCTACATATACTATACTATGTACATACAACATCATTTTCAACATCTATCTAGCTCACATGCATAAGACGCATGCATTAAATATCTGGTTTATCGCAGTGTTTGAATTTTAAAAGAACATGAGCCGTCATTCAGTTGTGCGCATCAAACTAATGCACAATGTCAAGATAATGATGAGCGAGACCTTGAGTACAGCATGAAGACTCTACAGGAAATTAAAGAGACTGAAGGGAAAAAAAAAAAAAAAAAAGACAAGAACGTTTGGCAAAGGAGAAGCTCCTGTCTACCCTTCGGTCTCGTATGTGTCTCACCAAAACATATGCTGCAGTGAATACGTGATGAGGTCTGCAAGAAGCTCTCTCTCTCTCTCTCTCTTAAACAGACACTTCCGAAATGGCAGACGGAAGTAGCGGAGAAGCAAAGGAAGAAAAATAAGGGCAGGAAAGAAAGAGAGAGAGAGAGAGAGAGAGAGAAACTTGGCCACTGCTCAGCTGTCATCTCAACTTTATTGTTAATTCACTTCATTAAAAGGGAAAGCGCTTTTAGCGGAGTGTGATGGAGAAGAAAAACAAGCAGGAGAGATGTGTGTGTGTGTGTGTGTGTGTATACAGATTTGGTCATCATCTTTAACTTCTACACCAATAACCAGTGTTTAAAATTGGGCCTCATGGATCAAAAACATCTTAATACAAATTTCAAATCAAATTCGGAAGTACCCGACGCAATGTGTGCTTGGTATTCCTACGCCGTAAAAAACTTGTAATTGTGTGCTTGAACTGTGACCCTGATATTTGACCTACGTTCTTAAAACCTGCACCAGTTCGTGGGTATTTATTAATGAGTACTTGGTGAACGTTTGTTCCAAATCCATTAAGGCACTCAGCCTGCACAAGATTTTTCTAAGATGACCTTATGTGACCTTCACATCAGACCTATGACCTTAGAACCTGTACCACATCATGGGCTTTTAGAAGTGAGTCGTTGGTGACATTTTGTTCAAAAGCCATTCAGGGATTCGAAAGCTACAGCGCCCACAATGAAGTTTGGACGGATGGACGCATGCACGGATGCACGCACGCACAGACATGGCAATAACATACACTACAGTGGCCATATTAAAGCATCTTCTAGATGTTATGCAAGGCGTGCCAGGCAGGCTGGGCATTACAAACAACTATGTGATGGAAACGCATCAACGAAACCTCAACTAAGAAGTGCGAAAAAACAGAAACTTTGAAACAGGTGTGCATAACTTGGAGTCTTGTGAGTGTGGTGCATGCTGGGAAGTGTAGTTCTGAAGCATAGATCTGTACACTTATTGGTGCTGAAAAATTGAGTAAAAGAAAACTAAACTAGAAGAACTCAGAGAGCGCAAACCAAAGCCAAGGGAGGACAGTCACCCAGTGCTTCACCAAAAACTAATCATTTGTTTCTTGTCCCATTCTCCACCTTCCCTGAACATTTCAGAAATAATCCATTCATCACTGTTTTGCAAGGATGCTCACAAACAGACAAACAAATGCCGGCAAAAACAGAACCCCCTTGGTGGAGGTAACAATGACCACCCTAAGGCACAATCTGCAGTGTTTTATTCCAGCAATTTGATAAAATATATATTTTTAATAGCTATAAAAAGCTATAAACCATAATTTCCTTGGCTTCCTCACTTTCTCTCTTTTACAGCTTTAAATCTGACTGTAACAAAGTGCTGACACTGGAGACTCCTTCCAAAATGCTAAATAAACATCTTTTCACAAAAATATTAACTACCACACATGCTTTTAATCTATTTACATCCAGCACATGCCGTAGAAGTTATTACCGAAATGTTTGACATTTGACATTAGAACCAGTATATTATTATACAGTGAACCTTGTAGCTTTAGAGCTGCAGTAAGTCTCAGTAATAATCAGTAAAATCAATACAGTATATACCTGCTGTCAGGGCACGGAGTCAGCAAAAATGTCAAGTTACACAGCATGACTCATCTTTTCCCAAGTCATTACCTCAGTGATCTCTGCACACGACTGCAGAAAACATTCTGTTACGTGTGTGTGTGTGTGTCTGGGTGTGTGTACCTGAAATGGTCCACTGGGATACACAACAATGTTTGCTTTCCTCCAGTTGGGACCTTGGTGGCCAGAGAGCGTCCATGCTAAAGAATCCACTGTAGCGATGCTCTTCACTCTCAAGAGGACATTCAGAGTTCCTATAAGCAAAGAAATCAAAAATCTCAGGATTTTTAGAGTTCCTCCTGTTCACACAATACATTCTTTATAGGAATGCCTCAGATTTCACTAAATGCAGTATCTTAACACCAGATATCGACTCCAAACATCCATGCATCTTGCTGACTACTATTACTTTTCAGTAAACACCAATGAAAACACTGCTTGTTGGAGGTTGGTCTCCACCTGTAGAGTCATGCAACTATACAAATCAACCATTTATGTGGCAGGAAGGCAACACATCAAACCATGCAGGCACAAACCAAGAGCTTCAGTTCAAATTCATATAAAAACGGCTCCCGAGTGGCGCATCGACAAGGTGCGCGACTATCAACCCAGAGATCGCAAGTTCGAATCCGGGTTGATGCCAC
>JAQMYF010000027.1:4833508-4845141 GCA_030014195.1 Neosilurus mollespiculum
ATATATATATATATATATATATATATGTGTGTGTGTGTGTGTGTGTGTGTGTGTGTGTGTGTGTGTGTGTGTGTAAAGAATTGGGTACCTGAGATAAAGAAGGTGCAAGTCGAGGTGCCCACGCCGTTGCTGACTTTACACTCATACGTGCCGTTGTTGGTGGGATCGAGTATGAAACGGAGCTGAGGGACGTCCTGAGGATCCACGGGTGGGGTGCGGATTGGAAACGTGTTCCGGTACCAGCGTGCGCTGGCTATACTGTTGGGATTGGACTTGAGAACGACGCAGCGCAAAATAACAGTCTTGTAGTTTGGGGAGCGGACATCCTGGAAGACTGGCTCCACCACAGGGGGATCTGAGAAGAAGAGGTTAATATATTTGGTGCAAACACAGAATAAAGAACAGCTGCGTTTTTCTCTTTTCACCCCTTACTGCTTCAGGTTTATTATTCAGTAATTTAATCTGAGATGAATTTCCGACAAACTTGAATGTGTGATTCTGATTGGTCAGAGGGTGCTGATTCATTTGCAATATACCCATTTTCATAAATCATAACTGGATTACTTCTGCTCTTTTCTAACAACATTAAGTTAAACTGCAAATGGTTTAAAACGAAAAAAACTATTTAATAGTGTCATTACACTGTTTTCTGATCAAACTGCACAACTCTAAAACCAACACTGATACCCCCCCCCCGTCCATTATTGTATTTTCCCATTTCCCAATTTACATCATGATTCCATGAATGAATTTTCTCTGTATATAATAGTTTTTAATGAGGCATTCCAGAATTAGGTGAGCACAAGTTTGCATTTATTAGTTTATAAAATAAATGCAGTTCTTAATTAAAGCATACTTTTAGAGTCGGGGGTAATCGCTCTTCTTCCTTTTAATCTGGTGTAATTAGCATGAAGGCGCGCGACTAAATCAACGAGAAAGACTTCAGTACTAGCTGTAAACGTAATTGTACATAATCAGATTTTGAATGCACTAGTGTTAGCAATTAATTCCCAGGCGCTCTATTTGAAAATAGCCACCGATGATGAAGGACTACGGCGTGAACGTGAATTAGAAGAATTCCAGTCATGAAATAGTAGATAATTATTTGATTAAAATGAAATGAACCGGGACCAAAGCTACGCGCACATTGATTCACGAGCCCACTTTTCATTACAAATGTGTTTACAAACTCCCAGAGATGTTCATACTTCCACACGCACAATCCTCGGTGCATTCTCGCATGACTCATTCACCAACTTCACTGCCAGCTCTTACACTTGCTTCTTCCATAAACGCGATCCTCGTTTACAAGATGGCAAAGCCCCATGTGGGTACCAGCATGCTGGCAAACACTAAGTGGGAATTATGAGGTAAAGCCAACATTCGCTGTGGGAAGTGACGCCGGTGCCAGAGAAGGAAGTTTGCAGGGAACAGCAGACACAGAGACAACGAGACACATCACTTCAAATCCAAATCAACTAATAAATGTCCTCACACATTTGTTTAGCTATGACCTGGGGCAACAGAACATGATTTGATTTAAAGTAACAGGATTACAGAAACAGTTCTGGGACAGACCGGGTGTCTTGTTTCAGTTAACCTAAAGCCTAGCCAGTTTTTTTTCGAGTATAAAGAAACAAACTCATTCGTTCATTCATTTTCTGAACCGCTTAATCCTAATCAGGGTCGCGGGGAGGATGGGCGCCCATCTCAGCCGACTCTGGGTCAGGGCAGAGTACACCCAGGACAGGTCGCCAGGCCATCGCAGAGAAACAAACTCTTTTGTGAATTACTGAAATTACACCATGGTTAACTGTAAATTTTAATATTTATTTATTTATTTTTTAACAATAATACCTTCTAGCTACAAAATCCGTGCAGGTTTCTTCAATTCAGTTTATAGTGAACAATTAAAGAAGTTTGACCAAAAATGTGATTTTCCGGGGATTTTTTTTTTCGAGACTAGAGAAGTAGTGCTGTTTAAAATAAACTAATAATACGATACGTTGAAATAATAACGTAACTTCAGGATTAGAGCCTCCGTATGATGGCAACGATGCAAATACTGCTAATTAACATGGGCTCAGCGGAGCAGGGAAACCGGAAAGAAGTAGATGTACAGAGCCATGGAGGAGAAAGAAAGAGAGAATGATACTGTGTGTAATATTTAGGGAAAGATAGGAGATGCGCTAATGGAAAGGAGCTGGTCATGGTAATTACAGAGCTGCCGCTAATAAAAAAACTACAGTGATTTTTTTTTTTTTCTTTTGCGAATCGTCCGAATCGAATAAAATAAAGCAAACAAAAGTAAAACGGAGTGAGTGTGTCACCCATAATCAGTGGATAACTGGAAATGCGCAGCCTCGCCTGGGTAAATCAGACATTAGGATTATTAAAGAGGAAGGCGCTGGCAAAAAGCTCGATTCAATTCATGCGTATTTGACTGAATCGGATAGAATATTATTAACACTGATGGTACGTCATTTGAACTTTTCTCATAAATAAGAGTGTGAAATAGGGAAGGGCCAGAATAAATATTTGGGTATGCGTGAAACTGTAGAACAATGATCATGATGATTACTGCAATCAGACAATCTATGCATAATGAATAAACTATGTATGTATCTAAGTATTACACATACCAATGTCACAGCTTTGATGAATAGCTGTATTCTGATTATAAATGATGGTATTTTATGGTGTTTTATACAGGGTGACCCCAAATAACCCCCCACATTTCAAAGGTAAATGGGGGTATGGGGGTGGGGGGAGTGGTTTTTTTTGGGTCACCTTTAGAACAGACATTATAACAAAAGCTCTTAATGTTTTGTTTTTTTTTAATCAATAAAGTAATTTTTAATGATGCATCTCTTCAGGGTCCTGCATCACCCTGTCGGGGTTTACTGCACAGTAACAACCAGCTCACTCTTTGCGCTCCCTTAAATAAGTCTTCGATCTATAATTCTTTATAAAGGTTTTTTTTTTTTACGTTGCTTGGGTCTGGCCCTAACATCGTGCGAGTCTTCTAAATTTATCCCAAATCCTTCTGTCTGTGTTCATCCCTGCACATTACACTCACAGGGGGATGAGTTCTGCAAGACCAGGTTCGATACATAACCTGCATTAATAAGGCGGAGTAGATCGCTTTGGGCTAATGGCCTCATGAGAAAGACACTGAAGAGCATTGAATGATACAGTGTTATCCTCAACGCTAATGAACTCGGAGCCTCTTTAGCTCGGGCTCTTAGGAAACACACTTTCAGCGGGCGTCATAATGGACACATTATTGAGAGCGTAAATGCATTAGCGCATGAGCCGCTTCCAGTAGGCTGCATTTAAATACAATAATAATAGGCATCCGTTCGGAGTGGTTTAATGGAATATGTGTTTTTGTGTAGTTGTGTGCATGTCTGTGTGTGTGAGTGTGTGGTTGTTGGACATGTCCCAAGGGAGCTCAGTCAAAGCGTTGTGTTAAAGCCCAGATTAACAGCACTTTAGAACAAGCTTCATCAAACCAGATCTAATCACAGCATTTATTGTGATAAAACTCTGGAGTCTACACTGCTGTGGGTTTTTTTTAATAGCATCTCACATCTTGTCATCAATTTATGTAATAGGTCTGTGTAAATGAAGGTAAGTAATGACTTTAATCAAATTATAAAGGCTTGAAAATCCAGTGTGAGAGGAGGATGGTGGGTGTTGTGGAAATGCAGTTTCCCTTTGAAGATGACAGTTTTAGTGCATGCACTACCCTAATCTAATACTTGGGGAGGCAAAAAAAGCAGTTGCGTCGTAGTGTACAATCTTGCCGAGATCAGTGGGACAACATAACTAAATATAATACACCGATCAGCCATTGCATTTAAACCATCTGTCTATTATGGTGTAGGTCCTATTTGGGTCACCAGAATGGCTCTATCCTATCAATGCATGGACTCGACACGGACCCTGAGGATATGCTGTGGTATCAGGCACCAAGCATTTCTCAGCACATCCTTTAATTCTTCTAAGCTGCAAGGGTAGGAACTTCATAGTTTGGACTTGTTGGTCCAGTATGTGCCACAGATAGAGAATTTGGAGACCATTTTTTTCCCCTCAAACCATTTCTAAACATTTCTCCTAAAAGAAGCTACTGGCATTAGAAAACACTGTGGTGTTAAAGAGACCTAAATGATCTGCAACAATGTTTAGGTAGAGAGTACGTGTCAGACTAGCCTCCACATGAACTAAAGGACCAAGGATTTCCCAGCAGATCATCATTGGCCACAACTTCACACTGCTTCTGGTAGCTTGCCTTCTTATCATAGTCCATCAGCACTCAGATTACCTTTATCAAAGTCCCTCAGATCGTTACTCTTGCCCATTTTTCCTACTTACAGCACATCAATTTCTGTTATTTCCTCTACATTTTGGTGGTTTTAAAGTTATGGCTTTATGCTTTAGAAAAAACGGCAGTGGACTATAATGCATTATAATATGAAATAATGTTGCAGATACTCACACTCCACATTGAGCTGCACTTGTGCAAGCCTGCGTTTGATGTTGAGGCCGTTGTATGGCGCCGTTTGGCACCGGTAAGACCCCGCCATATCTCGTGAGACATTGGTAAGGCGCAGGCGTCCATCGCGTGTTTCCGTCATCCATTCACCTGATGGCATGGGTGTGTCTTTGTTGGCCCGCGTCCAGAGAACTGGGGGGCGAGGTTTACCCTCAGCTAGGCATACCAGCTCCGCAGTTCCACCTTCGCTCGCGTTGACCACATTTCCACCCGCAGGTACACTCAGGATTGGAGGGATTACTAACAAAATGTGAACGAAAGAACAAATGGGAGATGGACAATGAACAAAAAGTCATTCATGCTTCATGTTTCAACTATAGACCAGTCATGTTTTCAGGCATGTGTAGACCGTTGAGCAAGAAACAAGACATGCTTCGAAATGGAGGTTTACCAGTCAATAGCTGGAGTCACTCAGTTATTAGTCACTAAACAATTTGGGGATCGTCTGAATCAAATTCTTGATCCAATCCTTGAATTTTTTTAAGGATTTTTTTAACATTGAGAGATAGTAAGATTTCTGACATTTTGGTTCATATGGGAATTGCTGGGCTTGGCGGAGGTTTGTGCTCTCGGAGTGCTCTTGTTTTGAGTATGCCGACTCAAGGTTGAGCATGGGGCGGTATTTGACACACTATTCTTTAGCAGAAACATGCATATCAATGGTGCTGATGCTGAAGGGGAAGAGTCGTTCTAGTTCTTTTAAGAAGTGGAATCCTGACATTGCAGTGGTCTGTAACAGACATTCAGGGATGTGGCACGAACTGAGCGGAGAAAAAATAACAGAGAGAACGTGCGAGAGAGAATAGAGGAGATTGATCATGGTAGGGAGCCCAAAAAAAGCACTACTAACACCCACAGAAGGTCAAAAGTTTGGAAAGGAGTAAGAACAAAGAAAGTGAGACGAAAGGTCTTTCCGAAGAAGAGAGAACAGGAGATTACAGGGGCTGCACAGGGAATTCCAGCATGCACAACTGCTTCCCAAGGGACAGACAGCACTGGAGTCTACAAAATATTTTTTTCCCCTGTTGGCATGGAGGTCTAACAAAGGATACTCCACGGCAGAATTAAACAAGCTCTCATTTCAGCACCATATAAGGCAATTTTTTCCCATCCGAATAGACATCCAAGACGCCGTGGTCATTTGAAATATGGTTCAATTCACCTGGAGGGTTTTGGCAAAGCTCATCGAGTTTAAGTGGCAACAACTCACGGGGCTGTCAACAGCTAGTCGGTGTGCTTAGTTTGATGGGGACGAAAGGAATTTTTGATCGTCCGCTCCACATTTAAAGACATATTTAGGAGAATATTAAATTACCCAGTGCTTGAGTATGAAGCGTGGAAGACCGGCTTCTGATGTGATTGAAACCGACATTTGGTGCTAAAATTTTGCCAAAATGCCTTAGCATTACTAAACTGCACTATATGTGAGGTTTTAAACCAACTTTTTTAAATGTGTTAAAAATAGGATGCAGACAGACGTGCACTCAAGTACAAAGTCTTGTATGACAACTTCTGGTAGGTAAGTAAGGACTGCTTCATACAAGGCCACCCACTCCTCTCTGAAAGTAAAGGCCAACAGCTGTCTAGATCTGAACTGATCCACAGCTTTAGATGAATATATAATGTAGATTCCATCTGAATTAACCTCCATAAACGTGGGGGAAAATGGAGTGGGGGGAAAAAAAAACTTAAAAAAACAAATTAAAAATCAGAAATAAAAGCAAATATACTTGTATAAACAAGCACTTTTTGCAATTAAGCACACTCTGCAGGCAGTTCTTACAAGTTGAATGTAATGCTAAAGAGACCAAAGGGCGACGTCAACAGGTTTTGATAATCATTTGTTTGGAATCTGACCATTTGGTCAAAACTCAGCGTTTGGAAAAGATGGGAGAAGAAGCCAAAAATTCCAGGACTAGTCATCAAATGTAGGTAAGTAAGCAAGAGGGAAAAGTATTAAGGTAAGCCCAAATGGTCCAATGCCATTCCATACCTGTCCTGTAAAAGAGAAAGGCAAAGAGAGCAAGATAAAAATTCCACACTCACCACTGCTTTGTGTGATATTAACTTCCACTCGGAGCTCGGGAACAGTACTGCCGGGGAAGTTGGCCACGCAGCTATAGGTTGCTTGATCTCGGAACTTCATGTCCACGATCTCCAGGCTGCTAGTGCCAGGGGGCATGTCCGGGTCAGTGCGCAGCACAATGAGGCTGTCTGAGGGGTACACAGGGGCGCCGTTCTTGTACCAGGTGTAGTTGACCTTATCCTGGGGCTGAGCATCTACGTGGCATGACAGCTTGAGGTCCCGACCCATCTGGATGCTCTCGCTGTCCTTGTTCGAATCCGGTGTGATCTGGAACGTCAGGTTCTTCATCGCTGTGCAGAGGCAAAGGAATCAGGAAAAGGTATTGGATGGTTTTTCATGCAAGCGTCGAGATGCCAGGTTCTCTCTGGCATCTTATACAATCACGTGCATTTGTGTAATTAAGATATCACCTAAGTGTGGAAGCCAAATGGTATTATGAGTTACCATGATAAAACATGACCCTTAATTCTTATTTAAAGCCATCAACTAGTTGCAAATGGCTAAAAATTACCTGTTGACATTTATTCATGTTAGTTGCTTATCCCAACCTTTGTGTGTAAGTTTTATGGAACTGGACTTAGAAATTTTAGCTGAATAGACCTGATGTGAATTGTATATAGCTCAGTAAACAAGTCAGACACAGGACTGAAACGTTCACTGACCTGCAGCCACAAAAAACATCAGGCTAAACCTCAAGTTTACAAATTTTTAATGAAAAATACAGACTGTACTACACATACTTCTAACAATAAGGTTGACGTTTCTCCTTGCTGGGTTCCCCACATTGTTGACAGCAGTGCAGTTGTAGAACCCCGACTCAGCTGGAGAGACAGCGCGCAGTGTAAGAGAACCACCACGGACGGTGGCACGGCGTGGCAGGGGGCCAGGATATCTCGCCCACGTCACTGTGGGCGTTGGGAAACCAGCTGTAACCTCACACGACATGGTGACATCCTGGCCTGGGTCCACCACATATGTCTCATTAACGGAGAGCTTCAAGGTTGGGGGAGCTAGAAGATAAGATAGACAGACAGCTTATTTACACTTTCCATGACTACAACATAAACACTGTCAAGTGTATACTCCTGTATTAGGGCTTTGAACATCATTTATACTGGATACAACACAACTCTACGATGAGTCACTCTCTTCCCACAGGCATGTATATAATTAAGATGACAACACTAATTGACTCAATTCAAAAGGGTGAAGGTTCACTGGGTAAACAGTTTGTGAAATCAAGAGAGTCCAAGAGTAGGGAGGCATGTGGCATTAAACACAGCTTACTACAGAAAACAAAAAATTAGATAGATAGATAGATAGATAGATAGATAAAAGTTACAACAACAATGGTGTTCATTCCTTGATTCTGATTGGCCAAGCAGCTTCAAATCGATGTCAAGCTTTTTGTATGTATAAGTTTAGTAGCATTTATAGAAGGAGTCGCTCATGTTAGCACTGGTAAGGTAGTTTTCCACCACAGGAGACTCTTCAATGACAAGCCATGTGTCCCCATTATAACCCCAAGAGAAGCTGTTCATACTGTACTGTAGCTGCTATAAAGTAAGTGATAACACAAACTTAATTGACATTGCACAGTAAATTATCAAAATACATTTGATAAATCCATTATCAGATAAAACACATGTATTCATCAGACTGCAATATAAAAAGTATAAAACAACTGCTTTAAAAAAAAAAAAAAAAAAAAAAAAAAAAAAAACTTATAATGGAAAAAATATATGTATTTGGGGGAATGTAGCCACATTACACCAGTCCCTCAGTGATTATTTTTCAATCACAGCACACCCTTAGCATGTACTTATTCTTCTATATTCACTGAGCCACAAATCATACTCATTTAACATCAGTTAAAACAAATTGTCCTCCAAAAAAAAAAAAAAAAGGTACAAAAATGAAGTGGTAAGAAAACAAAATGTAATTATTAAACAATTCAAACAATTTTATCATCAAGATTCTCTGAAAATGTAAAAAAAAAAAAAAAAACAAGTATAAATTCAATTTATCTTAGCTAAAAAAAAAGAAAAGAAAAATTATAATACAGTGTATTTTAGGGAAAGAAAAAAAAACAGGCAAGGAAAAACTGCATGAGGCAACATGAAATGTGCTTTTGAATGTGCTGTCACGTTTGGTTCAATAGAAACCATATTTGGTTGAAGCTCTTTTTATCTTGAAAACCTTTTCAAGCACATGAAAGAGTTCTTTTTTTTTAACCTGTGTTTACAAAATGGAGTAATGTAGGAGAGGAGATGAGCAAAAAGCACCATTTTTCAGAAAAAGTGAATTATGTCACCACCTACAGCCAGATATTTAGGGTTATTTTATAAGATGTTGTGTTGATATAGTGGAGAGGTTTGGAACTCAATCATTTACTCGTTCGCTCGATGAGCTAATACAACCTCGCGCTAAAACTACTGGTTACCTTTAGGAATATCTTCAAAGTAATTGAATCATCTTTGCTAAAGGGAATGGTTTCATTTCAAATGTTCCTGCTTCTGTTCTGTACCATTTCTACACATAATGTTTCTTTGATAAGCCTAAATGATCACATTAAACTTGACCTAGCGCATGATGCTAAACTAGCTTGTAGCTTGGTCAGTTCAAGAAAAAGAAACGCATCCCAAGCCTGGAAGAAAGACAAACGTATTACTCTTCCACTAAATGATATGTCTGCCTATATGAAACGATTACAACTGTGATATGCTGACCATCATAAAACTGTGCATGATTGAGTACCAAGACATCAGAAATACACTTCCGAGGCTGACTTAGAACTCAATTTTAGAGCTGTACTCCATCACCGGGCAGAGCCATCAGAAATGTCATCAGAAAATGGAGAAAGATGACAGATGACCAAAGATAAACAAAAGGGAACAAGAAGAAGACAGCAGCCATTATTTATTTACCTTGTGTACCGTCATCAAATCCGATACTAAAATGAGTGTATGCAAAATTTCTAAATCAATTTCGGTACCAAGAAGCATCATGCTGCAAGTATAGTAGGTTGAGAATCTTTAATACAGTGAAATATGTATCTCATATGTACCTCAAGTACGCATCTCTAAACACTTTTGCTGTGATTGTCCTGGCCTAAAATGCTAAATCTCGGTGGTGTAGTGATTATCACATACACCTCAGAGCATGACGGTCCTGGGTTCGAGTCCAGGGCTCAGTGAGGGTCTTTGTGTTGATTTTGTACTCAATGTGCTTGCTTGGGTTTCCTCAGGGTACTTCAGCTTCCTTTCACAAATCCAAAGACATGCAGTTAGGCTAATTGGCTAGCCCATATTGTCCCTAGGTGTGACTGTGAACGGCTCAACATATGTGACGGGAAACGTATGGCTCAACGTTTGTGAGGGGAAATGCTATGTTTGGTGCAACTCAGTGGTAAAAATACAATGATTGGTCAAATTTGAGAAAAAGTAGTGGTGATTGGTTAAAATTGCAGGGTCCTGCAGAATGCATGAGGATTGGTTGAATTCACATGAATGCAATTATGACGTCACGGATTCCCGGAGTGACTGATTTAGGAAATTAAAGATACGACACAGTGGTGTGCTGGGTTGCCAGTTCTCAGCAACATTTACACATAAACACAAAACTCCTAGTTCAAAAATTCAGGCATTGGAAAAAGAATTGTTTCTTGTGTCTTGCGCTATATATATATATATATATATATATATAAATAAAAACATATGTAGAACATATATACAGCCTAATTTACAAATGAAGATGTCTTTCTGAAGCCTGCATTCTCTGCTGCCTGAACTAGAGCATCGTATCTGCAGCTATGAACTTAATTTATGTTATAGTTTTACACTGGCTGCTAAAATCATTGCTCGACATATCAACATATCAACTTAATATTTCCCGAATTCATAGTTAAGGTTCATTTTCTTTAAACATCTTTTCCAATCTCAGTCAGCGGCATGCAGGACCTTTCACGTTGTGACCTTAACATGTTGGGACTCAATCAAGCATGTCGGAGTTACACCAGCTGAGGGTTCAGGTCAGTCAGTTGTAGTCGAGTCACGAAACAGAGATCTGTTCAAGCACACATCATTCCAGATACCAAGATTTTAATTATTCACCCTATTATAAACAATTTTGTTTTATAATCGCAAGTTTGTGTATATGACGGCATAACAGAGATACTGGGGTTAAAAAAAAAAAGAAGGGGTGTAAAGTTCCCCAGACCCTATGTTCCCCAGACCCCATGCTCCCCAGACCCCATGCTCCCCAGACCCCATGCTCCCCAGACCCCATGTTGCTCATTTCCTATGTTCCCCAGACCCTATGTTCCCTGGTCCTTATTAAATTAATAGATCTTCAAAGTAACAATTTATGAAACATTCGTGACTTCATATTTTCAATGTAACCCTAAAATAGGGTTAGGGTACATAGGTACTGGGAAACACAGATGGACCCTCCTCCGGGTACTCCAGTGTCCTCCCACAATCAAAGGACATGCACATTAAGCTAAGTGGTGCCCAGGTGAGGATGTAAATGTGAATGGTTATGTGTGTGTTACCCTGCAATGGTCTAGCGAGCTGTTTGGGGTGCAAGAGATGTAAGGGTGGACCAGGTCAACATTAATCTTTTGAGTGTACACACAAATTTGTTCCTGATACCACTTTTTGCTTCTAACCACTGCACACGGGGAACCCCCTACAAGACATGCATAGACCCAGTCAAACCATTAAACCCTAATCAAACTTACTCAGATCCTCACGCTTGCCCATTTTTCCTGCTTCCAACATGTCATCTTTGAGAAGATACCCCATATACCCAAACGTATGACAGGTACCTGTGTAATGAGACCCCTGTTATTTAAATGACCCCTTAAGTGTTTTAGAGGGTTTTTTTCTGTCTGTGCTTAAAATTAAATGACTGCTATTAAATGTGACCCAGTCTGGCAAAATGAGTCACAGTGACCAAAAATTCAAAATTGAGTTAGCCATACCATTT
>JAQMYF010000027.1:4877587-4932049 GCA_030014195.1 Neosilurus mollespiculum
CACTGAGTTCTGATGTCTCCTCTGTTCTGAAACCCAGGCTTTTCATCATCTCCCTGCCAGGTTGGACTGGAAACAAGAAACACAAAGCCTAAAGTAACATCTCCAGTCCAGATGATACAATCACTATCCACATTTCATTTTTACACTTTAGGTTTCTCCCTCAACTTTCTGAAATGTTAAAGATTCTATCGACCTCGGATTCAACAGCAGTTTTATACTTTCATTAAGCACCAATTGAAACTTTAATTCTCCTTTTTATGGTATTTTATGTTCAATAGCTAGAAACCCTGAGTTGACACACTGAGCCCACTTTCCTTTTTACCTCCAGGATTTTCTAACAGGAATAAGTCTCTTCTTTTCACAATTACCTTTATCTTAATTCCTTTTTTTTTTTTTTTTTTTGGCTATTCAATAAACCTTTTGTAGTCTCTGCTATTCTGTTCATTTTTATTATTCATGTCGGCTTTCTGTGCTGCGGAACAGCTTCCAGCACACTCCCGGTATATTAAACTAATTTTAAACAATTCCCTTTTGCAATAAACGCTTATTTATGCGGCGAGACTTGCTCAATACCACCATGTTTCACACCGACTTAAAACCGGAGGGGCTTTTTAATTAAAGCACCAGCCAGGGCTTGGGAATCATACTGTGTGGCTGAAGGGGGTCAAAGGTGAGCCAAGTCTTTCCAAGGTCAACACTAACTAAAAAGTTAAGTGTTCAGGAAAAAGCCAAGTGGTGTCCCAGTGGAGCTACAATCGAAAGACTTTAATTGCTTATACTTCTAGTTAGGTCTGGTAATTGGCCTAGATTTTTGGGTTTTTTTTTCACAGAGCCATGCATGCAAACACACACACACACACACACACACAGAAAGTAGCTCAGTCTGTCAGCTACAGATGGTAGGTGGTAATGCTGTTTTTAATTGGCCTTTAAAGAGTAATGGTTACTGTTAAACAGTGCCTATTTTTGTAAAACATTCAGTACAGAGCGCATCTGGTTGCCATGTCATCTGTCTTACTGAACAAGCTATCGACCCGAACAGGAAAATTCAGGCGTCCAATAATGAAATGCACACTGATAGACTCCATATCCTATACTATTAACTCCATATACTCTGGCACAATGTTCTACCGGGTGTACACCATGTATTACTTTAATCGGTCAGAAGGACAGAAATTCTATAACTTGCCATCCATAAAATGGTTCGAATCCCACAAATTTTTCCAAGAAACTAACCAGTTTTAGTATACTTTCAGATACATAATATACAGATTTAAGGTTAGCCAGTTTAATGGCATAAAATCACATTTGTGAGCAAATAGTATGTAATTTTATTGGTGATTTTATCCAAAGCGCCCCAGAATTGAGGCTATATCTCAAGGACCAACCGTGGCAGCTTGTCAGTGCTGTAATTTGAACTCACGGCCTTCTGATTATTAGTGCAAAGGTTCAAGCACTGAACCTCCACTTCAACAAGGTGTGCTGTTAGAGGACCATAATCAGTAATGGGGTGTGATGCTGTGGTCAGTTTATGTTAAGTTGAACTCAGTTTATGTTATGAATGGATGGATGGGTGGAATCTAATAGATAGATGAATCAATGGATGGATGGATGGATGAAATAAGATATTGGAAATTGGATTGTACAGATGGATGGAGGGATAGAGTCTAATGGATGGATGATAAATGCATGGACTGATGGATGTATATTATACAGATGGTAAATGCATGGATGGAAAACAATAGGATGAATAAAGGAATGAGTGGATGGATGGGCAGGGGGTGGATGAACGGATGGTGTAATAGGAGAATCATGGATGGATGAATGGGTGTGTGGGTGGATGGATGGAAAAGAGAAGGATGGATGAGTCAGATGGTAGATGGAAGTAAATGAATAATATTACAGCGCACTGGAGACCGTGAACGTGCTCTGCTTTATTGGATTTGTATGCTGTATTGCACTTGTTGACTTGTAAACAAACCTTCTTAATTAAAATCAACAGTTCCTCTCCGTTGGGGCTGGTTTTTATTTTATTTGAATTTTTAACTGACTGACTGCTAAAATATCATCCACACCGCCGTCCTTTGGAATCGAATCAGTTGCCGGATGAAAGGATTTTGAACGAAATTTCCAGTTTGGTTAATCATCAGTATTATTATATGATTACCAAAGTGCTGTGAATTTCTTTAATCTGATTGGTTAGAAGGTGTGCATTCATGTTCTGTTACAGCAATGGGAGCTAATCCAAATACGCGGTCCTGCCCTCACTGAACAGGTACATGGCACAAACTCTGAGCCCAAACACATGACAGAGAAAAGCAGGTAAAGCTGCAGAGCAAAGCAGCAGCATCCAGTTCTGTTCACTCAGGAAACGATGATCCAAGCACAAGTGGGGAAAACAGGTTCGGTTTGTGAAAGTGTGATTTTTTTATTGTTAACTAATTCATGGTGCTGTTTTTCACGCTGCTGTCGCTACACACCGGGAACATTCTGTGAGCTGGAACTAAGACTGGTGACGTTTCAAAACTGCCTCATGCTGGTACTGTGGTGAAGATATACACTGGCCTGGAAATACTGTAATACTGGGCTGATCTGTCTATCTAGCTATCTGTGCATATAGCAATCTCTATCGCTCTCTATTTGAACCAGAATATCTGTCTTGAATGTCAACCACGATCTTTCTGTAGATCTACTAACGATACCTGTCTATCTATCAGCAATACCTGTCTATCTATCAGCAATACCTGTCTATCTATCAGCAATACCTGTCTATCTATCAGAAATATCTGTCTATGGTTCTTGCTCTCTCTCTCTCTCTCTCTCTGACCCACAATGACTAAATCTGCCAACAATAGTTATTTATCTATCTATCCATCCATCCATCTCTCTCTTTCTCTCTCTGGACCACAATGAATAAGTCTACCAACAATAGATATATCTCTATCTATCTATCCATCCATCCCTCTCTCACCCTTTTTATCTGTAGATCTACCAATAATATAGTATATAATCTATCTCTCCCTCTTTCCCCCTATCCCTCGTTCTTTGGACCACAATGTCTGTAGATCTACCAAAAATATACATCCATCTCTCTCTCTCTCTCTGGACCACAATGACTAAATTTACCAACAATAGCTTTCTGTCTATCCATCCATGCATCACTCCCTCCCTCTCTGTCTGCATCTCCCTTTCTTTTTCTATTTTGAACTGCACTGACTGTCTGTCCACCATTCAGTCTCTCTCTATCAGTCTGACTGTCTCTCTCCCTGTCTGTCTCTCTTCATTTGAACCAACAGTATCTGTCTGTCTGTAATTTTAATGTAAGATGGCTCAGTTGTGAATGGGAGCTTCTCCAAACAAAACCATTGAAATAATCCTCCAATTAACAGCTGCAATTTGTTTGTCATTACACCGTCATTAGATAATAAAGCAAACTGAAGGTATTTTACTGAAAATAGCAAAGACAGGACGGCAAGGAGAGGAAAACAATCCGATCTGATGCGATAATTTCTTTCCTTCTCTGATCGGCGGATGGATTTTCTGAAAGACAATAGGAGCAAATCAGTGTCTCACAACAGATGTTTCACAATCCTGAGGAATTGTTCCCTTTCCCAAAAGACACCGCTCCAGATATGCATAACAACACTGCAGCGTAGATGGAAGCTGTTCTGATAAAAGGTAGCGCTGCTTCTCATTACCTGATATTCTCCATAGGTTCAGTGCAGTTGAACAGATTTTCACACTTTAGTGCTCTAACACATCTGATTCCACTCACAGCACTTTAGATCAAACTGATGTGAACCGAGATCTCACTCGACACATGACCCAGTGGCTGTGCGTCTCTGCTAGCAGCTTACGCCAAGTTCTTTCCCTTGCAGGTTTATTCTCAGACTGCTTAATGACTCAAATATAAATCTCTTTGGAATGAATGCATCCCTTATATGACCAAATGTAAACATATCAGCTTTGCATACGACCACCACTAACTAAGGAGGGGCGGAAGCATGCACGTATCCTCTCTGTGACACACAATGCTGCCACCCGCATCTTACGCAAACTGCTGTGCATGAACATTCAGGGGCAGCCTAACACACTCCAAGTAAAAGCAATGTCCGCCACTTTTTTACCAATGAGCTCACAGACTCCCGTGATTGGCTGGTGATCGCTGTGAGTGACAAGGAGGTTAGCGCACAGTTATTTAGTCCCAGGGACTCCCGGGTGTAAATGGCTTTCCTAAAAATAACCTTGAAATAAACCCTGACTACTATCTCTACTTCAATATAAATATATTTTTAAAAACTGCCAAGAGATTTAAATCCTTTCGTAGATAAGCGCAGTCTAGGCATACGAATATGTTGTACAGAACGTGTCACCCTGAGAATCCGAGTCGGGACCTTGGGGATGGACCCTATTTTTTTTCAGTCTGTTTTATGTATTTTATATCTGCTTGTCGTCCTCAGACATCTCTTTAAACATTAGCAGCTTTTTTGCAAACGGGGTGTGTCGGATACAGTGTATAAACTTATTTCCATTCACTCTCTGTCTTTCTTTTCCTGCTGCCCATGCTCAGTCCTTTAATTCTTCAAGAAAGTAATGTCTGGAGCACACAAAGGCTCCGGAGAGTTAATAAAATAGGATACAGCGAACGAATTTTCCACCGCGTGTCGAAGTCTCAATCACCCTAAAGAGATACTTCAGAAAGAAATCAATAATTTGATGCAAAATATTGATTTAAAAATTATTTAATTGATTTTAAAAATAATTGTAGTGTCTGCAAAAATGATTTTATTGCTTGCATTAATGACATGCTGGATAACAAAGGTCTGTTATATCTATCATGGAGATGATATAAGTTGATATTGTACTGACCAATCAGAATTGAGTACTCAAATGAGTCATGTAATAATAAAATATGTAATTTTATGATTATTCATTCATTCATTTTCTGAGCCCCTTAATCCTAATTATCGTTGCGGGCAGGCTGACACCCATCTCTGCCGACTCTGGACAGCTCGCCAGGCCATCGCAGGGCTAACACACACACACACACAAAACCATTCATACTCAAACTCACACCTAGGAGTGATTTGGAACAGCCAAATAGCCTACTGTGCATGTTTTTGGACTGTAGGAGGAAACTGAAGTACCTGGAGGAAACCTACGCAAGCACGGGAACAGCATGCTCTTATGATTATATAAAAAGCAATACATTGTGCATAATAAACTAATGAAGTAATATAACGATGTTATGGTCAACTGACACCGTGCAGCAGGCCAACACTGAGAAACAGAGCAGAGGAGAAGGTTTAACCATAAACGATCAAAGGGTTTTAGAACGCTTTTCTTTTTAAGACTAAATGTTTCCCAAAAGTAAAGTGTAAAATACAGCCCCGCCAATCCACTCCGGTTTAAAAGTAATAAGAGCAATGAAGAGCTACGTGCGAGTCCGAGGGAAAAAGAAAGAGAATTATATTTCCCATTACCTTTCTGTCAAGTGGGGTAGTGGTGGAAAAGCTAAAAAAGTGTTCTTATAAGGAGAAAGTGTCAGGGCAGCAAAACTCCTGGGTTGTTGTGTAAATCGGACGGAAAATTGAACATTTTTCGCTTAAAGCATTTCAAAAATGTGCCTTGGAGACTTTAGCCATAGATGCATCACACGTTTAAGCTGCATCATACTGCAGTAGGGTTGCCTGGTATGGGCTGCTGTAGACAGAATTATTCGATAAACAACAAAATTAAATCTTACACACGGTCTTAAACAAATAAAAGAAATAAAACGAATGCTTATGCCTGGCACTGGGATTTACCTTCACTGGAAAGCTAAAATGCTCTCTCAAGTTCCTTTGCTCTGACATTACTCCTTCTTTATTATTATACTTTGGCCTATGAACTTTTCAGCCCAAACTGACCCATCATCACCAAACTGACTTGTTATAAGTATAAGTAAGTATGTTGGGTTTTACACACCCGAGCCTACTGGCTCATAAGAGGCGGAGCTTATCCTGGTTTCTGTAGCGTGGAGCAACTAGGAGTTCATCTCCTCCTGGATGGGAATCCAGTCCATCGCAGGTTACCTTTCCAGTATTTTTTTACTGGTACCCATTTATACGGCTGGGTGGACTTGTGGTTAAGACCTTGCCAAGGGGTCTTAGCACAGTGGAGGTTTTTTGAGTTATGCACACGTATAAATCCACCTCCGGTTTAATGAATTTATTCACAAGGCATTCCTGGAAAATTTAATCTACTTAGAAAAAGTCCGTTCTGTGGTGTTGGGTCACATATTTACTTGTACACACTGTTTGTACAACTACGCAGCTTTCAAATCCACCTCGCCCAAATCTTTATCCGTCCCTTCTGTGGCGGCGCCGCTAAATTTGTATGACAAAAACATTCCCAGGTTGTTGTGTGAAAGGAAATTTAAGGTGAGGCGTAGTGTAGAAAAAGTGCCAGCTTAAGGTGAGTATAAAAGTCTCCAATTATGGCCGAAAATCAGAGTGACTGCATCTTTTCTTTTTTTTTTTTTTGACACCTCGACCTTTGTGTTTCCAGGTGTTTGAACAAAACATGTTTAAAAACCCTGGCTGAGTGACGTGCGGAACTAAAGCCGAGCCGTGCTCCCGCTGGCAAGGTGTTAAATTCATCCAGCCAGAATTTTTATGTCTTTCCCTTTAACAAAAGCAAAAAAAGGTCAAGCCGAACACGATTCTGTGCCGCGTTGCATTAAATAACCTTCGCTGAGAGAAATGGAGGCCTACAGGGGAGACGATAAAACACATTTCAGATAAAGCCGTGCCCAGTGTGAAGACATGTGGGCAGATTGTTATCAGCTCTTAACCCATGGCCTCATTGATTCTCCCCCTTATATACCTCCTGCATATGGCTCCATTGTTGTTTTAGTCAGAAGCTATTTGTACCCAAAATAAAATATAAAACTGGACGCATTCATAGAATTTAGGGCCTATGAGTATCCATACAGTATCAGTTTTCATAACTCGTTTCTTTAGTGTGTAATTCTCTAACTATAAATCAATAGCTGCTGTCCCACTATCTTGCCACGGTGAGCCAGGGGTATCTTAAGGCTACCCAATATAAAATATTGATTTGCATGTTTATTATTGTGCATATAGCCCAGTAGTTTCTGCACCCATTACACTCGGCCTTGTTGTAAGCACCCCTCCGCCCACCACCACCCCCACCACCACCCCCAAAGACCACACAGTGTGGTTGCAACATAAGCATCAACACCACAAGTGGCTACAAATGGATTTTTTAATTTGATCTATTTATATTTTAGCTGAGCTCACAGGTAACTAATTAAAATACAACCAAACCAATTTTACATTACTACATGTGTCTTTATTTACACCTATACTGGATTACAATTAGCTTTCCAGCTAGTCTGGGTCATCTAGCTCAGGTGATACAACTGGCTAGCAGTTAAAATTGTTTCTGTAGTATTTTTTTTTTAATGTATATACATATTTAGACACAAATAAAGCTACCACATAGAGCTAAATGTTTACATTAGTGTAGAATGGACTGAAAGAGATATACCCTGATTCCACCTTGACATCACCTTACGCACCGGTTAGCGTTGTCTGGCCCATGGATTACCATAGCGCCGAAATCCTCGGGCTTCTGGCCTCACGGTAGCAATAAGAAGGCAGGATCATTCCCTAGAAGTGCCAGCAGAAATGGTAATGCTCTTGGCTCACCCTAGCACCCTAACAAGCTATGGCTCGATAGTGTGGAAAGCAGCTATTGTATTTTCGTAAGCTTGGAATGACCCCTTTATATCTACATAGAGAGTTGGTCCTCCACCCGACATGTCCCCTTACTATGATAGACCAGAAGAGACAAACCAATAGATAGCACGGTTTGTGGTTTTACAAGTGGCAGCATGAACCCAGGAAGAAATTACCAGAACAAAGATGACATGAAAATAAGACTCAGAATTAGTAATTGCTGGTGTCAGCCAACAAGTTTGAAAACCCAAATTTCAATCATATTTATTATAAGTAAGTGTGCAACTTGTGTGTACTTGAACGGCCACCAAACAAACAATACAGGCTTGGAAGGTAGGCTGGGGCAATCAGTAGGGTGCAATCAACTGAATGCGCCACCGTGGACTTTCCAGTTTAATCACCATCTCTTTAGCAACACCGACATCTCTGGTTTAAGCTACATTCACATTATATATGAGTGAGCAGGAACAAACTATGAACATAAAGAAAGTCACAGGCAGATAAGAATTTCAGCTATATTTCTTGTTTTCACGCCCTGCGATGGACTGGTGTCCCACTGGGTGTGACTTCTTGTTTTGCACCCAGTGGTCACTGATCTTCTGCCACCCTGAGCAGCTCTTACTCTTCCTCAAGACAATGACCGATCGAAAGCTTTAATTCACTTAACTCTTGGCAGAAGCGGCTCTACTTTTCTATGCGCAGCAAAATCTTAATAACAGCACAAAACACAAAAAGAGACCTGGCCTCTTCTGGGTGACTGCATAGTGGTGTAATAAAATATTACAGTATACAGGTGTAAAAGCGTAAATAGAAATATTGTATGGAATGTACTGGTTCAATCAGGAGTCTACCTCTTCTTATTATGTCACTGTATGGCCAGTACTATTTTCATTTGGATACAGACATGCCAGCAAAGCATACTCCCACTTCAGCCACAGCCAGAATCATAGTCCATTTTTCTTTCCATCTACCGATCAGTGGGTTCCTTTGAATCTGACAGCGTGAGCAAGTGCAAGCATGCGTCCTCAATGGTAGCAAACAGCACTCACACAGCGTACTCTCACCACAAGCTGACCACAAGCAAGCCAAGGCAGAAAATACCATCCTCTACTGCATTTTCCCCTCCACTTGGAACTAATTAATCTTACTGGACGCACTTCCCTGAAATGCTGTCAAGACTGTCTCTCCAGGCTAAAGGTCAGGCTCTGGAAAATATAAAGGAGAGGATCTTTCCGAAACCTTCTCCAGCTCACATTTGATAACTGAATAAGTCAGTGCTGGCACAAGACATGAAGACAAACCCCAAATATAGTCCTCACCGCCTGAATTGTCAGTCCCAGAGCTCATACATTCAAGATGTAGTTTTTTGTTTTGCATTTTCCTAGTTACTTCCTGGTGTCCACACCACCCACATCTGATCCACCTGAAAACTGCTGGGTTTTGTTTCGAATATGATGCGACTGCTCCATGTGTAAAAGATGGTCTGCAAATGAAACCAAGCGCCTGCGTTGTTGCTGTTGTGGAATGTCCTATGACCACTTAGCAGTGCTCCACCCATGGCCACACGCATGTCCCTCTACCTCTTTGTCTTGGTCACAGTGTCCCAAATTCCTACACACTATGTGACATCACCAACTAACTGACCTACACATTCTGTTATGTCACAGAGAGGGGCGCTACCACCCTGTGACATCCCACCTGCAGAGCTTTACACACTACCATTATTTTTTTTATTAAATTGTGCTAGCATTTTCGACTAGGAAATGCCAAGTACGGATTATAGCACAATGGTGCCTGACTTCATGAAAGGTGTCAAACGGTAGTAGCGCAAAACCGCAAGGCAAGCGAAGAAACCTGACAAGTCGTGCCAGGCTCCAGTGATATGTAGTGTTTACATTAAATCGCCAGCAATGTGCTCTGGATACACAGCAGCAGCTGCCACACTTGCAAGCACATCCACCTCCACACACGCACGAGAAACGGGAGCTCTATTCTTGCAGCAGCCGGAATGACGCACCGCGCTCCCTCAAAGCACGGCACGTAGAGCGGACGGTGTCTCGGGTGTCTGGCTCCTTTGTGGGGAGTTCTTCTCAAAATAATTCCAAGGTCACTTCTTTTGGCACTGTGGGTCTCATATGAGCACAGTGCTAATTAGCCAAGACGTGAAGGGGGGAAAAAAAGCTCAGCCCAGAATAATCTTTCAACTTGCAAATGGATGGACTTTCCAGTGCTATATACACACTCGCTTTAATAAGAACACATGCTTGCCTGTTCATTTTGCAATCGTCCATTAAGCATGCAATCCTACCAAATGGTATCTTTAAATAGTTCAAACATGATCATTGAAGAAAACATGTAATCTTGATGGCAGGTTGGCTGATGATGAGTCAGTGGACAACCAGTCCAACCTCCGGTAACTAAAAGAACCACTTTATACAACCACGATGAGGAGAAAAGCAATCTCCAGCTGTCCAGCTTTTGGTGAACTTGACTAGCCTTAGATTCTGTTCCTGGCTAACAGAAGAAGCCTTCATTGGCAGCACAGTGAAGTACTTTTCTTCACATATCCCATTTTGCTGGGGTCAGAGCGCAGGGTCATCCCTATGACACGCACCCCTGGAGGAGACAGGGTTGAGGGCCTTATTCAAGGGCCCACCAGAGGCAGCTTGGTGGAACTAGAGCTTGGACCCCCAACCTTCTGATCAGTAACCCAGAGCCTTCACTTCCACAACATGATCCACCTCAAGCTCTACTATGTTGTCTCTTCTGGAATACTTTTCTGCTGGAATGCTAATTCAGTTCCTGTCACAGGTCTATCAAAGCAATTGACAAACTGACCTCTCTTCCTCAACAACCCTGCAGAACTGTCATTGCAGATGTGTTTTTCCAAACCATTTTGCATGAACTTAACAGACTGCCGTGGACGGAAAACCCCAGGAGATCAGCAGTTTCTGAAAATCACAAACCAGCCCATCTGGCAACAACGATCAACGATCACACCATAATAAAAGTCAGTGAGATCACCTTTTCCTTCTCATTTGATAACATCAACATTGTTCGCTTGGGTGCTAATTTATATATACAGTATATGTGAAATATTTGTGTTTTATTTTTTGAGACAGAGTATAATTTGATTTCATTTTATTTCCTGAACCTCTTTATCCTTTATTATGGTCGAGGGACGGCTAGAGCCCATCCCAGCTGACTCCAGGACAAAGTCGGGTACACTTGAATAGCTTGCGAGACTATCACCGAGCCAAAGATATAGCATTGTTCCTGGTTTTTGCAATTAAATGACCATTTGATTAAACACTATTGTATACATGACTCACTGTACAGGGAAGACAAGTCAACTTGTCGCTTAGAGTCAACTAAGAGAACAGGAATTAAATCACTAAGCACAACTGTTTGCATTTATTTAAATAAAGAAGAAAGAAAAGAAAACGTTCAAAATTTTACAAGAATTTACCAATTAATTGCTTGGGTGCCAATAATATTAAACCCAGTAAATTCCTGGCTAGTTCGTCTTCATGTTAAATTAAATTATAGTATGCCTTCATATGTTGAACTGAATTTATTGCATGTTATTTATTTCATTTCTGTTGCTGTCGATATAATAAAATGAATATCATGAAAAATAAATATAAATGACCCATTAATTCTAAACTATAATTTCTCAATCTCACACACCCTCCCTGTTTGTGCGGGTTTAGGGGAAAAGCCTCCGCGCCTAGCTGCAGCCTTGAAAGGTCCAATTTTAAAAGCAATCAATTTCTCGTTATAATCCACTGCTACACGTCTCCGTCTCACTTAGGATGAAAATTAGGGACAAAGGGGCTGTAGCCACACTTTGCATAGTCAATATACATCAACAAACGACAATTTACATCCAATTAGAGACTTAGCTTTTCGTGACTAAGCACACATGCAGCTCTGCACACCAGAAGAACCATACTGTCTGCTTAATGTTATATAATACATATTAAGATATACAGCAAAACATTTTTATATAAAATAAACTACATTCTTTATCACACACACAAAAAAAAAATTATAGTCTGATATTTAAAATGAAATGATTGCATATTAATGCATACGTGCACACTTATTATTATACTGTAGATGTATTATGAAGGTCACTTAGGCATGATATGGTATATTATCTTATGAGGACATATGTGTGGCACAAATTACTGACGTGACATTGCTGCATGGCTAATTAACTGTGACATTAAGACATTTCTCCAAATGAAAAATAACACCCAGCCAGTGGTTGATTACTAGAATGGCAGTGATATTCATGTGATGAACTTGACATTCAATTACACCAAAACAAATGGAGTTGAATCAAAAATCAGCCCTTCACATTAGTTTTAGATCAAGAGTAAGCCGTTTTGAGTATTATTATGTCACCTGTAACTCGAAAAACAAAATAAAATGGACCTTTCACGACCTAAAAAAAAACATGCAGGAAACATTTTAATAGAAATGATTACAATTAGAACAATCTCGATCTAACCTTATCAGAAAAAAGTACTAAATCTGTACAATTTCTTTATTCAATTCCTTTGTTGCGTATTCATCTTTGGTCTTTGGTATTGCTCTAATAGAAATAAAACTGCATCACGGCATGGCAACAGGAAAGAATGTGATAAAAACTTTGTTATTTTTTTCTTTTCAGAGAATGCAAGGTAAGCCTATCACCTTGACCATGCAACTTCCAAAATATCTTAGTTGAAGTTAATAGCTAGCAAGAAGGCAGTGTTCAAAGACACTTACTTCAAGCCAATTTCATGCACAGATTCAAAAGGACAATCTTTAAGGATGGCAGCAGCTCCTTCCCATTTATAGGCAGTAATAAACCCATGACAGCCCAGACAAAAGCCATTCACAATGCTGAGGTGTGCTGCTACATACCGCTTCAAATGGAGACTTGCTGAAATGTCAAGATGTACACGTTAAATGAGAATGCACAGCCAATAAATTGCCAATAAACAGCCAATAAAGTGAACACCACATGAGGAACAATGGCCCGTGTTCCAGGAACTCTTGCATTCAGAATTGTTTCCTTAATTTCTCCATTGCATTCCCGAGTTGTTGATTCTGCCCAATGGACTAAACTTGCAAACATAGGCGACCTGGCAGAGAATGTCCAAGGTTACATTTCAGGAGTCAAAGTGGCACTGGCTGGTGGGAGCCAACATCTTGCCAACCATCACAAGTCTGTGGCCTAGTTGCAAACTTCTACCCAGACAGAGGTTCATAAATGTAGAGACCAGTTGCAGACCAAAGCATCCTGTCCCAAAGAACCAAATCCACACATGACTTAACAGGTGATGTGGTCCACATATACCTACCGAAGCCTCTTCAAGATCTGTACTACCTTTAAGTTGTACCACACCACTCCTTTGGGTACTTCTTGGTCCACCACACTATTGGCATCCTTGACAGATAACTTGTTCTCAGCAAGGCCTACCACAGTCACCTGTTCTAGGTTAGGTCTACCTGTGCAGATTCTGTACAAGGTGAAGCTTGTTCTGACCTGATGGCCTATACAACCTGGTGACTATACTGGAGGACCACAACACAGAACTTGTTTTGGAACGTATGGACCACTCTGAACTACAGGTATACTGGGGGGCACCTGCTCCCAGTACCACTGTCACTTGCTTATGATCTTCACCTACGAGTCTTTTTGTAGCACATTTCATAGTGTGGGAACATTGAGTAGCTTTGTCCCACTGCTATATTCCCCATTTAGTTCTGGGATAACTGACTGTTGGGGTTTTGCACTAGGCTTGTTGGTATCCTCCCACCTCCCAATATTAAACTGTCCCCAGCTGTGGACATACATGTGCATCAAAGCCCAATAATGGACTGGAGTCCTATACTCCACCCAACGTACCTAGGGTTCTGGGGATAACAAGACTCTGACTAGGATACTGCAATAACTAATAATGAATGAATAAATATTTATATTTGATGACTCATAATTATCACCATGGTGATATTTTTTCCCTCCTTGGAAAATTGAGAATAACCTTACATAACCTGAATCATATGAATATTTAAGAAAAATATTGTATATTAAACATACTGTGCGAACATTCTTTAGACGTCTAATAACATGATATATCTATAAATTAAAAACTGTTGAGTCTCGGCAGTTCTTAGCAAGTGATAAGAATAATGTTAGTTAAGTCCTGATCCTTGGACTGTCTTAAGACCATAAGCATGCCCCTCATCCCTCAACCGCTCAGCCACATGCTTGGATTGTACCCTGCTCGCATAAAAGGGAATAAATGAATATATTATAATATAAATATAAATGGAAATGGAGCTCAAAGGTTAAAGTTCTGTGTAAGTTTCAATCTCAGCTCTGCAACAGAGTTACTACTGGGTCCTTAATATTGCTTAAATTTCAGCCTTGATTGCATGGAGTCATGCCTGTACATTTTGAAATGAATAAACATACAGAAGATTAAAACGGCATATTTGCAGCGTATTACTTTAAATACACTGCGGTTCAAAGTTATATGACGGAATAAGTTGAGGTTTTTATCATACAAACAATTCCGACTCCCAAAAGTGTCCAATTTTGGCAATTTCACGAATTCAGAAGTTTAATAGTACTTCTGCAGTGTAAACATCATTTTCTTTTCAATAAGCCTTGCTAATGAAAGCTTGGTTCCCCGCTGCAAGAATAATTTGGAGAGTGAAGGTTACTGTTACCATTCAGCAATCGGCGGTGCATAGCTCGCTCGAGTTATCAGTGGCTGAATTGAGCAAATTATTGAGCCAACTCGACTAATTTATTTGTAATCTGAAAACTAGGTAGGTTAAATACTTACTTCTCGCCGCCATCGTTCACCTTCCTTGGAAACTGTCGTTTTGAAAGAAACATGGTCCCAAACATGGCTTACTGCACCTTTCTTCTAAACGAATTCAGTTCTTACAACTTCCATCCATAACCCATGATATAATCAAAGTCCAGTGAAAGAATTGCAATACAAAAATACTTTGACACCCTGAACTTTGACAGCCGAAAACAGGATCACGTTGTCTACGAAGATAGAAATACAAAATGCTCCCTTGAACATCACGCATTTGCAAAGCAAGTGATCATCGAGAGCTACAACATAGACACAAACGATTTATGCTGAAAATAAGCAAAACATTATACATGCTTTGAAAAATAGTGACTTGAGCCACAATATCTGCGCTTTGGCTTTTATCGAAAATTACACAATTCCTGGGAACATAAAACGCAACCAGAAACAAATCAAATAAACAAATATTTCTACATATATTAACGATTACAGAGGCATGTCAAGTGAAAGAAGCATGCCCCGACCAGAGCTAAGCACTGTGAAGCCAACAATGTGTCTTTAAACTCATCCGAAATGTAAGTATACTACATGAAAACAAAAGAAAAGCAAACTAAAACAAGATTTTACCATTTTTCCATTTTTAAAGAGAAGATGCTCCAAGTGGCCATGACAGCTGAGTATCCATCATTTTTCATTCAGGTCTTATCCACTTGGGATACTCTTTTAATCCCTGGACTGTGGACCAATTAGATCACGCCATTCCTGTGTAGCATGTAGTACATTTGGTATTAGAGACAGCGGGTTGCTTTTCACATCTTGATAATGACTATTTCCTTTCCGACAGTAACACCAGTTGACAGGCACAGGGTTCAAAACAGCATTCTAGTAAATGCCAGAAGTGCACAAGGTTGTTGGACTTATAGTTCTCTCTGACAGAGAGAGAGAGAGAGAGAGAGAGAGAGAGATGGTAAATCAAGGACAAAGGGAAATGACAAAGAAGCGTTTATGAATGGCCTTCAATTTAATTGAGGCTTAAACCACAAAGAACAAAAGAAACAATGGCGTAATGAATGAGAGAGATCCTGAATCATTTAAATTCTTCTCAGGCACGCATTCACAATATTGTCATTGCTTGAGACAAACAATGTGAGACTACAAAATTAAGAACTCGAGCCAAATAAATAACTAAATACATCGTTCGCTATGTGCGCTCTACCCAAAACTCATTTCCACACATATCCTTATAAGAAAGTATAGGAATATTATGATAACCAATAAGGTTATCAGTGCTAACAATCCGTATTGGGTGGCTTCGGGTTCCACAGAAGAGCCAACCCTCAATTTCAACGAGGCTTTGTTCTGCTGCAATGCCTAGAGATATTTATTAGGAGCATATGAAATTTTCATACAGTGTAAAACATTCCCTTTCATCCTGCAGCCCGAGCTGAGGCCCAGGCAGGAAGCAACGTCGGAAAGCTTCACAGGAGAAGAGCTGTGAGGATGAAAGGAAGGAGACGAGGAGAAGTCTGGGCCGTGCCTTTGGGTGACATCAGCTAAAACAAGGCCGCCTCCTACAACCAGTACGTTATCTACCACCAGTACCTTGGATGACGTAGGTGAGACGAGGTGAAACTGACGGCTGAATCCACAGAAATGTTGCCAAGCGCCCTCTAACTTCACTGGCACATTCATGTGTACAATCAGGCAATTATCCAGTCATGCGGAAGCAGCATATAAAATCATTCAACGCTTCAGTTAATGGAAGTTAATTCAGGAAATGTGATTGTATGGTTGATGATACCACATGATGCATGTCAGAAACTGATCATCTTTAGGGATTTTTATGCACAGCAGTCCCCATGATTTATACAAAATAGTGCAAAAAACAAAAAACAATCCAGTAAGTGGTAGTTCTGTGGGCAAAAATGGCTTGCTGGTAGAAGAGGTTGGAGAAGAATGGCTAGACCAGAAGATGACACCAGGTTCCATTTCTGTCACCCAAGAACAGGAACCTGATGCTACAGTGGGTACGCTGTCTGAAAAACAGTATCAACTGTTAACTGCTTTTTTCCTCAGTTTCATTCATTCATTCATCGTCTTTCGCTTGTTTCTGGGTCGGATCGCGGGGGCAGCAGCCCAAGCAGTGAGGTCCAGACATCCCTCTCCCCAGCCTCTTCCTCCAGCTACTCCGGGGGGACGCCAAGACATCCCAGACTAACCGAGAGATGTAGTCCCTCCAGCGTGTTCTGGGTCGGCCCCGAGGTCTCCTTCCATTTGGACATGCCCGAAACACCACACCAGGGAGACGTTAGGGAGGCATTCTAATCAGGTGCCTGAGCCACCTCAACTGGCTCCTCTCAGCGCGAAGGAGCAGCGGTTCTACTCCGAGCTCCTCCTGGATGACAGAACTTCTCACTGAACACTTCAGCCGCTTGTATTCGCGATCCTCAGTTTCCAATTGTGAAAAATTGATAACTTTATTTAAAGTCAATTAAAAGTAGTGTCTTTAGAGAAAATACACGGCTTAAAAATGTAACGTGTTATTACCTCTGCCAAAGAGATTATATTTTACCCTTGGATTGTATGTCCGTTTGCTAGCAGGATTATGCAAAACGTTATATGTGTATTTTCGATAAATTTCCTCCAGAGACGAGGCTTTGGACAAGGAAGGCTGTTAAAGTTTTTCAGATGATCTGGAACAAATTTGAGATCCAGGAATTTTATAACGGATTCTTTAACATTGTAATTTTTTTGACACTCTGCTTCATATGGGTGACTTTTGGGCTTGGTGGAGGTTTGTGCTCTCCTGGCAGAACCAGAATGGATCAGTCATCACTTGTTCAAAAATAAGAAAAATTAAAAAAAGACTGCATTGTTTATTTCTTGTAATCATTTTTTGAAGGGTGCCAATAAATCTGCAGGGCACAATGACTAGGGCATTAACTATTTTGGAAATGATACCACCAAAAAACTACAAATCAAGCTTATTTAAGTTGCATGCCTTGTATTAACAGTAAAACGAATGATTATAAGCACAAACAATAAAATTTACAAAAGTTGGAGCCAATGTAGCTGAAAGTGGAAAGCAGGTTTGAATTAGATTGAAGGAGGTTGAACAGACCAACACGAATCATAAATAAGTGCAGAAAACCGTACTGGAGAAGGACTGAGAGCATCAGCTCACACATATCGTACAAATTCTGAATAAACAGACTCCGTCTGCCACGCCCGCTCTCTTTGCACTAATTATTACTAAAAACCTGCGATACTCATCACCCTCTCTCAGTTCTCTTTTGATCTTCAAGTCATCGGCGTTTCTTTTCCTTCCCTACACCGCCTTGCTCTCTTCCAGCTTTCATAAGCACTAAATATGGTGTGGCTTCAGGTTTTAATGGTTGAACAAACATGACACATACCCATCCAAAAAAGCTTTCATGGATTCGGGTCTGCCAATTAATTCTCAAGGTTCTAATATCGTGCACTTGTTTGTTGTCCTTGAATATGTGAATGTGCGAGCACTCGTGTAAAGCTCCAGACTGATCTCCAGCTCATTCTCATTCCCGTCCAGTGCATCTGCTCCGTGCTCCGTACAAGGGGTTCATTGTGGGGACTGGTGGGGCCATGTTTTAGGACATCTCCTCTCCTTGATTCAGCCGCCCTCACAAACACCATTAAACTAACCAAGTCTAACAGCCATACAGAATAAATGCACCACAGCTAAACCCTGTCTCGCACACCAAATCTTAACTCTATTCCACCAAAGGATTTCAGTAGACGCCATCATGTAAAACGAGGGGAAGGGAAATGAGCTACTTAATTGTTACATGAAGTCAAGTGGAATGTGTGACAACCTAAATAGGTCGCTAAGTCCAATACTGGATTGTCTGTGGGTTCCATAGTGGCCCTATGTCACATTCACACACATGTATATGAGCCCAACCTCATGTACAACCACATGTATGTATGCCTAGACTACATGGAAACCAGTTAGGCATGGGAGCACAATGGGCATCTTAACTGGCGCCCATTTGTGTCAGCTTAATGCGTCCCAGTTTGGCAAGCACAGATGGGCCCCTTATATGGATTTTAGTTGGGTTACTAATGGGAAACGAATTCATGAGGCAATCGACATGAGGCCACTATAGAACACTTGGACAATCCCATATGGGACCCATTTTTCAGCCCACTAACTACCCACATGGGTCCAGCCAAGTGCTGGCTAGATTGCTATCAACTATAAACCATCTATATTGTTCTCAAACCAAAAATATGCCAAGTGTTTAAATGAATCTATTCATAATTAGTAGTGCTGAAGTTCCAACATCGGTATCAAGTGAAATTAAAATCACAAGTCCACTGCCGCTTTCTCCATGCAGTATCATGTACAGAAACATAGCTGAGAAGCATCCCATGTGGTCTTGACACAATATGTCTGGACATGAATTCAGTCTCAGTCAGGGTATCAGCCAGTGAAACGCAGTGAAAAGAAAACTCTTTCTTAACCTATTACGTCCTCCAGGGCTGAAAATGATTGAGCCTTTAAAAGGAACCACGCTCCTGTTATAACCCCAGCCTTAGACACCCATCATAGAGATGTCTATCGGGAGCTCTGCTTTTAGGTAGCGCCTAAATCCATATATTAAAAATCCATAACACTGGCAAGGAAAAACTTCCTAAACCAACCAGAAAAAAATGATCAGAGGGTACCAGAATCAAGATCGGTTAGGAATAGAGGAGTACACTCAAGCAGCAATGAGGGTGTTAAAAGGATATTTAATATGAGAGAGTTTGAGTCCTGGGACGAACACAGGACACTCCTTTATTATTCATCTTAGGATAGTCCTGGTGTGTTCCGTCCTTTCAACCCCCACCTTAGAGAAGCTAAGCTTAATAAAGGGGTGGGGGGGGGGGATTGGCGTCCATTATCTTATTGATTCCACTGACTGAGTATAGCCTCAAGCTTTCAGTTTGCAAAAAAAAAAAAGAACTATGAAATAAGTCACTGGAATTCTGGCAAGCATTATCCATAGCTATTGATTCCAGAACCCCAAATACAGCCAGTCAAGCTCTAATGCTGTCAATGGTTGCTTCTGCTGTTAATGTCATCATATGATGTTTATCCATTTTCAGATGATTGATTGGTTTGTGCTGTGGTCATAATTGTGATGATATTCAAAATATAAAGATACATGGCATATGGTACAGCACTGATGCGAGCCGTTTGGACCACGTTGTCCACGGAACCACGTTTGGGCCACGTTGTCCACTATTGATCATTACAACCGTGTTGCACTGTTACCTGAAATCTTACAATATGTTCACTTTCTACTACTCTTGTAATGTATCCAAAGCTCTCGGGGAAAAAAAAAAATAAAACTTTCTTTTGCCCGGAGTGGGCTTATTAAAACTGCCTGCTGCTTAACGCCACTTGGAATGTCATCAGAATTCAAATATGCAGACAGTCAGTGAACAAGCTGCAGCCAATATCGTACGGGAGCACAGACTCCTCATAGCCCAATGCGTGATCCGGACACATAAATATTCATTAGACATCAGACTACCTGATATTAAGGCAGTGCCGTTAATGTATTCCACTACTATTCAACCAAGCTTCAATAAGAATAGTCCAGAAATGAGGTGGTCATTCAACTTCAATATAATTGGTCTAAGATATTTGATTAGGGTTTTTATTATACCTTCTTTTAAATTTTTTAAGCCCTTTTAATGGTACACTATGGTGTCAGAAATACAATTTCTCACAAGTATGAGTTTCTTAGATCAAAGACTTTTCAGGTTCTGCAAAAAAAAAAAAAAATAGGAGTAGACTTTGAGGATGACATGCACTCTTTCAAACGTCAAATATTGAAGAAATTTTGGTTAAGGGTTACATTATATACCACTGCATGTAATACTTTGAAGACTTACTAAGACTTTATATGTACAAAGCTAGGTAAAATGATCCATCACTTAAATAATATCTGGCAGCCCTACTGTGGTCTTTTCCACCAACGGAAAGAGTGGAGGTGAATGAAAAACGTAAACGACTTATTAACTGTACTAAAGACCTCGGGCGGAGATTTCCCTGTACAGACCGAGCAAATGAGGTTAACAGGTTGTTTACTAAATTAGGAAATTTTAAAATGCTGGCTTTTTTTTTTTTTAGTTCACTTTAGGTGCTGTTACTTGCCCACTTCTGAAAGCTCATCTGTGTCTGTGAAAGCTTGGGCAGCTTTCGGCTTGTTTCGTTTTCTGTGATAAACAAGAGCTATCCCATGTGCGGCAGGCACTTCACGTGAGTTTGTAAACTTTTTATCCCTTAGGATAATTCATGTATACCTATTCTCTTTACGAAAATGCTAAAGATCATAATGTACAATGCAGACAGCGGCCGGTCAATTACACACCAGTACATTCACGATTTATTGCCAGTACATGGACAAATCAAACTGCTCATACTGCCCTTGCAATATCAGAACGCATATTATCAAAGGGGCTTCAGTACCCAATCAGGTGGCTACTGAGTGCATACAATGAGTATAAGCAGCAATCATTTTTCCTTTGTTGGAAGATCCCCAAGTTTGTAAAGATTATTTACCTAAACAAATGCCATCATGAAAACCAGAAACACTACAAAAACAAGTCACGGAAACCAATTAGAAAACGTATGAGTCACAGTTTAGCCATCCCATAATGTCCCATACTACATAGCGACATTAAATCCTTCAATACATTTTGGAAATTGGAAAATCATCCCTAAAATAATAAACTGTCATGGATCCAGATGCAGTTCCATCATCCTTAACATTAGAGAGAAGCACGCTTACCTGAGTGTAGTGGGCTGTGGGTATACAAGGTGAGAAACAGAGCAGGGAATGGGGGATTGTGGGACAGAGAGTGCACTGGAGGTTTCTGAACCAAGTCCATCCCTACTGTAGAGGCATGCTGCATCTCCACCACTCAGTCACCTACTGTCTCACTGGCCAGAGTGCCTGGATCAGAGTCAGGCCTATCTACATGCACAACTAAGCAATTCTGTGTGTGTGTGTGTGTGTGTGTGTGTGTGTGTGTGTGTGTGTGTGTGGACATTGATGAATAAGATTCAATAAGTTAAATGAAGGTGATTGGATGCATGAAATGGACAGATATGTTGTTCAGATACACTTGGGCCAAATATCAAATCGCAAACATGCATTTATGGAGCAGATTTTCTGGTTGCTTTACTTTGGGACCTGCACAACTACATACTGTATTGTATCTGTAGACTTCTCGTTCTATTTAAGAGGTTGTTATCAGGTTTGTAATGGCCTACGTCAATTGTAAGCAGCATGGTGGCTGTTTTTTTTTTTTACCTGTAATTTGTGGCCAACAGCTTGTTCTTTTTTTCAATTGGTCCATTTTTTTGCCCAGGATTATATATGTGTGCATGCTTGTGAGTGTGCGTTTGGGTTGGGTTGGGGTGAAGGAATATGGATGACAAAACGAGTTAAATACAAAATGAGTGCTTGTGCTGGCTGAGTAAATGTGAGGGAATTTGTGAAGGTAATGACTTGTCGGATGTGTTTTGATCAAAATCGCGGCGTTTACCGATTTTCACATTGATGTCAGTTCATTTTAAAATACCCCTCTCTCTCTATAGATCCTTCCCTCTCTCCTCCAGCCTCCGCCTCTCGTTATAATTCTCTGCAGCTTTTGATGTTAACCGAGGCTGTCTGCCCTTGCAAGAGGGGTAAATTTAAGTAAAACAAACAGAAACAGTCACGTCAATCCTCCTGGCAGCAGATCACATCAAGACAACGATCTCCTTCAGAGACAGCAAAGCAGAAAAGACCACAGCAGACACGATGGTACAGAGAGCACCAAAGCCTGAAAGACTGAGGGTCAAGATTCTTCCTCACTTTACCAGCTCTTATTAATCTCTACCATCACACCGAGCGTGGAGAGAGAGGAGAAATAGTGCTTCGGTCAAACGGACTCTGTTCTCCCATTCGACTACAACAAAAGGAAAGAAAAAACTGAACACCTCCTGATGCTTCAACTCTTAAGGAGCACATTTTTTGAGTCTGTTTTTATTTTTATAAAACGCTCTCTTTTCATAGTTCATGCTGTGTTATTGATGTGCTTCTGTCTTCTGTTCCATTTCTTCCCATGTCTCTCAGTCTTTTGCTCTCTCAATCTAGTTATGCCTGCTGGGAAATAAATTCTCACCCCCATCTTTGCTCATCAGATATACATTCACTGTGTCACTGACCAGGTTTGAGCAGTTAGGAATGAATAAAGGAATCTGGGAACATGGTGATTGGATGTTTGGTCCCAAAAAAGTTCCAGTTTCCTGTTGATCATCCTTGTTCCTTTGTGCTTTATCCAAACAGGAAGAGATGAGCGACAATGGATTCAAGCGACATGTGAATCACTTTGAGACACAAGCAAATTGCACTTGAGGCTGCCTAGGTAACCCTCTCGCATGTTTCCCACTTCCAAATGTTTCCGAGTGTGACCGTGAGCAGTGAACAGATAATTCCCGACATGAAGTCTAGATCGCGAGCAATATCTAGCTAGTTTGTTAATAAAAAGCTTATATTGTCATTAGTTTATACTACTTTAGCTTACACCATCATTAATAGCTTATTATTATTACCGCACGGCAGGTATAAAGTGGTCATTCTTTTGCATCATGGACCAGGAAAAGTTAAACGTGTATAAATGTATGCTTCCAGGAAATGCCAACTGTTTCGGGAACATGGACCCAACCATCGCATTTCCGGTGATTATCCTGGTAAAATTTGTGTGTGCATTCTTAGAGCACACTCCTTTAACAAGCTGCTCATCCATGTTGAAACTCATGTTCGTTGCTTCCCTACAGAACATGTTCGTGGTAATTGTGTTTGGTGGCACCTGTCAATCAACAGTATCTTTAAGTTCTGATTGGTTATCGCTCAAATTGCATCATATGAAAGTTCAGCTCAGGTTAACTCCATACCCTCCCACTTAGCATTGCTTGAAAAAAAAAAAATTGCCTCTCATCGATCACTTTGCTGGCTTTTATTGGCTTTGCATGGCCACTTGTCATTCATCGCTTCTTGTGTGGATGCAGCTTAATTGGTTTGATGCTGGTGTAGCTGTTCAAAGTCATACTAATTAATTTCCAAAGCATTTCTGGCTCTTCCCCCCTTGACACTGACTCTTTCTTCTTTTTTTTTCACCATTTTCCACCTCTCAATGTCTTCTCCAGTAACAGTCGTTGGTAGAACAGAAGACAAAAGCAGAATGGTATGTGTGTGTTGTGAAGGGAAGCTGTGCCTTGATGCTTTGCCCTGGCTGACTCTAATTGCCGGTACTGTGGTGCCAGAGTCACCCGGGGAGCTGAGGAGAGCCGGCGGGGTAAAATTAAACAAGCATTACATGTCAGGAGTGTTTACTCTCAGAGCTGCTGTCAGCGTGCTCCTGTTTATCTGCTCCACAATTACCCTACACCCCCGGGGAACCCTGCGGGGCAGGACAGAGTGAGGAAGGGCTCCCTGTAATGCGAAACTAAAAAGTGATGGTAGTCCCTGTCACATTCCCTACATCTCTTGATTGCGCTGCCATCTGTGCCCACACGTCTGCCATCAGGAGTCTCAGAGCATGGAAAGGGGTTAGACATTTATGTCGGCCTCCATTCTAACTGTTCATATTGGTGTTCATTTGGATGGGTTCAAGATGATTCCAACTATATTGGTATTAACTGCATAAAATGACATGATTTAAAGATAAGTTACACCCTTCCTCAAAAGTAATATTAAAACTGACATACTTTGTCATTCAGATGTACTCGCCAATGGTTTCTAAGATTTATTTAGGAATGAACCAGACTTTTTTTGAGTTGACTAGAGGACTCCTAGACTATTTTAACAGTGAATAAGTTTCCTATATTACCGCTCCGTACCGTAATGCTTCTAGTAAAACGTCATTTTAACTGCCCTAGCATTGCCCCCAGTCCAGTCAGTATGTCAGACATATGCTAACTAATTGCAGGAATACAAAAGCAACCAACGAATTAGCACTCGAGTCACTGAATACAGAAATACTTCAGTAAAAACATGTGGTCATGTTTAGTGTGCAAATTTGACAGGAAGTACAGTGTAGGTGTATGGGGCAGTAGATGGGACGGATTGCGAACATCCATGATCGGTGGTTGTGCATGTGGTGGCTGTGACCTCTGACCTGACCCCTGGCTCAGTGGGACAGTAGGTCAAAGGCGACGGGCAGCACGGCAGATTGCCCCCACACATCCATACGTACACACATAACGGGGCAACTCTGCCTGAACCAACACTAATACAGACACAATGGATCCTCCCACTTCACCCTCTCTTACTTTCCAGGAGTATTTCATGCCATCTGTTCACATCCTCTCAACAGGAAGCGTATTATATAATTCATTTTGACATGGTGAAAAACTCGACCTAGTACAACCCTCAACCCCTTCCTCCTCTGCCTTAGGGATAACCATACTCCTGGAGAGCTCATTCCATTCTGCGCATGAACCTTCCAATTTCTGTCTCTGCCCTGATGACAGATGGAATGATTAGAAGTGGAGGGATCATGGTCCTAGCACTTACATTGCACATCTACCCGGATGGACTTGATGGCAGCCACCCCAACCCCATTCTCGGCCTTGCAGTAGTAGCGGCCTCCCTGAACCCTCTGGATGTTGTCGATGCGTAGAGTTTCATTGAAGATCGGCGTATCTTGGAATTTGTCCGAAGCGCTGCCTGCTGTCTTGGTCCACCGTACCTGAAAAGGATGGCACAAGAAGCAAAGGTTAGAGGAATTTGTTCCAAGTCAGACATGTATCTATTGCTAAGAAAGCTGCTAATACTACACATCCACCGCTGAAAGTGTTTCAACAAGGTGTATAACAACCTGGCTTGGGAACCATACCCAATACAACCATCAAGCCTTGAGAAGGTAGCGAGGTCAGCCAAAAATATACCACCAGAAGCACTCTCTTCAACCCTCAGGACATTTATATCAGAAGATGTCAACACAGAGCCAACAAAGTCATCAAAGACCCCATATATCGCAACAATGACCAATGGCTCTCAGGAAAAATGTACTGCTGCCTCAAGGCCGCCACAGAAAAACTTTTCCCCAAAGTCCATCCACATCTTAAGTACAAACTGTGCCTAGGGCTCAGACATGATGTCCTATAGTCATGGACAAGGACTCCATCCTCTGGACTTTTTAAAATCTTCTCTATTTCTCCATTTACACTGTATTCTAAACACATGCCTGCACCAGCAACAATGTCTTATGCTTCCACTGTACATTTTGTATTGTGCTCATCACTGTGCACAGCAGATCCCCTCGCAGTCAGAGACGTGTGGAGTGAGGAAGGTAAGGTAAAGTCTGTTGGACTTTTTACACCTGAGCCAACTGGCTCCTCAGGCTGGAGCTTATCCCAGTTTCCATAGCGTGAAGTAGGGTTAGGCGGTAAGACAACACATAAGCTGTCTGAAGGTATAAATTTGTCCACTGTTATAAATTTTGCTATACTGTTTATAATGCGGAGGTAAAAAAAAAAAAAATGTATTATACCTGAATCACCAATGTTACACCACCGCAACACAAGGCAGAGTGCTGGGCTGCCAGCTTTGCTACTCGTTGTGCATACATGTAACTTAAAGACAGTGAGAAGCATGGAAGAGTGTGAAACTGCTACAACTACCATGCAGGCGGCAGCATCCCAAAAACCCAAAATAAGAAACAACTTCTTCCAAAAAAAAGTCTGTTGTGCAGAACTTTTTTGGATTTAGAAAATCTCAAGGAATACTAACAAGATGCGTGGCGAATACACTGTTTCAAAACTCAAAGTCAAATTAGCTCTTTATTATCCCACCCACCCCTACGGTGAAGCGTCCAGGGCTTTAACTTCCCCTGGATGGGACAGTAATCCATTGCATGTAACCTTCTGAGTATTTGCTGGGTGGACAGCGGAGCAGTTGTGGTTGAGACTGTGCCTAGGGGTCATAGAACGGTGGGGTTCTGATGGGATTCAAACTCACAACCTCTCGATTATGAGCCTAGCACTCTAACCATTACAGCACTGTCCCCATGAAGCAAGGAAGAGTGGAATAAAATTTCAAAATCAAGGTGGTAGTGTGTTGTATTTCAAGAAAAAGTAAAAGGGTTGTGGACACGTATGCAACCAGGTTACTGAAGGGTTTTTGTTTTTGTTGGGTTTTTTTTTGTTCAGCTGCTATAATCACATGAAAGGTTAGAAAAAGAACCGACATGATTTCTCCTGATTTCCTTTTTTTACATCATAAAAACTTGCAGTATGAACAGAGATGAGAGGACCTTTTATATCAGCTGTAATTTGCCCAAGATATGTTTTATCTGAAATGAAAAAAAAAAAGTTGTAGGTCAAAGGGACAGCCATTACTACGAATCAAAGAGCAGGGTTAAGAGGATGATAAAATGAGAGTCGGACAAGAGGAGTCACCCTTAACATCATAGACATGATGAGCTGAAAGTAAATCAACCTTTTTTTCAGTTCCAACCTTGTTTAAAATCTCACGGCAGGTCACATTCCTTCTAATGCTTTAAACCTCTTCAAAATGCTTTCTTTCCCCCCTTCAGTCACATCTATGACCAAGTAAAAGTGCAGCGTGCAGCAAACAGCACAAAGCAAAGACTCTGTAATCTCGGTGGACCTCTAGCCATGATTAAAGCTCCCCTGTTATAATCAGGGTCACCCCTGAATGTAGAGTCGCTCGGGCAAAGCAGGCAGCGCTCGGGGTTGGCACGGGAAGGTTAGGACATGCACGCAAAGGATTATGGGATTAGGTAACCTGTAAAACGAGAGGCTTTGTGTTTATTCAGGCTTGTTTGCCCATGGATTTGGGACGCAGCTGCTCGCCATTGATCAGACAGACAAGGTGAGAAATTAATGGAGAGCGAGAACAGGTAGAATTAAAAAAAAAAAAAAAAAATGCTCACTAGGAGGTTTCGTGGGCATTTTTCAAGTGCAAAGTGCTTATATTTTACTAGAATTGGACAAATGTTATTTAGGGAAGCCAGCCAGAAGATATATTGCTTAGATACAATTTACACTGAGTGTCGACATTACAAATTACATGCGACCAAAGCCAATTTGCTCGTTCGAAGTGAAGCGGAATACATAGCTACTGTGGGAAGGGAACGGGTTAGCTAGCTAAAATTGTTCTAATGGCTAAAATTATCTTTACACACCGACAGCAATTATTACCTTATGAGATCTGAAAAAGTCTAGAAAAAATCTATCACCTGTGGCCACTGTGATCCTGTAAAAACACCGACCAATCACTGCCTTACGGAGGTGTTTACAGAGAAACATTTACGAAAGGAGTCTCCAGTTTCAGCACTATACAAGTAAATCAAAGTTTTCCGTCGCAGGAAAGTCTTCAGGGCCGAAATGTTTAGAGTTTATGGTCTCTGTCTAACATGACCAGCTTGATTCTCATTTCTTAAGTTTGAGAGACCAGAACAAAAGAACCAACCAAAGACCTGCCAGGGCGTGAATGACGACTGGCACAAGCTTGGATATTCTCGAAGACATTCTACAACACTACAAGTACTATGAACGGGGGGGGAAAGAAGCCAGCACATCAGACTTAACCACATTATTGTCCCGAGACACATGTCCATGCTTAATTAGCATATCCGGACAGACCATAGTATTAAAACCCAATTCTTATTCACTGACTTATTTGCCAAACCACGTAATCCTACAATTAGGGTAGCGGAGAGGCTGGAGCCTACGTCAACCGACACTGGGCGAAGACGGGGTACACTCTAAACAGCCCGCCAGACCATCACAGGGCAACACGTACCGCTATTCACACTCATATCCACACCTAGGAGCAATTTGGAAAAGCTAACTAGCCTGATGTACATTTCTTGGGACTGTGGGAGGAAACCGGAGTACCCAAAGGAAAGCCACGCAAGCGCGGTGAAAAACATGCAAACTCCGCACAAAAACACCCGAGACTGGGACTCAGACCCAGGACCTTCTTGATGTAAGGCACACAGCTACGATCCATTTCTATAAAGATAAAAAAATATTTTTCTATTTTTTTTTTTTTTTTTTTGCTTACTATGTCAGAAGTATTATTTTATAATGCTCATGGTTTTTATTTTTGCTTCAGAAAATATTTACGCTGCACATTAATTTTATTATATGCCTTAAGAACAAGGGATAAAATAGAAACTTTCCACCAATGATTATTTTCCTGTTATGGTTTATTCCTTACTTGGTAGCAAGCAGTATGGATTTGGAACACATCCACGAGCAGTCAGATTCCCAACCAATATCATTTCGTTATGTTCTTTATTAAAACTATGCTTCAAACTTTGCTATGCAGTAACAAGCCACCATTTATGAAGGAGTATAAACTGCCTGGGTTAGTTATGAGACAGAGCTGGCTCTTATTATTAAAGCATACAGATAGTAAACATTCAGTCGGGGCTCTCCGCCAAGCACAGGGGTGTAGCCATAGGACAATAAGTCATGTGCTGTTTATGTATACAGAATTATTTTTCAAGGTTTTTATCATGAAAAGTCAAAAAGAAATAATGAAAATTTCTTGAAATACATAATATTCAAGATTTTTGCACAATTTCAAGGTCACTATTTAAATTGAAGCAAAGTGTTACCCATGGTAAATCCTGATATAAATCCTTTCCATTAATCCTTCTGTTGAAGCAAGTTACATTATCTTAAGATGACCCTCTGATAGATAGATTTTTAAAAGAGGTCAAATGTATAGATAAAAAGATCATTATTCAGTGTGAACAGTAGTAGTGGTATGTCTTGTGCACTGCTGTGATGTTAGCCATGCATGCTAGCTCAAAACATACAACGGGACATACTGCTGTGTTCATACATGATGTATTCACGTAGATATCCATGTACCTCCTTGCAGAGATGCAGCCTTTGTTTGTTTGTTTCTCTGTCCACCCAGCAGTATAAATGGGTACCAGTAAAAATACTGGGAAGGTAATATGCCATGGACTAGCGTCCCATCCAGGAGGAGTTGAACTTTACGCTAAAGAAACCAGGGATAAGCACTGGCCTGATGAGCCAGTAGGCTCGGATGTAAAAGCCCCAGCAGTCATTGTAAGGAATCCATAAGCGGAATAATTTTTTTTTTGGCGAGGACATTCTTTACATGTAATCCTGTTGTGAGAAAAAACCTAACAGCAGGTTTTGCACAAACTAGTGGACCCTGTGCCAACTTGAACACACCCCCCTCATTAAAGCTAAAATGGAAGGGTCATGAACTAAGAAACTCAGACGTTCAAGATTCTCGTTGTCGCTCAAATTGTTGCTGATGGGTTGCCAAGCAATCTAGCGGTAAGATGCGCCCCAATCACCCAAGAGCTCACAAGTTCAAGTATGGATGCACGAGAGCTAATTGTCTGGTACAAAAGGCAGATAGTGTTTCCCTCCGAGCGTGTTACACCGCTCCAGAATATGCAAACGCAGCTGGCAACACATGCATTGGAAGAAGCACGTGCTTGTCTTCACCCTTCCTGATTGGTGCTGATTGAGTGATAGGGAAGCACACTCGACAAGTGGGAACTGACTACAACTAAATTAGGGAGAAAAATCAGGGCGGAAATCCCGCAAAAATATTTTTTAAAAATTTCATTTGAAATTAAAAATCTTTTGTGCTTAATTAAAAACGAATGACTCCACTGGTTTTCACAGTGCAGACAAAGCTGTTAGCTGACATGGCAAGACATTACAAATTGAACAAAAAAACTTAAAAAGAACTGGCATAAGACATGTCGACACGGCAAGAATTCGCTTTCTTTCTGACACTGGCTTCTGCTACACATCACTTCCACACTGATTCTCCCAGAATCCCCCCCACAAGCCCTCTCTGTCACTACCTTTGCTGTCATGGTGAGCACTCCAGCCCATCCTCTTCCCGCCACATCCAGGACAGCTCAGAGCTCGTTTTATTGTAGACGTTCAGACTCAGAGGGAAAAGCCACACAGTTTAGTTCACTTTGAAAAAATGCCAGGATCCAAATCTATGATCCATACATTGAGTGGTAGCCGTGGTGTGGAACAGTCACCAACTCTGGGGCATTTTACTGAGAGTAATGTCACGCAAAAAAAAATACAGAATGTACTTGTCACGGACGGGTAATCGCGTCTCTCTCTCTCTCACACACACACAGGCACTGCGGAGCTGGGATAAGATTTGTTTTGTGGTTATTAGTGGTAAAGTGGTGTTTATTCAGGGAAATTTGCTGCTTGTTATAAATGTCTGGCATGGACCACGGTCTCGTGAGCAGTAAATAGGGTGGGGTGGACGGGTGGGGTTGGAAGCATCACCTTACTTTTATGTACTGTAGACTGAACTATTGTGACGAGTTGCTGGACTTGTAGCCTTTTTAAGTCGGCTTCAGGTCATTCAGAATCCTGCAGTTCGAGCGAAGAAGCTAAAGTAAGTTACCACGGATCAGTCGGTAAAGTAGCATGAAAAGAGGTTTTGTACTTGTTGTTGTTTTGGGCTTTTATCTTGTTGAATGTATTTACGATTTGTCGGCGTTCATTTACTGTAGAGCCTATCTCAGCCAACACTGGGTGAAGGCGTGGCACACCCTCAACAGCTCGCCAGTCCATCGCACGGCCAACACACACACCTTCAGACCCAGGGACAGCCAGTTAACCTAATGTGCATGTCTTTGGACTATAAGAAAAAACCAGAGTACCCAGAGAAAACCCACACAAGCATGGGGAGAACCTGCAAACTCCACATAGAAACGCCGTAAATTTATCATCCGCTTCTACCAAGACCCTTCTGCACCACCGTGCCGCCCGCCTTTACATTCGCAGTCCCCTGCAAATGACTTATCTTTAACTGTAATCTTTAACAAGGATGCCGAGAGATGCTGAACTAAAAATGGAAAGTATTATATTAAATTCTCATATTTAAAGCCTTTTGTTGAGTGACTTTTCTATCCAAGTAACTTCAGTTTATTCCTTTAGATTTCTGCCTTGTTTTTCTGTCGTTCTCCCATTCCAGCCTTGAGTTTCTTTACGTTATCTTCATCATGTAAACTGGGTGCTGTTAACAAATGACCTCAGTATAAACCAAGACCTTGTTCAGGCCAAGCTAAATCTGATACAGGCTTGGTACCCTGGTCATTTTTTTCCGGCACTCAATAAACTCTCTTTTCATCATAACCTGGTTTCTTGGTCTCCTAGTTATTCGCTCATCTTTTATCTGGTGGAACTAAAGGAATTTTGTATTCGGTAGGATTTATAGCATGGTTTTACCCCACTGACACTAATTATTTATTTATTTTGGATATACTGTATTAATCCGGCAAGGGAAATTATTGCCTCTGCATTTAACCCATCCAAAGTGAGCGCACACACACACACAAACTTGGAGCAGTGGGCTGGCACACGTTGGGGTGCCCGGAGAGCAGTTGGGGTTAGGTGTCTTGCTCAATTGCACTTCAGCTATGAAGGTGGAGCGCACTCCCCCTGCCACCACCCATTTTACCTGCTGGTCCAGGAATCAAACCAGCAGCCTTTAGGTTCGAAACCTGCTTCTCCAATCATTAGTCCACGGCTGCCCCCACGCTGTTTAAAGCTACGGCAATTTTTTTAGCTATTTATTTATTTTATTTTTTAATAGAGCTTGAATGCAGATTTAATCTTTTAGTCATTGGTCCACCTCAGTTGTAAGGACATTTTACATGATACTGCATGGGTGGCATGATGGTGTAGTGGTTTGCCTCACAGCGAGAAGGTCCTGGGTTTGAGTCTTGGGCTCTGCGAGGGTGTTTCAGTGTGGAATTGGCATATTCTCCCTGTGCTCGCATAAGTTTCCTCCAGGTACTCCGGTTTTCTCCCACAGTCCAAAGACCTGTACATTAGGCTAATTGACTGTTCGTTATTTCCCCTAGGTATGAGTGAGAGTCTGAATGATTGTGTGTGTTGGCCCAGAGATGGTCTGCTGAGCTGTTTAGGGTGTACCCCACCTTCGTCCAGAGTCAGCTGAGATTTATCCTCCCTGCGAATGAATGTTATTGCATTTGCTCTTCATTTTATTTTTTATTTTTGTCCGTTATATCGAATAATTAAATTTTCCTTGCCCAGATTTCACCATCCAACGACATCACTCAGACTGACGAATGTTTTGAATGGTGAAAAATTTGGGCATGTTTGAAGACAAGTAAGGAGCCTTAAGAGCATTTCTTTACCCATCTGAAGTGACATTCAGCTCTGAGTGAAAATCATTTCTGTCAGAAAGAACAAATTAGACCTAAAAATCAGGCTTAATGGCCGAACTTGAGACAGATAAGAACATCAGGAACTCAAGGATGTGCTTATGATTGACCTGAAGCTATTTACATCTAAGAGGATGTAAACACAGGGGTGTGAGGGGATGAAAGCTGTCGGATCTTTAATATATGACGCACCCTTGATGCGTAACGTCACAAATGCCAGGTAATAAAGGGATGCACAGATCTAATACCTGGGAGCCCTGGCTGAATCAAAATACTACCTCATAAACCTCCTGATGGGAATCTGTAAATAAACAAGCTGACGAAAACCTGCTTTCATTATTGATTGGTGGCAGAGAACAAGTGAGTCACCGATTAAAGACTTGACAGCTGTTCACTGGATCCTCAGCTTCAAACTGTGATGCTTGAAAGAAATTAATATATAGGTGGAATGAAAAGGTAGAAAAAAGCCAAAAGATCATATAGCAGGGATGAGATGCAGAAAAAGCCAATAAGATGAAGGAGAAGAGGGTGAAAAACGATCGAAGTGGTGTCAGGTTTTGCTGCTTCATCCCTGTTTCCCTGGATGGCTCATACCCGTGTCATTCGATTCGCCCAAATCAGGTTACATGCATTAAAACAGCACTGCTGAGCAGAACATCAGTGGAGCACTGTCGAATGCTACGTTCAAATTTACAACCGACACAACCCTTTCTTTCTATATAAAATCTAGATTCTCTGAATTTAAAGAATAGAGGAGTTTGGAGTGAAGTAAAGAAGAAGAAAGAAAGAAAGAAAGAGAACAGAAAGAAGCGTACATCTGAGCCTGGGGAGATATGAGGAAAGAAAGAAAGAAAAAAAGAAAGAAAACAGAAAGAAGGGTACATCTGAGTCTGGGGAGATATGAGGAAAGAAAGAAAGAAAAAAAAGAAAGAAAACAGAAAGAAGGGTACATCTGAGTCTGGGGAGATATGAGGAAAGAAAGAAAGAAAAAGAAAGAGAACAGAAAGAAGGGTACATCTGAGCCTGGGGAAATATGAGGAAAGAAAGAAAGAAAGAAAGAAAGAAAGAAAAGAGAGGAAGGAAAGAAGGAGACATCTGAGCTTGAGGAAAAAAGAAAGAAAGAAAGAGAACGGAAGAAAGGGTACATCTGAGCTTGGGGAGAGATGAAGAAAGAAAGAAAAGAGAGGAAAGAAAGAAGGAAGGAGACATCTAAGCTTTGAGGAAAGAAAGAAAGAACAGAACAAAAGAAGGAAGGAAACATTTAAGCTTGAGGAAGGTAAGAAAGAAAAGAGAGAAAGGAAAGAAGGGAAGAGATATCTAAGCTTGAGGAAGAAAAAGAAAGAAAAGAGGGGAAGGAAAGAAGGAAGGAGATAGCTAAGCTTGAGGAAAGAAAGAACGAAATAAAAAAGAAAGAAAGGAACGAAAGAAGGCATACAAGCTAGAGGAAAGAAAGAAAGAAAGAACAGAAGGAAAGAAAAGTAGGAAAAGAGGAAGGAGACTTCCGAGCTTGAGGAAAGAGAGAAAGAAAACATCTTAGCTCAGGGAAAAAGAAAGGAAACCTCCCCGGATCACAGCGAGTCGTACACGCAGCGAATCGAGCACTGAAGTGTCACCACGTTTTTCTCATATGATACGATTAAAGTAACAACTGTTTAAAATGAAGAAACTGCCTTTAACATGGACTCTCAGTTGTGTGGGGCAAACATGCATCATCAAGAGGGAGATGGTGGTGAAACACCGGAGCTGAAACTGAAACCTAATCAGTAAATATCCTACTGAGACTATTTCCGACAATTCCAAATGTCTGGTAAAGCACATGACGGTAAAGACACAGGACAGTATCCCATTACATAGGCACAGACGCAAGACGGCCAATCAGAAATGATGAAAGCTAAAAAAAAGACCAGAATCTTAATAATGATGCCAATATTGACTGCTGTGCTGTTGGAACTCTAGAAGAATTGATCCTGAGCCATCCGATCACGTCACGACAGAAACAAAGCCTGGGAGTCATGAGAGGATGACACGGCCCTGCTGGAGTTTCCACCGTGGAAATTTCCCACAAAGCTTTGGTGTGATCAAGTCAGCAAGACCAGTCCAAACCCTTCCCTTGCCAGGGTTGGATCCGTCTGCCGTTTTAAAGAAACATCACATGTATATCGCTAGATGTAGCTAACAAAAAATGTGATCACATCAGTATGATTCTTATCTACGGTGAAGCTACTCGGATATCCGAGTTGTTCCCTTTGCAGGAATTTCCTTTTCATGTTTCGGAGTACTCAGAATTTTTGTTGTAGTCATGCCAGATTTTTGCAAAGACGATTCCCACTCACCGCTTAATCCCACGGTTAGGGTTGCAAAGAGGCTGGAGACTATCTCAGTCGGCAGTGGGCGAACGCGGGGGACACCCTGAACAGCTTGCCAGCCTGTCACAGGGTCAACACGCACAAGCCATTCACACTTACACCCACACCTATTGGCAATTTGGAACAGCCAATTAGCCTAACGTACATGTCTTTGGACTGTGGGAGGAAACCAGAGTACCCAGAGGAAACCCGCTCAAACATGGGGACAACGTGAAACTCCACACAGAAACGCCGAGCCCGGGACTCAAACCCAAGACCTTCTTGCAGTGAGGAGGACGTGCTAACCACTACATCACTGTGACGCTAAGATGCTTCCTTGTGGCGTAAAATATACATTTCCACATTCAGTTAATAGCTTCAATCCCCAGAATGATAAAGGCAGCATGTTATGGAGGGTGGAGTCTGTATGTGACAGTATTTTATTTTGTATTGATTTTCTGAAAAAACACCAACCAGTAGACACGTCCCAGAGACAGAAGAAGAAGAGCTGCAAAGTTTTCTGTCTCACGTTCTCTTACAATCCATAACTTCCATATCTCTCTCCTTTAACATTAACAATCTCCTCTCTCTCTCTCTCTCTCTCTCTCTTTCGCTCTATCATTCTCCCTTAGGGGTCACAGTACGACCTTGTTTGTGTCTCAGCTGAAAGGTGGTGGAGTTACAATGCTACCTGATCTTGCTTGCTTGGGCTTCTCTATCGATCCCCTAGAATGCACTTTCCCAAGGACAGAAACCCGACCCGTTCTATTCTTTCATTTTTTTTCCTCCCATCTTCATCCTGATTTTTTTTTTTTGGCTTAAAAAAAAAAAAAAAAAAAAAAAAAAAAAAAAACACCTCATCCACTTCTCTCTCTCTCTCTCTCTCTCTCAATACACCCCCCACCCAGAGGTCCCAAGGTTGCAAAAACCAGCAGTATGAATTAATAATGTAGGTTGCAGGATCACTTTCCAAAAGAAAGGAAAAAAAGCATTTAGGCTGTTATTGTGTTACTAAAGGCTGTGCATTTAGCTGGCTGAGTCAATAAAGGCAGAAATGCTATAGAATAGACAGACTCAGCTCATGCCCTAGAGCTATACATGCACACTGTGGTCCGGGTCCTCCGAATGACCTTTCACGTCTCGCTCTTTTACGAAACACTCAGATCATTTTACTCACAAAAAATAAAACATTTCAACTTTAGGACTTTTTTTTCTCTCTTTTTTTAAGTGGCGTTGCAGAGGGTTGCAAAGAATATAACATTAAACATATCAAGAGCTTCAGTTAACATTCCCAACAAACATAAGAATGGGGGGGGGGGGGATATTTTAAATGTGGCATGTTGCTGGTACCGGATGCCCTGGTTGATGTCCAGGGAATTTCCACCACAACAGTCTTTAGAGTCACACGGAATGGTGCAGAAAACAGGAAAACAAAAAAAACATCCTTTGAGGTGACGTGTAATTTAAAAAAACATTTTTTTTTTTTGGCTCAACCCTGGAGATCTACCTTCCTGGAGACTTTCACTTCGACCACAAATCATGCCCACCTGACCCTGCCGAACCCTATGGGTCGATCTCTGCAAAGTTTATTTGATAGTAAGCACATTTATCTTTTTTATTTCTTTTTTTTCCAACTAAACACAAAGTTTTTAGTGAGCTACAGGCCTTGAGCTAACCAGCTAGCTCCGTGCTAAGAAGCCATTTTGGGCAGCCCAGTGATGTGTTAGGTTCCTGTCGAGTTCAATCTCATACTATACCACTATATGTTAACTTACTCTCTTAAATTTGTAGTGCAGACACAAAATAACAGACCGGAATATATTTCAGCAATAACGATGTCAATGATGCAAAGCAAACTGCAGGCTTGCTGCTTTAATAGACCGTGCAAATGCCCAGTTGTTGCTTGAGCATCAAGAAATAGTTTTACAGGACTTGTTTTGCAGACTCGTGCTCTACAAAGACTTCATTGCTCAGAAGCACAAGGCAGCAACCAATATAATGAGCTGGTGCACCGATTGATCACTCTTAAGTAGGTTATTAATTTCACCATCAATACAAGTACTCACACTCAGTTTGATGCATCCCTATCTGGAATAAGCATTCACTAGACTCCCTTCCCAAAATCAATAAACAGCTGAGTGTACTCCGTACGCGTCTCCGCAGAGGCCCGGTTCTTCCTCTTGGGTCCACCATCACAAGTGCAGATCAAAATCTTTTGGGGTGCAACTCGATTAAAAACAATTCTTCCAAAGGATCCTATAAGAACACAGGACAGGTTCACGTCAACAAGCTCCAAGGCTGCAATAGTGATACTTTTGTTTCTGGGCCAGAGCTTCAGTCTAAACAGCTGTTTATGACTTCTACTCGAGACGAGCTAGAAGTCCTGAGAGATCTCAAGCCAAAAGGCCACCTGCATTGATTATGACTGTGGATCGATGATTCATGATCAAGTGGAAGAGATAAGACTCAAAAAAGTCAATATCGCAGACTCCTAGATGTTGAATATTCATAACATTGAACAAATGCTTTTGTATTCTAATCCTTATGTCGTCTAACGTAGCGACGTTCTACCAGGGGCCAGACTCCGTGTACCTCGATCTCTCTGTCTTTCACAATACCCTGCCAGTGTGTCACATGACCTAAAACACTCTGACTTGGTATACTTAGCATGACTTGGTATCATCACTCTAAAGTAAACGCAACATATGTTCTAGTGTATACAAGGGAAGACGGAGGTGGAAGCGCCAGACGGAACCTGTTGTTTATGAGCATGCCAGCCTGGGGTCTGAAACCTGGTAAACAGAACAAAAGCATCGTAGCCAGAACACCCAGACAGTGTGACAGGCTGTCACAGTGTCCGGATGTTCCGACTACGAAGCTCCCAGTACCATTTAGCAGACATCCTGAGTGTGAACAGTGCGTGGGAAGGATGGGAGGAACCCGTGATGACACCACTAGCCCCATCAGCACTCTCTCCTTTCAGAGGCGTCCCTGCGCTTTTTACGACTGATCACCCGCTCTAGCGGAAAAAAGAAATATCATTCCATCGCGTTGGACTGAATTGTTTACTAATCAAACAAGCAACACATCTGATTATTCACTTGTTTCGCCCTTTATTTATTCACAGGAGGGAGTACAGGTGTCAACCATTTTGATTCTTCTCTGTTCTGTATGGACTACAACTCGTTCAATCCAATCTGCAGGTGCGATTGTAAACAATCAGTCTTAATAAAGGATTGGATAAATCCTCAATCAAACTCATTCTCTGTAAAGCAACCATTTATTACGAAGGCTCACACCCCAAATTGGATTGTCCCATCACTTAGAAACAGCGAGCAAGAAAGAAGGAGAAAGAGAGAGAGAGAGAACAGGATAGAAAATTGCCTTCTTAAACGGTTCCCTCTAAACTTTTTAATTCCAGGGTTTCAGGGCACTTTCATTGGCCGAGCCATGTGTCAATCATTCTGTCATCGGTGATTTATTACTTCTTTGGTCAATCCTGGAGAGAATGATCCGAAAACTGTGTGGAAACATTTCCAAGTTTCCCCAAAGTGAACAGCGAGACTGAAATAAGTGACCATAGCTGTGATATGAAGACTTTACACATTTCATTCAACACGACCACGTGAGCATTAAGCCGCAAACTCACTCACTTATTTGCCAAAAACCGCGTAATCCTTTAAGGGTAGTGAGGAGGCTGGAGCTCATCTCAGGTGACACTGGGTGAAGACAGGGTACACCCTGAACAGCTCGCCAGACCATTGTAGGGCCAACACACATAGCCATTCGCACTCACACCTTGGGGCAATTTGGAACAGCCAGTTAGCCCAATGTGCATGTCTTTGGATTGTAGGAGGAAACCAGTGTACCCAAAGGAAACCCACACAAGCACTGGGGAAACATGCAAACTCCATGCAGAAATGCCCTCGGCTGAAAACACGGCTGTGAATCAGATGTGCTAACCACTATTTCACCGAGCCGCCCAAGAGATGAGAGCACAGAGGTGGGAACAACCACTGTGAATAAATAACCTTTAGAGTGAAAATGGGATGCAGAGATTTGTGAGTTGGGTCTTCAGCCTGCAGTTCAATTGACAGGCTTTTTATCCAAGCAATAATATATGATGATAATCATGTGGTCAAGAGTTCAACAAAATCAGTGGGGAGAGTCTCAAAAGTGATCATGGCTCATGATATCTCCATTGGTCAGATGCAACACACATCCTTCACATATACGACTTCCAGTATCCTCCATCTCTTTATTATTCTATTTTAAGATCAACATTTCTTTATTAAGCCATATAAAAACAAGTAGGTCACCTAATTCCTCGCCTGACCTTGCCATAATAAATACTTTATACATAGTGTATTTAGTGCATGCCCTACTGTAATCTGGTACACATCAGAGCCAGATCACCTTGGCGACATGTTTGGAGTCTGTGCCAAATCCTGAAAGAGGGTAAGTATGGCCTGGTTCCAAATGCAGTTCACACTCTTTCTCTACACTCTTTGGTTTCCAAGTTCATGGATGTAGGGGTAGAGCTATGACTATTAGCCTTGTGTGTGAAGATTTTATTTAAAAATAAAATTTATAAAAGAAAATAAAAATACATTAATGCTTGGTCTTGAAACTGAAAATTGCAACAGCTGAAAAATAATAACAGTGGGTTTTGGAAATTGACGGCGTTCTCAACATGTGTGGATAGCAAGTGCACGATGGCTCGTTACTCTCAAGTATTCTCGATCACGTGAGCGAGACATACATGCATGTGGATAGAACACATTGAGATTCGCAATTAGAGATGTAAATAGCTGCACTTTTCCAGAGCAGTCAGTATTACCTTACTGGGTCAGGTCTGTTTTTCCTAGTACAACGCTTGATGAATGGATGCAAGAGTTGCTTTAATCAAATTCTCAGCCTTGCTTTTCCATGAATTTTCACAATAATATGGAAGCCATAATATATCTAAATAACTTTTACAGGGTTATGAGATCCTGGAACTCCCAGTCAATCCCAATCCTGGGAAAACATTCAGAGTGTAGCAGAAACGGTCTGGGAAAATCTCAGTCGTATGCCAGAAACCAGCTCAATTTACCTGAACGAAATCATAAAGCCAAGCTGAAGAGGAGTCCAAAAGTGTATGCAGGTACTGTATCTTTAAGACAAATTTTGCTCTGGCTCAAGTTTTCAAACTCAGGTTTCTACTGTACAATTTGTTTTACTGGCTCAATGGGAAAAATGACTTGGAAAAAAAAAACTGCTTTTAAATGGGCACTTGTGCCCAGAACAGGTGACCCGGCACAACTGCCGCAGTAAAAAAAGATTTGTTCCTGAACGATATCACACCCGCGGGCACCACTTGCTCCGCTTTTCGAGGTGGCAGAAGTTGTCCCAGAACATCTTGTTCCGGGTGCAACTTGCCATCTGAACACAATCTGTGCCAAGTAAGAGGGTTCACAGTAGTCTCCATCTGGGTGATTAGGACGTTTCACTTTCACGGCAGATTGCTTTATTGGATTGCGTCATCTTCGCGTTATCAAGCCTACCACTGAAATTCCGAACAGAAGCAACAACTCTACAAAACTATTGTTCAGGGAGAGGAACTACTTGCATCAACACAGCGGAAAATACATTTCTCTCCCTTTGTCGGCGTTCTTGAACCATTCTGAAATTACGCCATGCGTTTGCATTTATATTTATGATTGAGCCTTGAGCTGCTTAAATTAATATACATTGACAGTCAAAATCTCGGCGGCATGGTGGCGTAGCGGTTAGCCCGTCTGCCTCACAACAAGAAGGTCCTGGGTTTAAAAGTTTCTGTGTGGAGTTTGTTGTTTCTCCCGTGCTTGCATGGGTTTTCTCTGGGTACTCCGGGTTCCCCTGACAGTCCAAAGATATGCACATTGAGCTAATATGATGCTCCAAACTGCTCCTAAGTGCGAATGTGAGTGTGAATGGTTGTGTGTGTTGGCCTGGCGATGGTCTGCTGAGCTTTTCAGACTTCGCCCAGTGTTGGCTGAGATAGGCTCCAGCCTCCCACGGCCATAGAAATAAGTAGTTTAGCAAACAGAGTGAGGGAGTCAAAATCTGAATAAAACTACGAGATTTATTTCCGCAGGAAAAATTCCTAATAGTACAGATATTTATCATACATTCAGTCTTAAAAACATAAACACTGATACTACTGAACCGTGAACGTACGGTGCTCCAGGCCACAGCCGCTCTGATAGCGCATGTAATATTATTATTCCAGTTTTGCGTTCAGAGTGTTATTGTGATTCTACGTAGTGAGTAAACCAGTCCCCAGAGGCAGTGGAAAATTGGTGCTGTAATTTTCTCACTTTCTTTTGCCGAGACTATTTCCCCAGGTTCTGAGAAACATTCTTAATTTACCTGCGAGGGCTTGGGACAAAGGACGTCTGATAGAGAGTGGATACGATTTTATCTGGCAATCTGGATTCGGGCCATATGGATCGGTCCTGCAAAAATGTGATAAATGAACGGATTTGCATGTGTGGGTGTGTGTAACCGAGGCAGACGGAGAAGCAGATAGGAAGAGAGAAAGATGAATAGAGTATGAAAGCATACAAATTAATGAAGACAATAATACCTTTTTTTTACTCTTAGATGTGCTCTAGCCAGCAGTTTAGGTGCTACCAAATTCCAAGGAAACTGTCAACTAAACCCAGTCAACCCACCTTATTTACATCGAGGTCCCTTTTCAACTTAACCCTTCACCCCAGCTGTAGGCAGTGATCAAGTGACCCAACACTGTCAATGCAGCTTCTGATGAAATGAAATGAAAGATACACCAAATTTGGCGATAATATACCAAGACGTTGCTGAGATTTTGACCAACATCCTGTTTTTGGACCAAAATCAAAGCTAGAATATTGCTAACTTGTACAGGGACCCCAATTTTAAAATGATTAGGCAACATTTGTAGGAGAACATTTTTAAATAAAGGAAAATCCAACACAGTGGAAATTAACATCAGGGAATCCAAGACAGGGACTTGAACCCAGGGCCCGCTTGTTGTGAGGTGGACGTCCTGTCAATGTGTCACTATCATAGCGAAGACACAAAAAGCCAATGCTGGTGATCACTCACATTAATAATTCGTACATTTACGGAATTTGCTTATATTCCATTCGATGCTTCTTTTTCACACCCTTTTACAGATGATTCCCCATAGTGTTGGACGGTTGTTGTTTTTTTCCCTCCTTGAAAAATAAGGCAGATTATAAGCTTGTAAGCATCCAGTCAGCGTGTCAGAGGCATTTTTCCCGGCTGTTTGTGTTTCATACGGTTTAATGCTAAAGAATGTGGAAGAAAGCTGCAAGCACACACAGCCTGACAGCCTAACCCTATCTTTCCAGCCTGCATGTTCTTACTGCAGGCTTTTTCCCCCTTCTCCCTTTATTCTTTCTACATTCTTTCTTTATTCAGGACAGCAAGAGAACAACTGTTTCCTTGAGTCTCCCTCAGATCATTTCTGCTCTAAAGCTTCCTGTAGTAAACACACTTCAGAGTATCTCACAACCAAGACACACACACACATTTTCAAAATAAAGTAGTTGCTCAAATGCAAAAAATTATGCAATTTTAATAGTCATTTCTGTGTTTGCATGACTTATGAATGACTTTACACGTCTGTCTGGAATAACCCTCTCTTTTCAACCCACTCATAATTCTCTAAGCTTCTTAAGTGCAAACCATACAATTCTGTAATTCATGTTACAAACAACTAAATAAATACCATCGCATGCTGATCTCGGTGGTGTAGCAGGGTCAGTGATGAGCTGAGCATGTGTAGAAGCAGAGCAGTAAATGGCAAGCAAGCTGGAAAGCTATGACTCATGTTAAGGTCAAAGTTTATTATTTAGTTTTATGTTACCACCATGCCAAGGGCACGAGTACCACAAAAAAGCTGGCATGCATTTTTACCTTGGACCTGCCATGTTCTCTGCCAAGACTGGTGCCAAACTCTGTGTGCTGCTCTAAGAAAAAACTAACCTGGCCCTGGAAACACGAACCCCGTCATCACATTCGCAAGGCCCCAGTCTACAATGGCTCCACAGAAGAAGCCGCCAATGCAGCCTGTGGCTACTCAGGAGGGCAGGTTCTAGCATGCCACTAATATTCCAGCCATATTCTCTTTCTCCTCTTCGCCCTCTTCCCAAGTGTGTCACAGATAATCTGCAGAGAACTTAAATATGGCAAAGTCAGGTATGCTGGATGGAGAGTGGATTGCCCCCAGGGGGAGGTCCTCTGGGCATCAACCTTTACACAATCATCCCTCAGTCCGAAATTGATATATACTCAAGATTATAGGTCAGTACTCAAGGGGGTATGAATCAGGCTAGCCACAGGACATGGGCACCAAAGCCTGGTTTAAGACACTGGAAAGAGAATTCAGCCATATCAGCATAAAGCAAAGGTAGTGCTAACCATAAAGTTTGAGGAAACAAATTGTCCAAGGTTTGGTCAGTAAAGACTGGGTGGATCCTGACAAGTCAGGCAATGTAAGGCGTTTTTAAAGCTTTAGCACATATCACATTGGGGCAGTCGTGGACCCATGGTTAAGGGCTACAAGCTCCAAAACTGCCAAGTTGGCAACTGTCAGGCCCTGTCTTGCCTGTTCCGGGTGTGCTGTAATAAGGCTGGCCCTGAACTCTCACCCCAACTTTAGAGCAATGATAATTGGATGAACGCGGTCAGTTCGTGTGATTAACGGTAAATATGTAAGGCTTCTGACCCTTATGTTCATATTTGTACCTGTGGTCGTGGATGTCCTTTAACCAGGCACTGTAGAATAAGCGTGTCTCCTTCACGGATGGTGTAGATCCTCTCACTGATGTTATCCTCCTTCACAACGCACGCCTGGCCAGAGTGAACAATCTGTGCATTCGCAGGAGCTGAGAGAAAGAACACCAGATTAGAGAGACTGTTAGCACAAAGCTAGACCAAACGGTCTAATTTAAAATTACCAACCATTTCTGACAACATTTCAACTTAATAAACTTTATGCCCTTATTTGCTCAGCTAGTTTTACTCTAGCACAATGCATGTGATGTGTCATTTGTAAGACGGGGTTACGCACCAATCTGCATGGAGAGTAGAATTTAAAATTTAGGAATGGAATAATTGAAATAAAGTTTACTAAAGGAAAAAAGGGAATAATTTCCCTTCTGAGTTCTTTGGGTGGAACCCAAGGCAGCTTTTCTTATTCTGGACAGTAAATTGGAGGGTGGTCTGATTACATGGCACTAATTAATTGCCACCATTACGAGCAAAATGAGGCCTGCATTACCTCTAACACTTTATTGATGACTGCGAAAGTACAATAGATTTTTCCCCTACTTACTCAAAAATCCTGAAGTCAGCAGTTATACAGAATTCCTTCAGCTTGCCTGCATGTTTCACTCAAATATGGAAATAAAGTAGCTGCGTGCTGTTTTAATTAAACATTTATTTATTTATTTATTTTTAAAGCAGACTGACCTCATGTGTTGATACAAATTCCAGAATTATATATATATAGGGTACCTTGGATATTAAAAGCCACCGGTTGTTTTTTCAATGCTACTACAAACTACTGTACATAGCGCTCTACTGATATTATGCCCATTTTCAGACCAGTGGGGCACCAAAGTATGATTCCTAATCCAAAAACTTCCCACAGTTCTTCAGGAAGTTGCTTCACCACCTCAGCCCCACCCACCGAAATGCTGATTTTGAGTGTGCATATTGGACAGTCTGTTTGGCTTCCTCCTCCCATTTATGTTCTTTTCACTCTCTGTGCCTTCTGTACTCTGATTGGTTTCCTCTCTGAAGTCTTTTCAGAGGCTGCTGCAACCTGTTGCAGGCGCAGAGGATGGCAGTGGAGGCAGGCCAGAGAATCAGAAGTAGTAGTGTACCCAAGAAATAGAAGAATTTTTCTTTCTTTCTTATTTTTTTATGATCAGTAGCTCTAGGGTTGATCTTGGCCTTACTCTTAGTTTTAGAATCCATCCAATTCCCATGTTACTGTCAGCTGTTAATGGCTGAACAGGATTTAGAAAGAAATGTTTTACCTTGGAACACAACTTACACAGAGTCACAAACTCTCAGTGGTCAAGATATTAAAATTATTAAAAATATTTAGTCTGCAGATGTGAAGCGAACTCTTGTGTGAGTCTCGAGGGCAAGGCCTGTTATACCTCAGCAGTGTGCTGATCAGATTCGAGTGTGTCTGAGGTGCGAATCCACATCATGAGGAGTTAAAGTGAGCGTATAAAGAATCTTAGATTCTCTTCAGCACTTCTAAAACAAATATTACACAACAATCAGAACTTGAGGTTGAACCTGAAACCTTGAATAACGCCAGACTATTCTGTGCACCTGAAAACAATGTAGTGGCAATAAAAACATTTCCTCTTGACCGTGGACATAAAAATAAACAAGGATGGTTACAACATTATTATCAGATGAGGGGGATGGTGTTTCTGTCTCACATCATAAGCATGTCCAGATGATGGGTGGAGATTATTGCATTTAACCCGTTATTCCTATTTATCACGCTTGACAATAATTACAGACGTTGCGTTTTTAATTACTGACTGCATCTACATGGACCATTTAACATGAACGACAGCAAGACTACCAAAATGATGAGATTAAGTTTATGCAAATGAGAAGTAAAGCAACGTGGCGCTTACTAATTGGAGTGACCCGGCATTAAACCTGAGAGCAATCTTTCACCTTGAAAACTATCAAATCAATGTCACTTAGCTAGCTACAAATCATATATAGAGCCACCAATTTCACCACTAATCAAATTCCATTTCATGAAATGAAACTCTTTGTATACATTAGATCCATGCAGCATATCGCCGTCTACTACCGATGGAACCAGCAAGGAACGTTTGCTCTTTGTGTGGAGGTGCAAGCGCATCAGCGCTGTTTAATTTGGAGACACCAAACATTTTACGCTAGCAAAGCAAATGTCACGAAGGAACCAAACACCAAGGGGAAGGGGAACGAATGGCAGTGCTGTCCTTTTACGTTTGAGTTTGCTCAAGGAGTGCAGGGGATTTTTTTAAACAAACGTGATATTACAAACACTACAGGAATTAACTCTGGACAACCTTTTTTTTTTTTTCAGCTATCAAGACTTTGCTAGGTGTTCAGCAGAGCATAGATTTGGAAGGAAAAACAAAAGGGGAGACGTTGGTCCGGCTTACTCGACTGACTCGCTCACTCTCACTCATTTGCTGAACTGCTTACTAGGGTCAAATGGAGGCTGGTACCTATCTCAGCTGACACTGGGCAAAGGTGGGGTACACCCTGAACAGCTAACCAGACAACACACACAAGCATTCACACTCACACCTAGGGGGGATTTTGAGCAGCCAATTAGTCTAATGTTTTTTGGAGAAACTGCATGGTTGTGATTTACAAAGCCGGCTGGCTGCGAGTGTAAACAAATACAAGAACCACTAAGCATCAATCATTGTCTCAGTTTTAATAATGACAAAGCTAAATAATTAAAAGCAGCACAGAGGCGTAGAGGTTAGCACCTCAATCTCGCAGCTAGAAAGTCGTGTGTTCGAGTCCTGGGCCCTGCGGGGGCATTTCTATGTGAAGTTTGCAAGTTTCCTCCCACAGTCTAAAGACATGCACATTGAACTAGTTGGCTGTTCTAAATTGCCCCTAGGTATAAATGAGAGTGTGAATGGTTGCGTGTGTGTTGGCCCTGCAATGGTCTGGTGAGCTGTTCAGGGTGTACCCCGCCTTCGCCCGGTGTCGGCCTGTGACCCGAACAGGATTAAGCGGTGAGTGAATGATGAGCAAAGCTTCCCTTAATAAAATATCACCTCTATTGAGCTTTTGATTTGGGTCTCATTTTGCTCTCCTGGGAGTCTTTCGGAGTTCTCTAAGGTATATGGCTCCAGAGGACAAACAGCATGAACACGATAATGCATTTAAGTACAGTTTTCTTTTACTTCAAAATGCATTATCCAGGGCGGCACGGTGGTGCAGTGGTTAGCACGTCCGCCTCACAGCAAGAAGGTCCTGGGTTCGATTCCCGGGCTTTCTGTGTGGAGTTCGCATGTTCTCCCCATGCATGTGTGGGTTTCCTCTGAGAACTCCGGATTCCTCCCACAGATCAAAACTGATTGGCGGTTCCAAATTGCCCCTACATGTGAACGGTTGTATGTGTGTTGGGCTGCAATGGCCTGGCAAGCTGTTTAGGATGTACCCCGCCTTCGCCCAGAGTCATCTGAGATGGGCACCAGCCTCCCCATGACCCTAATGAGGATTAAGCGGTTTATAAAATGAATGAATTATCCACAATGTACGCACCAACTGTGCAAAGAATTTGTCTTCTTACATAAATCAGTGTCCTTTATTGGGATTTTAGCAAATAATTCAAATCGCTATCTTTCCGTGCTCTATAGTACAACCAGTTGCAAGTACGGAATGTGAAATCCTCCCCATCATAAGCGGCAAGTCGTAATTAATTCATTACCACTATTACAGCAACAAAAGGTAGAAATTTTTTCCCCAAGTTTTTTTTTTCATAAATCATCATTTGAATTCATTTAAATAGCTACCCTAATAGCTTTAATCCCATAGCTGAGCAAGGAAAAGTGTGCAAGTGAAACAAGACATTTCAGAATGAGACTTTTAATCCTGATATTTGATAAAATATCGTCATTCATAAAAATTAATATCTCTCTTAATACGTTTAATAGTAATAATAATCCTCTTCGACCTCTTATTTCAGTCTCACAGTACAATGATTCTTTCAGTTATTACGAGAAGAGTGTGATTGAGGAGAGTGTGTGTGTGTGGGTCCATCCTCAGGGCAGCTTGTGCCTCATTTGCATGAAGAATAATGACTATTCCCCAGTGTGTTACAACTCCAGCCAGCAGTGAACAGCTTCCATATCTCTGTCTCATCTCTGTTCGTCCAGCCATCTATCCACGTCTGAAAATAAACAGCTAGATTCTCTCTCTCTTCTAGTTCTCACAGCCAGTCCAGTCACAGATCAGCAGAGTGAAACCGGGACATCAGAGAGGAGCAAAAGGAGAGAAAGAAAACGGAGAACAAAGCAGAAAGCTGGACTATAAACTGTAATCAATGTGACACACTGGGAAATTTGCCCATAGAGACATTCACAAGACCAAACTAACTTTGTTTTAAAGTTCAGCATAATAACAAGTGAACGAAGCAACGTAACATGACCAGGATCACCAGAGCACCTCCTTTTCTTGCGTGGGGTTCAGGGGAAACCCATTGGACGTCACCGAATTCTGGCAAACAGCTGTAAATTAATTACCAGGTTTTAACCAAGCTTGATTTTTGGTGGTTAACTTCAAACATCCTACTAGGGTCACAAGCCTGGAGCCTATCTCAGCCAACTCTGGGTGAAGATGGGGAACACCCTGAACAGCTCACCAGCCATTCGAAAGGCCAACACTCACACCGAGGGGCAAACTGGAACAGCCAATTAGCCTAATGTGCGTGCCTTTGGACTGTAGGAGCAAACCAGACTACCCAGAAGAAACCCAAGCAAGCATGGGGAGAACATACAAACGTCCTGGGACTCAAACCATGGCCATTCCTGCTGTGAGGAGGACGTGCTAACCCACTACACCACCGTGCCACCCCTGCTTAACTATAATGAACCAAACTCATCCAGTATTTAAACAATATGAAATCATTTTATTACCTTTCTAAGCCAGGCTTTATGCAGAGATCATGCAAGATAGGTAATAATCCAGTTTAAGAAAGTGTCTCTGAATAAAGACAGAGTTTTCATGGCCGTAATTATTATTTTCGATGTTATTTATAGTCCGTTTTGTACGTCTACACTCCAATATCCGACCAGAATGCTCAACCTGAAAGAGCTCTACTTGCACCTGGCTCCTCTGGGGGAATCGCTGCGCTCTGGGTTGTAGCTTTTTCACCGGTTTTTCTGGAACATTCTGCTGTCCCCTTTCCTTGCTTTATCTCACTCTCCTCTATCTGTCTACAATTTCCCTGACCTCCTTGGTGCCTTGGCATAAATCATGAAGTAAACTAGTGAGGAGCCAAATGACTGTTTCACTGGGTGAGATAAGAAAGAGATCGGTTTCTCCGAAAACCTCGATAATCATGAACATCAATCAGAATATAGTCATCTGGCCCTTGACAACCAGATTTTTAAATGATGTTGCGAGTTGGAGAATTTAATCTAAAGTGTAGAAGTCGGTGTAATTTGCAGGACCTGAAAAACTCTCAGCGCAGCCATTTTTACTTTTACTCGGACAGTAGCGGGCAAGCGAAGCTCGCAGGACAAAGGAAGGACATAATGATTAATATGGAATTCTGGGTGAACGTCTTTATTTCCCATGTTCGTTCATTTATCTTTAGAAAACTCTTTGTTCATGTTAGACTTGCTGTGGTTTAAACTAGTACGTTGCAGGTGGGATTGGTCAGAATTTTTCTATTTTAGAAAAAGATTGGTCAGATATTCTGCAGACATGCCCAGGGTTGGTTAAAACTCCAAGCAAGAGGGCTGGTTTGGTATAATTATTTGCAGGAGTGGGTAGGATCGCTCAGTATCTCTTCAGGAAAGAGTGCGATTCATTTGGTAGAAGGAAGATGGAAGACGGCATGATTGGTCAGAATTCCTTTGGGAAACTAGGATTCGTTAAACATTCTGTTGGGGCAGTCAGGACTGGTTAGAATTCCTATGGGAAATAAACATAGTTAAACAATGGGTTGCATGCTGGCGTAGTGGTTAGCAAGTCTACCTTAAAGCAAGAAGATCCTGGGTATGAGTCCCGGGCTTGGCGAAGGCGCTACTGTGTGGAGTTTGTATGTTCTCACGGTGTTTGGTGGGTTCCCTCCAGGTAACCCGGCTTCCTCTTACAGTTCAAAGACGTCCGCATTGGGCTACCTGGCTGGTCCAAATTGCCAATTTGAAAATTGTATGGCTGTGTGATTTCCATACACTGTTCATTCACTGCCTCACTCTCGGCTGGGCTGTAATTAGAGTTGGCCTAACTGTTTCCTGACGCCTCCCTTACGTTATTACACTAGCTGGCAGCATGTATGCAATGTGTGCGGTATGGATTTAATAGACATGTCAGCAGTAGCGCAATTCATCAGCGTCTTTTAGCAGCACCTGTTAGTCACTCGCTCTACATGACATTACATGTTTTTATTATTCAAAAGATAGCAAGTGGTTCTAATAGCACTTTACAACGGATCGTGAAAAATCCACCCACACTACTACGATAAGGGCCGCTGGAGATGCGGAAGGACTGAAGGCAATTTTGCTGAGTCGATACCCTTCACTATGACTCGATACAGATCGGCTGTCAGACACACACAGCTACTGGCATTAAACAGCCGAGTCAGTGACAGCCATCAGGTCCGCTTAGGGAAGCTCTCTCTGACTGCTTCAGCTGCTTCTGGCTATTCCAAGACTACTTCATGTGTGTGTGTGTGTGTGTGCGTGCACGTGGGAGTATGACAGACGAAAAGTCTGCTTTCTTTCTACTTGAGCTGTGCAGCATCCATCAGTTATGTTTATTTATTGGAAGTCCCATAAGAGGACTCACAGAGGACTTTACTAATTGAGTCAATTGCAGGCATCAGTCATCTGACATGTCAACAATTACCACTGGGTACTGAAGCATACACACGGCTCAATCTGATGAAAGACGCAACATGACAACACCCATCAGCAATGTCGATGCCGCCAATTATTTTACGGATCAAATTTGCACCTAATTAAAGCCACTGGTCTATGTGCTCTTGGGAATTTGCAAAACTGCACTGGTGCGCTTTGAAATTCAGCTTATAAGGAGTTGTGTCATGAGTTTTACCCAAACTTTAGCTGAACAAATTTGGCTAAATATGCAACAAATCTTAGCGTTCAAATCAAAAGAACTTAGTATGTAGCTTAATTTAATTACTAGGGTCGCGGGGAGGCTAGAGCCTATTCCTGCCCGTCTGACACTGGCTGAAACTAGGGTACACCCAGATCAGCTCGCTAGTCCATCACACGGCCAACACGCACAAGCGTTTACACTCACCCTGACACCTATGGGCAATTTTGGAACAGCCTATTAGATTAATATGCGGGAGAAATCCGGCGTATCTGGAGGAAACGCAAAATGCACAGAGAGAGCATGCAAACACCCAATCCTGGAACTCGAACCGAGGACCTTCTTGCTGTGAGAAGGACATGCTAACCACTACGGCCCTGTGCTGCCCTGGACTGCAACATGGACTCTTGAAACCAACAAAATTGCGAACCGCTTAATTTAAACTTAATGTATGAACCCAGTTCATGTCTAGTATGCTTCAGAACCCAAACTCCCATTTATATAATTGATTATATCTTGTTCGATAACACTGCTCATGATATTTAGGCTATTTTCTTTAGGCTTCCATGACACTGCCCCTTTAATTCATGTGCACTACGCAACTCCAAATACAAGGAACAAACCCAACATAAACATTACCATAACTATTAGACGCAACTTGCTGAGATTGTAATAGAGCCCAAGAAGAAAAATGATTTGATTTACACACGTAAGTAAGCCTGCTCAGGTCAGGTGCTTCATCAGATGCACTGATGCATACAGATAAGTCGTAGCTCGCGCCATAATATAGAAATTGAATTTAAAATTAAGGGTGCAGGGAGTTTTTCCTTCTTTCCACCCAGCTGTCATTATCTCATATAGCCATCACGTTTGCAGGGGAACCAGATGCTACTTAGAAACACAATTGTTTTATTGTAAAATAGCCTCTTTATGGAAAAGTCTGGATGGTAGTAAAATTCACACCAAGAATAGATGAGAATCTTTCATACATTCAACCAACTGACATTTTCATAGACGATTTAAAGACAAGCTATGTCGTGTACGGTATTTACCGACGTCTATCTTGTATGATAATTCGTGAAAAGAAACACAATGACTATGCACCCAAGGACATCTATGAGGCAGAGTGAGTTCATATCAGATTGACTGAAATTAATGTACTTGAAAAAACATCGATGAGAAGTCCGGCCAGTTTAAGCGTCCCTGACAGGAACGGATTGAAGTTATTTGAGAAGAAGAAGAGATAAGGATCGGAACCGTAATCTTGGAATTAATGCTGCAAAATAAGAAGCGAGCCTTCTTATGTTTAGGGACCACCAGATACGATGTTATCACGTTACCTAGGTACCGATTCGACCTGTAATGTGATTCTGTAAGTATTGTGACTCTATCAATATCTATTTCATATGGAAAACAAAGTTGAGTCATACCTTTAAAGAGTTTATTCTTTCCTTTCCCGAACGCTAGAGTGACGCTGGAGCCTATCTCAGCCAACTCGGAGCGAAGACAGGGTACACCCCGCATCAGGGACAACACACTAACAAACAACCATACTCACACCTAGGGGCAATTTGCAGTAACCAGCCATGAGGAAACCGGAGTACCCCGAGGAAGCCCTCACAAGCACGGGGAGAACACGCAAACTCTACAGAGGAATGCTCTCGTCAAGCCATCAACCTTCCCACTGTAGTGGACGTGTGTACTAATCACTAATCCATCATGCCACCCTTTACTCTAGAGCTGCACAAGTGAACTAAGAAATGAGGAATTAAAATATATTATCTTTTTTTTGCCCTTAAAAACCAAAGGGCGGCTCCCGAGTGGCGCATTGACAAGGCACTCGACTTTCAGCCCGGAGATCGCAAGTTCGAATCCGGGTTGATGCCACAGCCATCCGTGACTGGGAGTCCATGGGAGCTAATTGGCTGAGCTCTCACGGAAGGGAGGGAGGGAGGGATGGCGTACAATCACTTCCCTGTCAGTCAAAGCGATCACCAGTCAATTATGGGCATCTGTGGGCTCATTCGTACGAGGGGGCGGATAGCGCTTTCCCTCCGAGTGTGTTAGACCGCTCCCAAATACTCATGCGCAGCAGTTTGAAAAGAGGCGGGTGGCCTCCCTGGTTGGTGGTGGTCGTGTGATAGGGAAGGCAATACTTGAAGGGTGGGAATTGAAAATGACCAACAACCAGGGCATTATTAAAACAATACAAACTCACTTCAAATAAAATATTGACTTTTGGAACCAGTGTGGCACAAAAGAATCGCGATATTTCACTGAATCGATTTTTCCCCCCCATCATTTCAGCGTTTGTCTAATTTCCTGGAAACATAACCAAGGTCAATGAGCATCATCATAAATGCATGAGCATATCAAGATTGAAGTAGACATATGGATTTAATTTAAACACAAAATCAAGCTGGAGCCACGCCAGTATCAGTCAGACGTCCCATAGAGAAGGACATCAGAACATACCGGTCACTTCCTGTAGGAGCACTGGCCAAAATAATAGATATTTTCAATTTAAATAAATAAATGGTGGGATTGAGTCGCTGCGCTTCTTCAATTTCATTCCTACCTGCATTTTTTTTTTTACTTGTTAAGAATTTCTGTGCAAAACATGAAGTATGCTGTGTAATATCATCATAAAATAAAAGTAAAACAAACACTTTGTTACTCGCTTGCTTGCCCAGGGGAGTAACAACTTTAATCCGAGTTTAATCAGACAGCAAACGTGCACATGTTAACTGCAGAGCTGCGTGTGTGTCCAGACGCATTCAGCACACGCACTCACACACACAGCACAAACACAACCATTTAATCACACAACACACACAATAACAATGCAGTCTGGTGGCCAAGTCTCAAACAGGCTGTGAGTAGACAGGATGAGGGTGAGTGGATCAGGACGAGCCTGTCCAAACAACACAGAGAGTACAGCCAAATCGGCCCCAAGGACAAAACGTGTGCATGTCTGGGGGTGTGTGAGAAAGAGAGAGTGTGTGTGAGAGAGAGAAAATGAGTGAGTGAGGAAGAGAGTAAGCAAGAAAGAGAGAGAAAGCGAGAGTGAGTGAGAGAGAGGGGAATGAGTTAGAGAAAGAGTGTGTGTGTGTGCGCGCGTGAGAGAGAGAATGAGAATGGGTGAGTGAGTGAATGAGTTAGAGAGAGGACAGTAAGTGTGTGTGAGTGAGACAGAGAGAGAGAGGCCGTGACAGTAAGTGAATGAGTGACAGAGGAGTTGGAGGGAGAGGACAGTGAGATTGGGGGGTCTGAGAGAGTGACAGTAAGTGAGTGAGTGAGTGAGAAAGAGAGTGTGTGACAGAGAGGGAGACGTTATGAGAGAGAGAGAGAGAGAGAGAGAGAGAGAGAGGGGAATGAGTTAGAGAAAGCGAG
>JAQMYF010000027.1:4943080-4972941 GCA_030014195.1 Neosilurus mollespiculum
GCAGCTATTCTAACTCGCGCAAGGTTCTTGCTATATATATGGAACACAAGTTGCGGAACTCTTTAGCAAACGACCCAGAAATAGATGGGGTCGAATGTGCGAATTCAGACCAGCTTTAAAAACACCCGATCTAAACCAAATCGCAACCAAATAACATATTCGTAATATAACACTGAGAATGTAAAGCTAACATTAGACGTAGCTTTCTGTTCCACTTTCTGTTCCACTTCGTGTTTTCCCTTCTCTGTTTCATGATTTCTCTCGTTTTGTCTAGCTAGTGCTTATTTTCATCCAGTCATGCATTAACATTGCAGTGTGTGGGTGTCGTATATACTGGCACTGTGTTTCCTTCACATTTTGTCTTAAATCGTCTGCTTTTGAGCTGACCCTCTGCCTACGGCTTGGACTCGGTATAGCATAGCTTTTCCTCTGCTGACCTTGTGAACCTGTTACTCAACCCCTGCTGTCAATCAGCATATCAATTGTTAAAGTAGATAAACCCTAATAAAAACACTGACCTTGTGGCACCTGTGCCAGTATTCCTGTTGACAAGATGCCAACATTAGGCTAATATTTATACCTACATAACTCCATGCAGCACCAAGACTCCAGCGGGGGTCAAATCCATTTCCAAGTCGCTCGGCTTTCTATCAACACATCAAACCCTACAAGCACTGCGTAATTCAGTACTATTTAGCATCCTTTACAGCAGCCGTGTCATATGAAGTCGTTTAACAGGTAACCAACAACTTCTAGTCATTAAATTAATGGAAAAACTCCACCATGGCACTGACGCACGATGTGCATGTTTTTAACACACTGATATAGTAGCAGCAAGTATGCACAAGCAATAAAACTCTTCAGATCATGCTTTTATTGGAAGATAATCAACTTTGGACATACATGTATTATACGCACTTTAAAACACGCTAATACGCTAACTGGCAGCAGCATCACACAAGCCGTCCTTCTTGATATAATTAGAAAAGTTCGGACTCGTTATTTCATGCACCGTTTCTCTTTATTTGTACCCTGGACTTCAAGATCAAGATCTGCTACTCCATTTAAAGGACTGTCCCTGGAAACGCATCTTTTAAGGTTAATTGGGGGGGATAATGGCTAATAATGGTAGGTACTAACAAAGTGTCATTACATTAGTTATTGTATATTAATAATAATGATAATAATAATGATGTGAAGGGCAGTGTGATAAGACAATGTTTATTGTGTGCTGGTAAAAAGACATGATGGGTTATCGCCGTTTACTTCATTGTGCCACAAATCACACTTTTTATGGCAATATTTTCCGTCATTTGGGAAGTGGCTTCCGCCTTCTCTGTAAATAAATGGGGCGCTAGGCTGTCAGACGCTGTTAAGTGTACCCCGCCTCTCACCGTTCCAGCTTCCTCAGCGACCCTGACCGATAAGTGGTAAAGATAATTGATGGATATGTGCCGCAATACCACCATTAGCACAGACCTGTTTATTCGCTGTGGATTAGAGGTCGTCTACGCTCGGTCTTTATGGTGGATATTTCACGTAAACAGACTGCTGTGTAGTCGTTGAGTTGTCAGGGTGAGTGGATCCCCCCCCCCCCCCCACAAAACTGTAACTTTGAACTTGAACTTGACACGCTGGATCTATTTACTCGTAATAGCTAAAATAACTAGGGGTGGAGACGGAAAACGAGTTTACAGCTGCTGGAGCATAAGTGATAACAGGACGTAGCTTGTATCATGGATGTTACACAGTATTACGACACAGACACACACTGAGAGACACTAAGACAACCACACAGAAAGTAAAAAATATAAAAAGTGTCTATAATTAAATAAATCACAAAAATCTGGTGCAGTATCAGGGAAGTAAAGCACCTTTTGCAACACCCTGCACCAATTGTGTTTCATTTCTTATGTATTATGCTAGCACTAATTAGCATTTTTTTCTTCTTATAAAAGGTGCTAAACCATTCTTCTGCATACACACACCATACCGTATTTTGTATTTTTTTTAGATAGAAACTCTTCAAACTGCATATTCATTAAGACCCGGCGAGCTAATTAGACTGGAAAACAGAACCTGATTGATTCTTGTTGTCGCTACCTGTCCCTCTCTCTCTCTCACACACACACGATTCTCCTGTCATATCTAATATATTATGTAGTGTTATGGTGAGAGCTCTGTGAAGTGTCATTCGCTTCTTGTTTGAAGTCATCTTTGTTGTTATCTCAGGACCTTTTTGATGTGTATCAGGTACACGAACACAAAAGTTGGTAAATGATCCTGTGATGAGTCACAAAGAAAATTTGACAAAGGAAAAGTGAAAGCGGCTCAATCTGTGTCTGACATGCTCAGCTACACTGTCAATCACACCCTCTGAGAAAGAGAAAAAGAGCGAGAGAGTGAGCACGAAAGGGGGGGAGAGAGAGAGAGAGAGAGAGAGGCTGAATAATCAGCTCTGCTTCTTTGAAAATATCCCACTGAAGGAATTTCACTCAAAAAGGACAAAGCCGTGGACGTGACTTCCACAAGGCCATAGCCTGAATGACTGAGTAAAAGTAATCGTTGGAAGATGTTTTGCTTCAGTCCTGCTCGGACAATCCTGGTACTTGAATAAAAAACACACAGAAAGCAAAGAAATAAATAAGTCGCTATTGGCATGTCAGCAGCTGCACCCCTACCCAACCTGTCACATCGCTCCACAATATTAATTACAGCAGAGCAGCTGTTTAATTATTAACCGTGTCTATTTAACGTGTGTGAATAATTTAGACAAGGCAGGGCCGTGTGCGTATATAATCTGATCAATATGAAGAACTGATGAAAGAACAGCCTCCTGTATTCAGGGTCCATCCAGTACACAGAAACGAGCGTGCAGGATTATATCCTTTCATATGGGACATTCCACTGCAAAAAAATTAAAAATGCCCAAAGCATAGTGGGTAGAGATAAGGGCAAACTGGCTTTAAAATAGATGTGTGTGTGTGTGTTTAGGGTTGAGGTGGTGAAGCGTCCTGTTCCTCTATAGTCCTACAGGTGGCACAGACGGCAGCTCAGCATTTCCTGTCATAGAGGCGAAGTTTTTGTCCATCGCTTCAAACTTTTAAAATTGCACCAAAAAAGCAAAAAAATATTGATTTCAAAAAAGTGATACAGATACAGAATCGCAATACAAATCAAATTGGTAACTAGATATCGTGAGATTGCATCAGGTGAAGGTGAGGATTTGTCAGAAGACAACCAACAACCACCACATTCTCACATGGGTGCGATTTCAAAGTTTTGGCCAGATCGGTGTATTCTTGTCGACAGCAACATGAATTAAACATCCATACATTCCACCAAAACACTAGAGAAATTTCTATATTCACTTTCTAATCTTGGGAGGTGGAAGAAAACTGGAGAACCCGGACGAAACACATGTAGACGCTACCATGGAAAATCAAAACTAGTTCATTTGACTTGTTCAATCATAGCCTCTCCTGTCTCCTGCCTTGTGCTTCTCGATGACCATCAGATCGTCAGTGTACCGAGCCCAGTGCTGTAGACTCCTGCAGCCAGTGAGTCAGTGACAGTCATGTCAGGTGATTTCGCAGAGTGACACACCCCCTGGTTTTAATTTCCATCTGGGTTAATATCTCTCAGCCCATTTCAGGGACGCGTCCATTATGCATCGTCAGTAGGCGTGTTTTTGGACTCGGTCGCGGATATAATAAATGCAAACAAAGTGGTTTGCTATTTATTATCCATCACTTTCTCTCTCTCTCTCTCTCTCTCTCTTTTTTAAAAATGTGTCTGGGGTAGAACTTAAAATGGAAAATGGTTGATGGATTAAGCCCCAAGTCTAATCAAAGTACAAATCACATAAAAGGACAGATGACGGTAATGCACGTTTCGTGTTTTCGATTGAGGAGAAATGCAGTATGAACCCAGTCAACCATTATGAGCTTCACATACACACTCATTACTGATTACGCACCAAATCTGCCCTTAAGTGTCTGTGCGTGCGAGAGAGAGAGAGAGAGAGAGAGAGAAAATTTACCCACTCATTTGCCAAACGTCCTAATCCTACTAGGCTTGCAGGGAGGCTATTGCCCATCCCAGCCGACACTGGGCGAAAGCGGGGTACATCCTGAACAGCTCGCCAAACCGTCAAAGCACAGCACACACACACACACACACACACCCCCAGGGGCAATTTGGAACAGCCAATTTGCCTAATGTGCATGTCTTTGGGCTTTGCGAGAAAACCAGAGTCCCCTGAGGAAACCCATGCAATCACAGGGAGATCTGTCAAACACCATACTCAAAAGCAAGACCTTCTTGCTGTAAGCTGTACGTGCTAACCATTATGCCATTGTGCCGCCCTGCGCTAATTTACCCCACCATCATTATTATTATTTGTAAAAGTAGTACTAGTAGTATAAGTGTTATCAGGAGGTTTTGTTTTACCCTCAGGTTGTGTGTGTGATTGTTAGCAGGATTACACAAAATGTGCAGAATTTTTTATAGGATTCGTTAACATTGTGACGTGGGATGATTTTGGACACTTTGGTTCATATGGGGGATTGCTGGACTTGGTGGAGGTTTGTGCCTGGTGAGCTGTTCAGGGTGTGCCCTGCCCTCGCCCAGGGTCGGCTGAGATAGGCGCCAGATTCTTCATGACCCTAATAAGCAGCTTAGAAAGTGAATGAATGAATGATTATTATTATTACTACTACTGAATATATTTATTATTAATATTACTAATAAAACCATCCAGCAATTGATAGCATCTCATATCACCAACAGGAACACTGTGCCACCAATGACGTGTATAAACTCAAATCCAGGTAAAAGGCTTAAGCTTGTTGCCATGGTTACATTTCAAAAGTACATACTATGAGACACAGTGTTTGGATTTTTGTTCAGATCTATGAGGAATGCCCTGAAGATGAAAGATATACACATCATATAGTGAAACAAACTTGTCACACCAAATATTTTTTTTTTTTTTTTTTTTTTTTTTTTATCATCATATTGTAGGCGAACAGAATTTTTTATATATTTCCACATGACTGTAGGTTCCTCTTTAATTATTATTCTTTTCACATCCATTTCCCCTGGATGCGTAGTGGAGCAGAAAGTTACAGCCGTCCTTTATTTTACCATCGATTTCTGATCAGCATGTCTGAGGATTATAAATTTTACTCAGTGGAACAGGATGTAAAGAACAGAGATAAAGAACTCGGTGATAGATATCCAGTGTAATGTAATAACCACCCCTCCTTGAATCACCACCTTATCATGGTGGAGGGGTTTGCATTCGTTCTTTTCGGGGGCATTATGCCCCCAGAAGGGTCACCCAAAGCAAACAGGTTCTAGGTGAATGTCCAGACTAAGAGCGGGTTCTGTCAGAGAGGAACGTCTGGACCTCACTGCTTAGTCACTGCCCCCGTGACCCAACCCCGGATTAAGCAGATGATGTAATAAGTCGCTACAGAGTTATTACTGGTTAGTAGACTTTTTTTTTTTTTACAATTATTAACCTAGTATGAGTATATACACCACATACACTACATGTATTATTGTCCTGTGTGTGTGCACGTGAGAGTGAGAGAACGTGTATTGCCTAGTTATTGTTGCAGCCTGTCAGCATCTACACGATTAATCAGCCTACAGCGGGAAAAATTGATGCATGCAGTAGAAAAAGGGTCTAATTCATAAGTAAATGGAGTCATAAATAAGAGTGTGTGTTTAAGGCAGGGTCAGGGCCGTGCGTTAGAGCTGAGCGTGGAAATTTACAGCCTCTGAAATGAAGGAAGGACGGCGGCAATAAATATGTATTGCTGCAGAGGCAATAAGAGGAAAACAAACTTGGAGGCAAAGCTAAATAGGTACCTTCATACACAAACACACATCTCATTGTTATGTGTCACTCCGTGCAATACTTCATACTCGAGGGTTTTTTCGGTCTACAAAGATTGTTGAGCACTGAGCCTGGTCAGTAGATAGAGAATATTCTCCCGTATATCTGATTAAACAATGGTACAAATGAGCTCTACATGCACAAGAAAGCTATAAGGATTGGGCACACGCTGTTCCAAGAAAATAATCACTAATTGGAAGCAATGCAGCTATATTTACCAGCCCAAAGTTAATTATTTTCCTACAAAGGACATTATATTCTGTACTGAATACCACAGGGCGGCAAGGTGGCGTAGTCTTTAGCACGCACACCTCACAGCAAGAAGGTTCTGGGTTTGAGCCCCGTGCCAGGCGAGGGCGTTTCTGTGTGGAGTTTGTACGTTCTCCCGTGCTTGTGTGGGTTTCCTCCTGGTATTCCAGTTTCCTCCCACAATCCAAAGGCATGCACATTAGGCTAACTGGCTGTTCATGCTTGGCCCAGGTGTGAGTGTGAGTGTAAATGCTTGCATGTTGGCTCTGCGATGGTCTGGTGAGCTGTTCAGGGTGTACCCCCACTTTCCCCCAGTGTTGGCCGAGATAGGCTTCAGCCTTACCACTAACCACTGGGTTTGCTAGCTTTGCTATAATATCCTAAACATCACAAACAAATTCTGATTGGATAAATTTAACCGTTTTGGTCGTCATCAAAAAACTGACGATGAAACAAGACTGCAATCAATTTTTTTTTTTAACTCCTTGAACTGTTGAGACCATTTCCGAAAGACCCGATCTGAAATAAGATTCATTCTAATTGTATACCGTCACATGCCATCCTGCACCCTTTGGGATAGAGGCTGTAATACAATCTGCTCAGTAACTGGAAATCCTTGCAGCAAGCAGGAAATCGTCCTGAAATTAAGGAAGCTCACTGACAGGGTGTGCTCGATCCGGCTATCGACCTGCATTAACCCTTTATTCCCTTATTGCATTTACCCTCCGGTCCAGATGTGATTCGTTTCAGATCCTCATATTCAACCGAACTTAAATAAACAAACACTCTTATCCAACACTATAATATCAGAAATCTTTAGTCTCATTTGTAGATGGCAGCATAGTGGTTAGCACATCCGTCTCACAGCAAGAAGATCCTGGGCTTTTCTGTCATCTCAATGCTTGCGTAGGTTTCCTCCGGGTACTCCGGTTTCCTCCCAGAGTCCAAATACATGCACATGAGGCTAACTGGCTGTTCCAAATTGCCCCTTGATGTGAGTGTGAATGGTTGTTTGGGGGTTTCCCCGTGATGGACTGGCGAGCTGTTCTAGGTGTACCCATGTTGGTCCATCTAACTAGTCAGAAAGTATTGCTAATGCTAATGCTCGAGTTCTATCGTGCTAGTTAATTTGTCTAAGCTGCTGTTGGTCCTGTAGGCTTAGCCAATATTTAAAGAAGCAATAACAAACCACTTAAATCTTTCTACTACTTTTTCTTCTATACCGTAAACACAGAGGCAAAGTGGCACAGCAAGGAGGTCATGGGCTCAATTCCTGGGCTCCGTGAGAGCATTTCTGTGTGGAGTTTGCATTGGCTGTTCCAAATTGCCCCTGAGTGTGAGTGTGCGCGCGTGTGCTGCCCTGTGATGGTCTGGCGAGATGTTCAGGGTGTACCCCGCCTTCGCCCAGTGTCGGGCGAAATAGGGACTAGCCTCCCCGCGAGCCTAGTAGGATATCAGGCTGTGAGTGATTCGTAGGCAACCATCAATTAAACCGTTTGAGAACAAATAAAATTGCTGGATGAAAATTATAAGCCTCGAAAAGGCTGCAGGGATCTTTGCAGGGAAAATTTTCTACACGGTTTTGATTAATGGATAAAAGGGTGCAGAGTGCCAATTTGAAGACTGACTCTCTTGGGTTTCATTTGAGAGGCAACACAGAAAATAAAATAAATGATGTTTTGCAACTATCATATTTGTAGAGGTCTTTATAGCCTTATGCCATCCTTCCTTTGGTGGCTTATAGACTATCGTTGTACCACTTTCATTAAAAATTTAAATGAAAAATATCATTAAAATAAAATATTTATGAGACGAAACTTGCAATGGTCATAAACTGACCCTAAGTTACTTTATGCCCTCTTAGACCACTAAACTCATATCCAGATCGATAATTCTTAATTTCAGCAAGTTATAGCCAAGAATCATGCAGTGATCATGCAGTCTTAACAATATTTACTCAAAGTCCAGGCTTGGTTTTGTCCTAGACGCAGTCATTTGTCTTCCCCTCGTCACCAGCAGCACTGACATCGAATGAACAAAACTGGCTTTTGTTTGTGTGTGCGTGTTTTGTTTACAATGCCTCCAAAAAGTTTCCAAGAGTCTGTGAAGAAACTGGGCCAAGGCCTAGAGCAGGACGCGAGACTAATTAAGAAGTCAGAAGTGGGAGGTGGGAAGAGAGAAAAAGAGAAAAGGGAGACAGCGAGAGACGGAAAGGCAATAAAGCAGCGAAGCTCGAATGAGAGAACAAGTCCCCTGATCGGAGGCAAAGTGCATTATTAAAATTGGAGGGAGGAAAGGAGAGGCTCTGTGGAGCAGAACTGTAATTATCTGGAGCTTAGGAGGGGTACCGTCTTCAACCCAAAGGCCCTGAACCCTGGGAGCAACAACTAAAAACCATGCGGATGATTAGGGATAAGAGGTCACCTCGAGCCAGGGAAAGTCAGTCCTTTAATATCTCATTCTTTGGCTCACCAGCTCTGATTTTTAAAAAGTGTGCACAACCCATACCTCAGCGTTTCATGAGGACATCGATATACAAAAGGAAACTTTGAAACAAGAGTCACGTTTGTCCTTGTTTATATTCTTTATGATAAGGTTATGTGTTCTCTTCCGCGTGAATGAGACGACAACGGTGTGCTATGCTCCTCCGTCCAGTGCTGTCTTTCATAGACTCCAGCAGGAGTCAGGCCATGCACGTTCACATGTTTTAAAAATAATAGCACTGGCCTTCTGACTGGAGCAGCAACATGGAGCCCCACCATCACCCGAGAACTTGCTGTATGGAAGCCAGATCCCATGAAAGCGAACTGGCCAAGCTCACAAGAAAGAGGGAATGGCATATTACCTTCTTCCTGCCACTCACATATGTCTGTGAGCTCATGCATACCAGGGGTGGATAGAGCTATTCTCCGAGTGTGTTATGCCATCTCTGCATATGCATGTGCTACTGACTGAAAAAAAATAAATAAAAATTAAAATGAAGGAACATTCTCATCTCATGCATTAGGCATAACGGGCACGTCTTGCTGTTAGCACCAAACACATTTTATTTAATACATTTTATGTCAGGATTGTGCAGAGCCACAATAGTCACTACGCAATCTTCATGTTATCCAGTAGCAATATAAATTGATTCATTATATTACCAGACTTGGCGTTTGTTGGATACCAGCTCTGCAGTTGCTCAGTGCGTGATGGTATGACTTATTACTCACACATACGCCAAGAGTCTTTCAGAACAGCCAGTTAATGATGTACAAACATACCGTATTCGTTTCAACGTACATTTAAATGTCTCTCAAATTATTTACATGTTTTGAGACAAACTCGGCGTCTATTCCTTCTTATGACACACAAGCGTTCAGCTTGCTCGCTGCTGTCTCTCTGACTTAATCAGAAGTGTGTGTGTGTGTGTGTCCCAGATGGCAGGCCTGAGTGTTAACCAGCTTAAACACAGCTAAGGCACAGAGAGTAGTTCAGAGGAGAAAAAAAAAATAATAATAAAAAAAATGAATAAAAAATAAATAAAAAAAATCAGCATCACCAAAGGAGATCGATGGCTATCACGTACTGTGGAACTGAACCACAGTAGACATGTGACTAAACTCTAACCGCTGAGAAGCACTCTAGGTTAGCATTTATGATAATCTATGGTGGCATGTGCATTGTAATGCAGTGGGTCTACTTAGTAGTACAAGTATACTAATCAGTAATTAGTTATGTAAATTACAGGAAAGTATTACAGAGCCCATCAAGGTACAAACCAGCTTTCAGGATAGGCAACCATCAAGTATAAAACAAAGCTTGACAGTAGCATTAGTGCAGCTGAGCTAGCCAGTAAGCTCAATATGGAGAACAATTTAGACGACGGATTTCTCAGTACCTTTGCACGCACCTGCCAACGTAAAACACAAGGAAATCCCACCATACCCTCGAGCACTGGTCATCAACGCTGTTCATCTGCCCTTCTGCAGGCTTTATCTCCAACCCAAACCTAGCACTTCTTTTAGCTGATCAAGAATTTCTTAAAGTGGTCCGAGTGGGCATGATTAGGGTTGGGGCCAAAGGGGTAGTACTGGCTCTGTGATTAATGCTCTGGGTTACTGATCAGAAGGTCGAGGGTTCAAGCCACAGTCCCACCAATCTGCCATTGTTGAGCCCTTGAGCACAGCCCTTAACCCTCATCTGCTTATTCGTACAAATATGAGAACAAATGTAAGTGGTTCTGGATAAAGGTGTCTGTCAAATGGCGGAGGGTTGGCGACCACTGTCCTAGAGCAATAAAGCAACTGCTTTTAGCCAAGTATATCCAACATTAATGGCAAGAAGAGAAATTGAGCCAGATTGAGATGGTTTAAGCATGTGCACAGGAGGGATGAAGGGAATATTGGTGGAAGAACTGCCTGTTAGGAGGAGACGAGGAAACCCAAAGAGGAGATTTATGGATATGGTGGGTGAGGGAGGACATGCAGGTGGCTGGCATGACAGAGAGATGGAGAGGAAAGACTGAGTTTAAGGATGACCTGCTGCGGCTACCCCTAAGGGGTGTACCTGGAACAAGAAGACGAATGGAAAGAAGGGAAATCGTGCGGAGTCGCAAAGGTCATCAGCCTTATTTCGCATCCACATATTCTGACAGATATTCCAGTTCTCCATCACTATAACAACCAAAAACCGCACTGAAATCAGTTTCCAAACCACTCAACATGATTGCCTGATCTTGTCATTACAAATCTTTGCCAGATCAGGATAGCGGTCATATGATGCCTTTGTTAGATCAATTCAGGAAATAACAGTGAAGTATCTGTAACAGGACCTGGAGGTGGGGCAGCATGGTGGCGTAGCAGGTAGCGCTGTCCCGATTTCGATCCTGAGCTTGGGTTACTGTTCCTGGGGAGTTTCATATGATCTCTATGTCTATGTGGGTTTTCTCCAGGCATTTCAGCTTCCACCCACGGGTAGATGGATTGGTGACTTGAAATTACCCCAAGATGTGAGGGAGTCTGCATGTGTGTGTGTGTATTTATATATATGTATGTGTGTGCCTGCACAATGCTTGCAAATGGAGCGTTGTCCTGCTTTGCTTCCAGCGTTCCCAGGATAAGCTCTGGATTCACCAATATTGAGGCCAGTTGAAAGCTTTAAAACCCAATTTTATTTTCATGACCACTTAAAAAGACACACACACACACACACACACACACCAAGCATTAATTACACCAAACACAGCCTAATCAATATTCAGGGCTTACTGATAAATGACTCTGAGAAGGTGTTTGTATAGACTGTAAGTAAGAAAAAGGAAAGTGCATAGGTGGGGGGAAAAAGGCATGAGAGAGAATAAACACCCTTCAGACAAAGCAGAAACACCTGCACAGTGTGTATCCATGTGCATTAACCCTCCCACACACAGACAAAAAGGGCAGCCAAAAAAAAAAAAAAAAAAAACACACACACAACCACACATACACAGGATACAATCTGCAATTTCAGAAATTTTCCACAGCTTGTTGAACATCTCTATTTGATAAATTACAGATGTGAACACTAAGATTACTAAGTAATACTAAGCTGCTCTCTGAAGTTAAATGGGCTTTTACCCTCGCACCGGGCCATTCGGTTGAACAGTAGGCCCTCGTGCCAGCTTGAGAGAAAATTCCAGCTGTTGAACAAAGCGGAATTTACACATGTCCCACCTCCCGCGGTAACATTTTACCGGAGCATGATGTAACACATGACTAGACCGATACTTAAAATCATATCACTAGTCTAGAATGGATATTTATGCCGACTACCAATCTAGCAAATACAGAGTGAACCTTCACCCCTATATTTCATCTCTGTTTCAGCTGCTGACATAACTCAACTTTCTTCCCAAAATGCATTTAAAATTTTCACCAGAAATCTATCTAGCTTGGCCAAGCTACTCCACTACACAGACTCACTATACAGGGTACAATAAAACTGCCTACTATCACTTCCTTAAATTATATGCATGTTATCATAGCATGGGAGATTCAGCTACATGACAATAGTGGAGACGAAAACATCTCTAGTTAGGACACTATTATTATTATTATTATTATTATTATTATTATTAATTAATTAATTGTTTGTTTGTTTATTTATTACTTTATTTTTATTTGTTTATTTATTTTTTATTTTATTTTATTTTTTTTAGCGGAGCTCCTGTGCAAGACACCATAGTCATGGATGGCAACTTGGATGGTTGTCCCGCGTCTGTTGGTGCCCATATATCCCCCATAGGAAATCCAATTAGCCGTGTCACCATGCCAAATTGATTAGCTGCTATGTACTGCATGACAATAGGGAGCAATTAAAAAAAATTCACAATTAAACTGATTGGCTCATACACCACCATTCAAACCCATGCAAAATAAAAATAAAAACCACACAATCTATCTCAGGCCGGCAGTCAAACTTGCAGGTAAATAAATGTTCATGGAGCAAACACCGAAATCAGAAGCTTGACGGAACATGAACTCGTTAAACGGATACTTAAACTAACAAGACCAGTGATACAAATGAACACAGAAATCAGCTATTAAAAGATAAAGGTCTGAAAAGCAAAACCAGACTCAGATCCCCATCATTAGAGACATCTACCAGGAGCTCCACTTTAAGGCTAAAGTGACTAAATCTGTGTATTATTATTTTGTCATCACCAAAGTGCAGCCACCTACAGAACACCAAGTGCTGCCTGTGTGGTTGGAATTAAGTACATCCAATTACAATCTTTCCCCTTTGTTCAACGCTTTGTATTTAATACACCTGCTGTTGCCTTGTTAGAATGTTTGTGTAATTACAGTTTCACTTTGTCGCAGTAAAGCCTTAATTTTGTCACAATCATTAAACACGAGGTCCAGAAATTGTAAGGCATGGCTAATCGTGAGTGTCGAGGGCAATCGAATAAAATGAACCTTTGGAGGTTTACTGTTATGCCAACCTTATCTTGCTCTTCAAAGCAAAGGAAATGTGTTGCTAAACTGTTATGGAACAAAAGGAATGACAGAGTCAAAGCACTGATGCGCCCCTTACATAGGACATCCAACAAATATGGGTGGGCCGTTTACCCAAGTCGATGTTTAGAATTTGTTTCAATTTTCACAATTGGCACTTGTGTCTCCTTGTTGATAAAAGTGTATTTGTATATCACACTTCTGGGTGATAGTCCCGCCCACTATCCCACCCATACTGTGACTGGATTGCTTGAAATGTGGATGATGCAGTACCAAGAAACACTTCTGTAGTCTCTTTGTCCAATCTAATACATTATTGACTTGGTAGAAATGGGGTGATACCTAGAGTAAATCCATCGAAGATTGCTTGTTGGTGTTTGTATTTTTAAAAAAAAAAAAATTTTTTTTAAAGTGGGGAATGAAACCAGACCGAACTAGTATTCACTTACACATTGAGCGGAAAAATAAGAATACTAAACTAATTTTTCACTCATTTGCCGAAACACTTAAACCTACTATGGTCGCATGAAGGCTGGAACCCATCTCACCCGACACTGGGCAGGTCGACACCCCGGAGGGCTCGCCAGACCATCGCAGTGCCAACACACACAACCATTCACACCCAGGGGCAATATGGAACAGTCAATGAGATTAATGTGTATGTCTTTGGACTGTGGGAAGAAACCAGAGTACCTAGGGGAGACCCACGCAAGCACAGGGAGAACATGCAAACTCCACACAGAAACACCCTCACCGAGCCCAGGACCTTCTTGCCGTGAGGAGGACATGATAACCACTACGCCACCATGCCGTCCAAGTTGAACAACGCATTTGGCAAAATGCACAATGTACTCAACCAAATATTTTGCTTGGTAACCTCAAAAAAAAGGAAGAAGAAGAAGAAAGAAAGAAGTCTAGTTTAAATAGATGCATAATACAATGCTCACCCTGGTACTGAAGTACAAATCAATAATAAGCAATGAAGGTCACAGACATTGTGTGCCTCGGATTGCTCAGTGTGCTTTATCCAACAGATGTAGATATGATTCAGATGTCCTGAGGTGGTTTGAGGAATTGAATTTAAAATGTTTCTAATACCTCTTGCATATATTACATTACAGCTGCACTTTTAGGTGGCAAAAGTAAACACCATTCTAACTTAAAAACAAGCAGACCTATAAATAATGTTCACTTAAATCTCAAGTGTACTGCAGGAGAAAAGTTTAGGAATACTTTTAATAGGAATGCGTTATGCTCATTAAATACTGAAAACCTATGGAACTGTTTGCACAGTCCCTAGCTGCAAAAAAGCTGCAGACCCCCTACAGCAGACCAGGCACCATATTTCAAATCTTGGTGCACAGTGTTGTCTCAGATCCCTGGTTTATTAGATAGGAGTAGAACCCGATGTGCTTTTTGACCGCTGTAACCCTTCCACCACAATGCGGAAATGTTTTGTGCATCCTGAAATGCTTTTCCGCACCACGCTTATAGAAAAGTAATTATTTAAGTTACTGCTGCCTGCCTTCCTGTCAGCTCAAACCAGTCTAAAGGTCACCAACTAGTAACTAATAGTAACTAGCGACACCTCTACTGATGACCACACTCTAACTAGCCTAGCCTTTGAACTGACCAATCCTGTGTTGCCCACTGACTGTCAGAGAAACTGCTGACCACATGCCCATGTGTGGTGCACCATGTTGGTGTTCCTCCCCAAGCCTGGTGAGGTAAGGTAACTTCTAAGCAGGGGCGGGGAGTTTAAATCCACATGGAATTTTTTTTGTCTGAATTGCAATGCAATGGCGTTTTTTCCTTTTAACATTCAGTGTACAATAGGTCAAAAACCTAACAATGTCTATGTCAAATGGTTCACAAATACTCGCAATGGTCTCCAAATGTTCATTTTCTAAGCCGCTTAATCCTAATTAGGGTCACGGGGAGGTTGGCGCCCATCTCCGCCAACCCAGTCAGTTGGGGTACATCCTGAACAGCTCGCCAGGCCATTGCAGGGCCAACACACATACATCCTTTCACACCAAAACTCACACCTAGGGGCGATTTGAAACCGCCAATCAGCCTACTGTGCATGTTTTTGGACTGTAGGAGGAAACCGGAGTACCCAGAAGAAACCCACACAAGCATAATAAAAACATGCAAACTTCACACAGAAACCTGGGAACCTGGGACCTTCTTGCTGTGAGGCGAATGCGTTAACCACTGCTCCACTGTGGGTTATATACACAAACCAGACATTGTATACGAATACGCAATCCAGCTGGAAGCTCATAACCAATTAAAGTTCCTACTTCAGCATCATATTCATTTTGCTTTGAGTGTCATTAAGTCATCATCAGCCCTGTTTGTGGGCACCCAACTTCTTACAGGGAATTATTTTTTTCTTTTCTTACAGGGACATAAACGTACGGTATTAGTCATTACTCATTATTCAAGGGGATCATGTTTGCCTCGCCATCTCAGATGTGTGCAAGATATAGTGCTGGAGTGTGAACGGAGAGTTCGTTTGACTCAGCAGCATGTGGGAGGGCGTGAAACGCAAACGGCAGCTTTCACAATAAACGGTAGGAAAGTCTCCAATTATATAAACATCAGTGCAATCAAAGAGGTGCTGGAACCCATGATCTTATGTGCTACTTTGAAAGCAATCAGGAATCTAACAAGCGACTCTCACTCAACCCGCTCCAAGAAAACAGCCAATTTTAAGTACAAAATTCATTCCACTTTGTCGACCAAGAGCACTCAGGAACACTGTGGGTGTACATCCGCTCTAAAATAAAGTTCACACAAAAATGAACAAAGACACGCTGCACAGACCCTTACCACTCAGTACAAGTGAGCGTAGTGTAAAAGCTGGCCATGAACACAAGGTATTTTTGGGAGGGGCACACTGGTGCATCATGGCGTACTGGGCCCTCTGATTAGCCTCTTCTCCTTTCTCCTCCTATGCACAGAATTATCTCCTTCTATACATGGAGCTTGTAGGTGACCAATCAGAGCAGAGTAGACACCGAGAATGCAAAGAGCATAAATGAGAGGAGGAAGCCAAACAGGCCATCATCACATACACTCAAATCAGCGTTTCAGGGGGAGGCAAGGAAGCAGCATCCTGAAGAACAATATTTTGGTGACAGACATATTTGAGATTAAAGAATGTATTTATGACACAATGTGAAAAAGAATATACGAGTCATTTTTTTTGACACACTTGTTGCAAATCTCAGAATTAACTGGGCTCTTTTAATGGTGACACGCTCCATTGCTGCATGAAAACCACATTATGCATCCACTGTTGTTTTTCTCATTTTTCTTTTAAACATGGGTTAAACAAAAATCTTTCAGTAAGATACTGTCTTTCCCCAGCAGCGGCATGTTAAGCCATTTTTTGGCAAGGCATGCTACAAGCTAGTAACTGTCTTGACCTGGCTCACTTTACAGACTGGGAGAATGTGCACAACTGCTGCCCTAGTTCCCTGCTTTGCTTCTTTTCAATAGGCAGCACCAGAACACTCTCACCAATATTCAGGGTTCAAAAGCAACCAACTGCACGTCTACTTAAACATTTGATCTACGAAAGTTGACACTTTTAACACCTAAGACTAGTGACAGCGGAGATGGATGAGCATCCCTGACCTCATTTATCAATTATCTTCAAATTATTCGAGACAAAACCTATCAACAAACCCATAACATTTCACAGCTCAATATCCAACACACAGGAAGATGCGGAGGCAAGCCATTAGCCAGATCTTTTGAAAATTAACAGTATGAAAGATCTGTGTTAACCTTAAGACGCCATATTGATGTTCGGTAACGGAGGTGGTCATGTTAAAATGGCATCACTGAGCTGCTAGAGTCTACTGGTGACACTCAGGATAATGTGACATGTATACTGCCTCAATAACTAACTCCAGTTAAAAACATGTACTTGTATATGGCAAGTACAGTATGCCAAGTCTGATTGTTGACACCTAGGCAATAAATTGCGTATCCGGACAGCAAGAAGTACCGCAAACTACTTACTGCTCACCGAAAAGCGCTTGTTCGTCCCAAATGAAAAAGTAACAGAGCCTAAAGTGAATTAAAAAAGGGCACCATTTTAAAATGGCATATAATTAGCAACTATTTAACCTCATTGGCTCGGTCTGTACAGAGAAATCTTGGCCCTTGTTTTTTTTGGGACTGACCTCGCCTTCAGATTGGTCTGTACCAAAGTCCTTTGGGCTGAGATTTCTCTGTACAGAGTGTTCCATCAAGTTTAATAAATAATTTCTATTTTATTCTTGATAATGGAGCTGGCTTGCTTCTTTAGTTGACATTAAAGGACATTTGAAGAATGTGTTATGTCCAGTGTAGCCATACAGCAAGTGATCGGTAAAGTAAGCACTCAAGTCAAATACTCTTTCCACTAGATTACATGTACAGATTCCTATTATTGTGACCAATACTTTTACTTCTTAAGGGAATTATAAGTACAGTCACAGTATTTTCACACTTTATACATGTTCCTCTATACTGTCACTTCCAAGAACGATCCATCAAGGATCAATACTTCCTTATTCCCCAAGTTCCCACTTAAATGCTCAAGGTTATAAAACCTTTTTACATTTTGGCGGTAATGTTATTTTCTTGGAAGTTATGGCCTTTGAAAGTATGCATGCCCAAAACAATAAAATTTCTTTAAAAACTACCATTGTCAATAGTATTGTGTAATAGTACTATGTAATAGTATCATTTGTAATAGATTTCAAAGTTAAAACCACTTCAATTTTTGTATTAAATTTGAATCATGTTATTAAAATACAAAATTTTAATGCTTATTAAAACTATTGCAAGTAAAGTTCAACTGGAGTTTCGAGAACTAGAAAAAAAAGATTTCGGAGTGGACACTTTTGGACGGACACATTCACATGCTCGTGTAATCAACATTTCAGAATCTGGTTCAGTTATACTTTGCTCTAAAATTACAAACCTAGGTGTACTTTATAAAAAGTGCATCTGTTTGAAAAAAAGATACATTTCTTATTATCACAAGAAATAGAAAAGTCGGAGGACAAATGAGGGATATTGCCACCAGTGCGTGATTTAGTTATATGACGTATGCTTATCTAATTTCGAAGGGAAACATTTTCATGACAAACGTCCTCCTTTGGAATCCTGAGAATTTTCATGTGTACATTTTCAAGACAAGTTGATACTTTTTGTTCATTTTTTTTAAATTGAAGGTACTCCATACTACTGTGTATTTATTCATCTATGAACTTTTACATAATGTGTACAGATTTCGAAACAATAACCCTCATTTTATGCATCCCCAGTGCTCTAGAAGAGTGAAAAGGCTCTTATCGCCACCATGAGTTCTAACATTTCAGTGTCAGTATAACCTCAAGGCAGAAAATTACTTCAGATGATTGTCTTCTGGTATTAAGACAGATGGTATCTGATTACAGGCGCAAATTATTAAGCTTAGGTCTGTTTCCTTTAGACCCACAGGCTTTACTTGTAGGTTTTCAGCAACAGAGGCTTCCTTACACTGCATGACCTTTGCAGGAAGATAGCCTGGGCATGGTTTAAAAATAAACTGAAATAATTTCCCTGTCAATTAAGCTCAATACACTTCAAGTTGAGGTTTGAAAGTGTTCCAGCGTCAGTGGTATAAAAACGATCACAATCGGTTCATTCAATCTTAGCATCTACTCTTACGCATGTGATACCCAGGTACTTCAATGCTACACCCATGTTTATCCATGTGAACCCACGTTAGCCACCCCTGGGAATTTGTACAAACCTCACATTGCCCAAGATGGAGATGAAAATTTAATTTGAACTGACGTTCAAACGCCTTCCTGTGTCTGGTCTACGCCCATGCCCCAGTTCTAGTTTAAAAAAAAAAAAAAGTGACAAAAAAGCATTAATAATTCAGACGGCTTTGGAACAGGTTGTGTTGATATTGAATCAAGAACCGAGACTGCAACTACTCTGAAAAAAGTAAAGACATGGAGGAACCAAACGGCACCAGAGTCAGGAAGAGTATGACCAAGCCTTTTCATTTTTAACCCATATGGTTTCATCATTTTGACACTCAGATTTATAATGCTGAATAATCCTTATTAATGCAAACAGCGTTCTGCAGCATTTAGTAAGCAGAACAAAGAAAATAAGGGCTTGGAGAGCATGCATGGCTTGGGATCTCAGACATCTGTGTGCTGAATAGAAGTGTCTGCTTGTTGGGGAAACGCATCAAAACACTCATTAGAAAGCAACAGCTCTCTCATGCACAATGTCATATCTGTTGTCTCGCACCTCATGTGTTGGCTCGCCGTACAGCGATCATCTCTCCGGCTGCAAAACTATCCCCAGTCGAATAAAGTCCACATGATCGATTGTAAATATTCATTCTGTTCAATAGTTATATCGATGTCATGTTACATAATGGTCTTACATTTACTGACAGCTGATTTACATTCACTGATGCTCACAAAACTCCATCAAGGCCAAAGTGTTTTATTCCTCGTATACCTTTTCCAGTGTTCTTAAAGAAAGTAATTTTATTCACATAGTTTGGTTTGATGTTGCACAAAGTCTGCAAAAAGAAAAAAAAATAAATCTGTCTGACGATAAACTGCAGTACAATTCTATGATGGTCAACGGAGGAAATACAAAACCAACCATGATTATTATGAGAACATGCATGTGGCGTCATTGTAGGTGGAAGTAACCGCTTGAATGTCATGAAAACACTAAAAGCAGATGTCATTTGTGTGTTTGATTAGACTCATCAAATTAACAAGAAATCAGAAAAGAAAACAAAAAAAAGAGAAAGAAAAGAGACGGAAATGGAGAGACTTGTTTTATATTTAGACCGGATAACAGCCTTCACCTTCACCATTTTTTTAATATTAGAGTAAAGTCTAATTATGGACCCAATATCATGACTTGACATTAAATATTTTATAATTATTTAAAAATAACTATTTAACACTTTTTGAAACAAATTAAACTTTAATGCCTGGATCTGGTATATATTTAATTTTATATAATAAAATCTTATTAAATATAATTTCCCTGTACTTCTTTGTGTGGAAGGTAAGGTCTTTGTTGTGAAGTTCGGTGCTGAAATGTTATAAAGGTCCTTTATCGAAGCACATGTTCCCAAATTTTCAGCACTATAGATGTGTCAACGTCCAGAAAGGAATCATGAGGTTTCTATTTTAATCTGTCAATCCCTGCAGTACTTACTGAGCAAAGCTGTGCAGAACAAGCCAGAAGAGTGCTTCAGCGGTGGTAAGAGTGTTCCAGCTCATCAACTTTTGGCTGTTTTAAATTACAGAGAGTAATTGAAGCCTGGTGTGGTGGAAACCTGCCTTTCTGACAGTCCACAGCTGAAAACAGCACAGTGCTTCCCTACAGTTTCGGTCAATTATAAAGCTACCCAAAAATATTAGCTCCCACCTGTGCGAGAGAACACAGCGAGCACACGCTGTCCTGCTGCCACGCAGGTTGAGAGTGAGAGCAAGAGTGAGACAACATGTCAAACGGGGGGAAAAAAAGATGATAAAGATATGAGGGTAAGCATAATGGAGAAAACATGGCACAGAGAAAGTAATTAAATGAAAACAACGGAGAGATGAGGACGCGAGATGAATGGCTGGGAATTAAGAATCAGTAAGTGAGAAGGAGAGAGAGAGTGAAATGGATCTCTGTATAGTTTATGTTGCTCACTCATCCTCATGCATTAGTCATAGAACACCAACAGTTCTTGGTCAGAGCTCTTTACACTGACACACACACACACACACACACACACACACACACACAATGCTGTTTCATTCCATAATGCCAGTCAGTCTCAACTACAAGAAAGGATTCCCTTCAATGAAAAAGGTCAGCACTTGTAGGTAACCACTCATCACTAGTGAGAACCTCAGCAGTGGCCTTTCTCCCACTAACCTTCTTTTAAAAGGTTCGTCGACTTGAAAGCACTCCTTGGATTTTTTTTGTTCCACCTTGAAAAGTAAGAAAAAGGGATGTGTGTGTGTGGTTTTAAAGGAAGAAGCAAATGCAAACTTCACAAAAAAGCTGATGGTTCAGTATGTACCGCTGATGTGAAAGAAAAACTTTTTCCCAAAAAACTTTGGAGGAAACTGCAGTTAAGCTCTAACGCGCTCCACCACGCTTCCCACATTCTATCACGATAGGCATCAAATTGCAAAATATAATGATATTAATACCAGTAATAATAAGTTTTGCCACAATCAGCACGATCATCACGAACCCACCAGGTTCCCTCAAGAGCATCACGAACCCACCAGGTTCCCTCAAGAGCATCACGAACCCACCAGGTTCCCTCAAGAGCATCACGAACCCACCAGGTTCCCACAAGAGCATCACGAACCCACCAGGTTCCCTCAAGAGCATCACGATTTCATAAAGTTCCCTTGGGATCACGTTAAGAAAAAAGGAAAGCATAAAGGTCAGCCAACAACAGGTATCGCAGACAGCCGGAGTGGAGTATGACAGCTTCCACTGGCAAGGCACGGTGAGTCTGTGCATTTGAGTCAGCGATTAAAAAAAAATAGAAAGACAAGTCAGGCATGCTTGACTAGATACAAAGGTTTACGCTAAGTAAAATATCATGATTAGTTTATATTGGTAGATTGGCATTTTCAGAGGATAATGTCACACTAAGTACATGCACATCAGACACATACACAAATGAGTCTAGCCAATCCTCGTTTCTGCACCATCCAGTCTGGGACCTGGAACTCAGGGGGCGTCTGCCATCTTTAAAAACATTCTCAAAAAACACTCGAAGAAATCAAGGAATGATGACTGCAGAGGTTTTTGGATTATACCCACAGCGTACACACAACACCTCTCCCACCACAAACACAAAATGTATCATCTTAATGAACCAACCCGTTAATACACCTGCGCAACGTACCATCGATAAGTGGCTTTAAACGAACTAAAGTCTCATTAAAGTGTCTGCTCCATGAGAAACAATGTCTCATTAGATAAATATGGGTTTTCTCTATCCCTCCTGTCCTCGTTTTCTTTCTGTACTTCCTCTCAGGGACGACCGGAGAAGACAGGAAGGGACGTGAGGAAAGGAAATTAGGAGGTGCAATTAAAGTTGTTGTGAGATGAATGTTAACCAGGGAGAAGAGAAACAGAGCAGAGCATCAGGATCGTCTCCTAGACCCTGTAGCTGGGATATACACTCTCAGAAAATAAAGAACCATTAATCACTGAAAGGGAGGTGGATATCGCTGCATAGTCGCTGAGACAGAACCTCGAGGGAACTACTCAGCACTATCCACCAAGCCTGTGGTGAATCATTGGTTTAGTATATTCTATAGAGTAAAGCAAACTAAATTGAGACTATGGGTTTTTTTAAGCGTTTCAAGCAGTATTGCATGTTTGCGAGGTGGATATTGTGTATTATCCCAGGATAGATAACCAATAAGATCACGCCATTCCCACGTATTAATCCGTTCATTAATTTTCCTACTAGGGTTGCTGGGAGGATGGAGCCTATATCAGCCGACTCTGGACAAAGATAGGGTGCACCCTGAACAATCCATCGCAGGGCCACCCACACAACCACTCCCATTTATACTCATGCCTTGGGGCAATTCATAACAGCCAGTTAGCCTAGTACAGATTTGGACTGTTTGAGGAAACTGGAGTACCTGGAGGAAACCCACACAAGCACGGGGAGAACATGCAACCTCTACAAAGAAACCCCCTTGCCAAGCCCAGGATTCGAACCCAGGGCCTTCATGCTGTTAGGCAAACATGCTAACCCACTACACCACCATGCCGCACAACCATTCTCCTCTACTATAGACTAAAGCTCATTATAGTAACTATAGGGAAATGACAGCTTGTCACTAAAAGAGTACATCTCGACGGTATGTATTTGTACCCTTTATATGTATCTTTTACTGCTTGGGAATAAATCTGTACCTTTCTGACCCTGAAAAAGCTACACAGAGTTAGCTCGGCATCCTATAATTAGCCCTAGGGGTACTTTAGTGTAGACTGTGTACATAGAGTACCTTGGAGAACAAAACTAGTCTCCTGTTGTACCCTGATTTACAACAGTGTAGCAGCTACAGCGCTTCTTGAGACTCAAGAGTTTCTAAAAACAACAGAAATAAAAGTGTCTTCGAATTCCTCTTGGTTTTAAAGTCCATATCTTTGTTGGTAGAGCATTATGTCAGTTTTACTATTTATTTCACAAGCCGGCACAGCTTCGGCACACCAAGGCACAGAATCGGCACGTCTCGAGACCTGCACTGGAAGAATGTTCCTCCGTTCTTCCAAAAGATATTCCCTCGACTGTTGTTTTTTTTTTTTTTGTTTGCTTGTTTATTTTTCATTATGGTGGTGGGGAGCGCCGTCTAATACAGTACATCACTTTAAAATCTGCCACTGGTGTTCCACTGGGTTGAGATGAGGAGACAGCAAAGGCCACAGAATATGATTTATACCATCGATCATTTTGGTGAACCCCTTATCCCATGTGGATGGGGGCGGAGTTATTCTGGAAGAGTACAAGTGGAGTCAAACCACCTGAACACGTCATCAGCATAAAGTCACAATACAGTTTTTCTCTCTCTCTCTCTCTCTGACAAGGACATTTGACTTTGTCCTCCAGGCTGATGGATGCACGACCTATCCATTTGGGAGCAGTAAAGCCCACTAGGCTCATTAGAGGGCAATTACTCGATTAATTAAGAAGCAAATTAAGGGGCAAGCCTAGTAGCACTTTATTAAGCTGAGCTGAGATTGTTACGGCTGTTAACGCTGTCCATCCTCTCTGACGTTCTTAATGCAAGAAAAAGGGTCAATTTAATGCTTTATCAACAGCACGGGATTTATACATCCTTCATCAAACCTTCTCACAGAGGAAAAATTAACACACGCTCAAAAATCCCAGTTCCCAGAACCAGGGAACATGACGTGTTATCTCAGTTCATCATCGCTGTGCTTTAATTTGGGTTGACATGGTGTTACAAATTCATGGATAGTCACAGGGTTTAACTGAACGCTTATGTCACTACTGATGTAATTCAAACGCTTATAAAGACACCCGTCTTTCGTCTCCTTTACATGACTGGATTCAATGCCACGAAAGAATTAATGTGAAATTGGACTCCAGATTGTAAAGCATACCATCTCCAAATGAAGGGACGCAAAGCCCCTGAAAACTATTCCACAGCCCCTCCTAGCATGTTTCGGACTTTAGCAAACACTACTGTGATCAAAGTCAACAACGCAGCACTGCTGACCAGAGCGTAAACAAACTGCTGCATCATTTTAGCAAAGCAGTGCTCAACATTACACAATAATTTACTATCAAAAAGGTGTCCAAAGTTCTGATCTGTCCTAAAAACCGGGACACAAGTTCAGTGTTGACACAACGGCTTCCCTGGTTCGTTTTTTTTGGATGTGGTACGAATCATGCTGTTTGAAGATGGAATTTAGTCAAGCTTCGTAGTGTCGGAAACACTTGCATGTGTCTTGTATCACTCTCAGAGAGCCGACTGAACCGTTCAAGCCCAAACATCTTCCATTGTCCTGATACACCTGACAGAATTTTGTTACTTGTGTGTTTTATTGTTGGAGATATACATATCTTTACTGCTAACTAAATTCATAACTAGCGATACCAAGAATGAGAGAATTGCTCACTGAATGCTGTGATGCAAAGTGCCTCGCTGGCTGTGTCAGAACTCCGGAGCACTGAAAACATTCGACCCGAAAGTGACTAAAGTTTGCTTCAGGGTTGGAATTATACATTTGTGCCAAATTATGTCAGTCTATCAACTGGCACATGGTTTTCTAAGATCTGCTAAGGGCAAGGTCTGCTCTTAAAGCAATGGCTGCCAGATCCATTATTAATAATAATAATAATAATAATAATAACAATGACAACAACAACAACAACAATAATAATAATAGTAGTCTGAAATAACACATTGCTGTATTATTTTGCAGGTCTTTTCAAGATCTTTGTAATGATATCAGGTACCTACTAATAATGCCTAATAAAAACACTACATTTTACTTATTCATCACCAAGTTCAGTAGAAATTTGAGTTTGTTTTATACTCGAATTTGAAATAAACCAGATTTGACTTTGGATCCTGTGATAATTTTATAAAAATAAATAAATCCTGTAAATAAGGAACCACACTCACTAATAGCTTCCTGATGTGATAAAAATCACTATACTGTAAGACACAATTTAAAGGCTCAACAAAGGTATAACTCAGTCCCATAATTCCCCGGTGCATAAACAATTGTCGGGTTTTAACTTCCAGGATTTTACGCACGCACACACACCTCTCCAAACTTCTTACCTTCCACCCTCTGTGCTCGTACTCGTCCATCATTACTTTATCGATGCTTAAATAAAATAAAAACCCTTGTACCATGCAGTGTAAAGTGTGCACCTCAGCTCAGCTTCCCTCCCCAGCCTGCACTGATTGAGGACTCCCTGTGATTGGTCGCTCGTCTTAATTGGTTAATTGCACAGGTTTAGTGATTGGACGGCTCACTTGGCCTTCCCAAGTCAAAGACCAGGATGAAATGCGCGAGGTAATAATACACAATGTCCAGAGTGCATGCACAAACCTGTATCCCACTTCCAAAAACAAAAAAATTATAATAAAAATTACAAAAAAAAAAAAAGGCATCCTATTCGCCTTGCGCGTGCTCTCTTCACCCGAATCAATTGAGCGCGCGTGCACGCACTAGTCATGTGTTTAAAGTTCTTACCGTAAACCCCCTGTCCTCGAGTGAAGCGCTGCAGGACGGAGAAGAAGAGAATCCAGAAAAGCTCCATGTTCAGCGGCGATGCTTCATCCCCTGCACAGAGCCACAGAAGCACACAGGAGTCAGAGCGGCGCGCGCGCGCGGTGGAGACGCACTGGAGCTCGCGGTGGCCAGTGATTCCCGACGGGATGTTCATGTTCATATATAATGCACGGATTATCTAAAGGATCGTCGCACAGACGCGGGGAGGAAGCAGTGCCCGGATGTCACTGCCTAAAGCAATTACAGTTGATGGAACTGGTGCACGAGCTCCCGCGCAGGAATGCCAAAGTTATGTTTCCCAAAAAATAATTAATAAATCAATCAATCAATCAACAAATAAATAAATAAACAACAGCCTGCTGTATTTATCTACACATCATTTTATGGGATAATAGTGCATGGCATGGTACGCTGGGGAACTTGGAGCGCGCGCGGCGTGCCTCTTCTCACGAGCTGGCAGGATGTGGTGTGGGCATGCACAGTCTGCACAGTCAGCACAGCACGAGCACCTTCAACATTTCTATATACACACCTATATACACTACTTTTTCCCCGACTTTTTTTTTTTTTGGATGGGTGCATGAAGCACATCTATGTTGGTGATCATTATGGAGCCTCAATAATAGCATGAAAGAGGACCAGGTCTTACCTTTCCAGGTGTGGGCGCTCTTCAAAAATGAACAATCATAATAATAAGAAGAAGAAGAAGAAGAATAAATCCACTTTTAGGCGCAGTGAAGTCCGTCAGATCTCCCGGCTCGTGCGCACCCGTGTGAACGCGCTCCTCGGCACGCGCTCGTTAGAGGAACGCAAGGACGCAACACCCAGATTCCGAGACATTTGTTGAAAGTTTAAAGTGATTATAAATATTATCTCTAAGAATCAAACAGCATGTCACTTCCCCATCATAGCGGCTTCTGGACGAGTTTGCTTCTTTTCTTCTTCTTCTTTTATTATTTCCCGCAGTAGGGATGACACTGTCACACCAGACCCCACAGATCTATATACAATTAGACTGTATATATAAATATATATTCTTCTAGTCTCGCGCGTGTAGGCTTGGATGTTGTTGACGCGACGCGCGCGCGCCGGTACGACTCGCTGGGTATTAAGATTCCCGAGTCTGAAGGAGCGACTGTGTGAGCGCTCTGCTGGCTACAGAGTGAGAGCGCGCGTGTGCGTGTGCGTGTGTGCGCGCGCGCAGAATAAGAAACGACTGTGTGTGTGTGTGTGTGTGTGTGTGTGTGTGTGAGGAAGGGCCGGATGCCAGAAATGTCCTTTTTTATGAAACAGGTTGCGAAAGTAGAAAAAGCGTCACCATCCGTCTACTTCACTTTAGTGTGTGTGTGTGTGTGTGTGTTTTAAAAAAAAAAAAAAAAAAAAAAAAGGCTGTCCGCGAGCTGTCGGTGATTTAATTGTTTGCCCGAGTTCAGCTCGAGAGCCAATTAAAGGCGCGCGGCTCTTGGAGGACTCACGCCGGGGCCCCGGGGATCAATTAAATAAGAAACTCGGATGGTTATAGGAGGAAGAAAAACCCCTGTCGTTGTCATCCTTCCACTTTTTTTTCCCCACACGTCCATCTCAACAACTCCATCTCATCCAAAAAAAAAAAAAAAAAAAAGGCAGCATGTGCTGTCTGTCGGTGGCCACAAGGCGGCGTGTTCCGGCCCATCACTCTCCATGTTCTGAGTCGCAACATCCTGTGATCTGGATCCTCGGGGGTCAGTAGGCTGCAGATCAAGCTTAAATCTCCACCCTGAAACACGTTAAAATTCGTACTGAAATCCAAACACTTACCATTTCCCAACACGACGATGACCGCAAACACCCGGCTCAAGGTTCCATGCTGGGAAGCAGCTACATAGAGCTGATCTAGAACAGATGTCCAGATGCCGGGTGTGTACTCGGGAACCCTCTGCAATTTCTATCGATGTGGTGGTGGTGGCACCATGTGGGAGCCAGCACTTCTTTTATATTTGGGGAAGGGGCATTCAGGACTCCTCGGTTGTGTTTGGTGAATATCGCTTTGGGTTTCCCCCAAGTGGCCACCATATTGCCTTTCAGGACCACTGTTGTTTAGAAGTTAATCATTTAGCTTTGTATTTGTTGATTCCTTTTTGTATTGCAATGTTTTGTTGGTTTAAGGCCAAATGTCTGCCTTTGTACACACGAAGTGATATAATGCACTAATTCCTGGTTTGGGGCAGTATTCAGGAATTCAGTGCCAATGGTCAGCTGACCTAATGTTGCTGAGCCTCGACCTGAACAACTGAAGCAACCCCAGTTCATAAGGCTGCCTCCAGAGCTGTACCAAAGTGCACCCAAGCATTACATTTTGTTTTACTTTTGCACCCTACAACAAATCTTGACAAATCTATCAATGGTAAACAATAGCTAGTCTTAAATCACATTTGGTTATTATTACGGTGGCTTAGTGTTTAGCACGTCCATGTCACAGCAAGAAGGCATGGGTTCGCATGGAGTTTTGCATGTTTTCCCTGTGCTTGTGTGGGTTTCCTCCATGTACTCCGGTTTCCTCCTATAGTCCAAAAAAATAATGCACAGTAGGCTAACTGGCTGTTCCAAATCGCCCCTAGGTGTGAGTGTATGTGAATGGATGTATGTGTGTTGGCCCTGCGTTGGCCTGGCGAGCTGTCCAGGGTGTACCCTTCCCTCGCCCAGAGTCGGCTGAAATGGGCTCCAGCCTCCCCACGACCCTAATTGGGATTAAGCGGCTTAGAAAATGAATCAATGAATATTTTGACATGCTTTCCGAATTTTCTTGTTCTTATTTTTTCATCATTATGAATCTGGCTGTGTCAGGGCTCTCACGGTGGAGAGTGTGGTGTTTGCAGCAATTCAGGGATAGCCATTATCACCTCAGAATAAACCTCTATTTAGCAATTACCATGACAACATTTGGAGATCGAAACCTTGGCGGGTTGCTCTTCTGTGCCTCATGAATTGGAGCAGAACCGCACACCCTTTTGTGCAATGTACCGGCACAAATTACGTCCTCAAATTCATGACCTTGATTCAGAACAGCAAAAAAAAAAAAAGAAGAAGAAGAAAGAAAAAAAAACAATCTAACATTTCTACACAATTACTTAGCAATGAATAAATGAGGATGGAATTGGACTATTTGTTTTTAATTAGGCCTTCAGAAAATATGAGGCAATTAACTGACTCTCTCCATCATATCCCCCCGTTTTGGGGAAGAGCGCCAGCTTTATTTGCCAGAATAGCATCATGTGATCATGAAGTAGTTCATCAGAGCAAAACATGTACGTAAGAGGCTGGCACCCTTTGGCTGGGAGGCAGCCATGCTTGCTTCTGGGTCTCTTTCATCCTCCCTTATGACCACTTGCTCACAGAGAGCAGCAATTTACCGTGCCAACTGGAACGCATGAGTAACACATGCCTCTGTTCTAATAAGCAGATCCGAACTGAACTAGGCACATACACACTGCCTTTTTCCTGAACGTTTACTGAAGTGATCGTGCCTTTTAGCCATTTATCTGAGCGGCAAAATAATAAAGAATTCAAAGATGATTTACTGTATATAACATTACATGATTTTCAGTGGGCGGTACGGTGGCATAATGGTTAGCATGTCCGCTTCACAGCAAGAGGAGTCCCAGGCTTGGCGAGGGTGTTTCTGTGTGGGGTTTGCATGCTCTCCATGTGCTTGCGTGTGATTCCTCCGGGCACTCCGCTTTCCTCCTACAATCCAAAGACATGCACATTAGGCTAATTGGCTGTTTCAAATTGCCCCTTGGGGTAAGTATGAATGGTTGTCTCTGTGTGTGTGTGTTGGCCCTGTGATGGACTGTCGAGCTGTTCAGGGTGAACCCTGCCTTCACTCAGAGTTGGCTGAG
>JAQMYF010000027.1:4973041-4989775 GCA_030014195.1 Neosilurus mollespiculum
TGTGTGTGTGTGTTGGCCCTGTGATGGACTGTCGAGCTGTTCAGGGTGAACCCTGCCTTCACTCAGAGTTGGCTGAGGAAGGCTTCAGCCTTCACGCGACCCTAGTAGGATTAAACAGCTCAGCAAATGAATGAATGGCACAGTATATTTAACACTTATTCTCCTCGTGCTCTGTGGATATCAGTGAATGGGCGAATTGAATATTCTCAACCTAACTGAACAGGTTGTGGATGAACTGGAACACCGACTATACCCCAGATCTCCTTGCTTGACATCACTGCCTGACCCTCACTAATGCTGTCTGGGCCACAGCCATGCTGTATACTCATTCATTTGTTTTCTAAGCCGGGCGGGAAGGCTGCCGCCCATCTCACCTGACTCTGGGCGAAGGTGTGGTTCTCCCTGAACAGCTCGCCAGGCCATTGCAAGGCCAACACACATACAAGCATTTACACTCACACCTAGGGGCGATTTGGAACAGCCAATTAGCCTAATGTGCATGTTTTTGGATTGTTGGAGGAAACCAGAGTACCCAGAGGAAACCCACGCAAGCACAGGGAGAACATGCAAACTCCAAACAGAAACACACCCCCCCCCCGGGAATCGAACCCAGGACCTTGTTGCTGTGAGGTGAATGTGCTAATCACTGTGCCTCCGTGCCGCCCCCATGGCTAATATATATTATTATTCTGTCTATGTAAGAGTCACATAGTATAAACCACTCGGTTTAGGCATATCAATGCTGTGATATTTAAGAATATTAATAATTTTACAAGTTTAACTTTTAAAAAAGGTTTAAAAAAAATAAAAAATAAAAAAAACAGCATATGACAGGAATAAGAAACCAGAGCACTCAGCAAGCGCAAACCTTCACCAAGGGTAAAATAAAATAATAAATAAATAACTAAGTACACAGCACCCCCAGCTGGACTTGCTGTAATACCACATGTCCCAAAAAAATATCCTCCTAGCTCACAATGTTAAAAAATCCTTTTAAAAAAAATTCCTGAATCCTGAATCTGATCGGGTTCATCTCCAAAACCGAATGGAGACGTCCTTGTCCACAACTAGCATAGAGGTGCATAGAATGGAGTCTAAATCGCCTACCTGATGTGTAGGTAATCTGTGAGGGGAGCACACGGAGATGCACCAGGGTGCCAATAGTTCCCAAACTTCCTAGCTAGTAATATCAGAAATCAGAAAACGTGCTGACACAAGAGATGTGTGTACGTGTGCGTGAAGGGGAGGAATGAGGAAGAGAGCCTGCATCATTACATGGAGAGATAATGGAAGCATATCGATTGCTCTCAGCTGGGATTCCAATTTCATGTTTAAAACAGCACCAATTCTCATTAGGCAGGCAGCCATCGGGGGCAAGGACACAGCGGAAGATAAGAGTGGGGAGAGAGAGCGAGAGAGAGACGAGAGATGAATCCACTTGCCATGTAATGCAGACTCTATTTCAAGTTAGTCTTCTTGACTCTGAGGATAGTTTAGGTGACTATTCTTTGGTCTTGAAAAAAAAACATTAATGGGAGTAGAGGTTATGGCAGAGGAGGTGAGGGGAGGTCAATATTTGTGGCATGATCCATGGTAATGAATATTTTTGTTTATTTAGTTATTTGTTTTTTGAGCAGGAGAATGAAAGGCGGTGTTGACTGTGGCTCCGGTAATTGCCTGCTATTCGATTTCACATATCTATCATGGAACAAATAAAAACATACCCTGTAACCCAGGGGTTTCACAACAATTTGTAACCAGGCACCCCTCACTGTAAAAGAAAATCAATTCCTTCCACTAACCCCCTCAGTTCCAGTGCATTTCAACACCATTATGCTGATTTATTTGAGAAATAGAGCACTTTATTCTGTAATGTCTTCGATTGTATGAACACATTTGTTGTATGGAAGCAGTTGAGCACGCTAATAAGAGCGATAAGAAATTATAAGAAAAGGATTAACAATTACTCACCAAAAACAGCTGGATGTCAGTGATTATTCCCAGAGACGGAGCGTTGCGACGTATACTACACAGGAACATAAAAAAGCAAACTAAAACAAATTTTAGCAGGTTTTTTTTTTTTTTTTTTTACATATTTTAACCATGAAACAGGCAGGTCATGTGAGCTCTGCATGGTGCAGTCAGAGCTTAAGCGCTGTGTAGCTAATGGTGTATTTTCAAACCCATTCAAAGTTTGCCTTCAGAGGCGCCTGCTCCAAGTGACCTCAAGTGTCCGTCATTTTGATTCAAGCAATATCCACTAGGAATAATCCTTAGATGACAGACCAGTCAGAGTGCATCGTTCCTGTATATTCTGATGATAATTATAATAATTTCCAACGCAATAGAAGGAATTAATCTCTCTCTCTCTCTCTCTCTCTCACTCACACACACACACACAGTTTAGTACAGATCTATGGAAAAAAAAAAAGTGTTTGGAGTTTGCAGAAGTCATGATTAACACTGCCTACCTGATCCCTGTTGTCCCAATTATATTTCTGTGATCTTTCACTGTTTTTTCTTAGCCCTGAGCAGGGAGCTGAGCACGTGTGTGTGTGTGTGTGTGTGTGTGTGTGTACATGTGTGTTGCTGTGAGCAGAGCAAGACAAATGATGAGCAGAATGTGCTGAACATGAAGAAAAGATAAATTAGTATTGGTTCTGCACAGAGTTTAGCTTTATTTTCTGATTACCCTGCCAAAGACACTAGCATGAATAAAAGAAAACATTAAAAAAACCCCTCACCAGCGTTGCCATGTTCTCGGAGGTGAATACTGCCAAGATAGTTACAGACAAACTTTAGTCTTTACCCCCTTAAATAAAGATCTGTGACAAATGACTAAATCCAGTCTTACCATTAGGATAGAAAGAAAAGAGAAGACACTCTTGGTCCAGCCAATAGGATCACTGCACTGCAAAGAGGAAACCCAGTCTGTATGACAGACATTTTTAAACTGGACTCATCCTGCACTTGTTTGGAAAACCTCTGTTCTGGTCTATTGGTGTCCTACAAGCAGCAGCAGTGACGCTGTCCATGTTGTAGTGGATCGAACTGAACACCCAAAGTAAATGCATGTGTGTGTGACCGACTGATCGTTTCTGTTCCTGGACGTCTGCCAGTTCTCCACTTACAGCTCATTTCAGGCCTTACTAATTACTTTTTTTTTACTATTTACTAATTAAATTGTTCATTATATTATTCCGAACAACACATACAACCTTTATTTCAATGCTGCAGGGTGTGTTGATTGGAACATAAATACAATATTCAGAATAAACTGATAATCTGTTTTAATAAGAAGCGCTCTTTCTTTTTTTTTTTTTTTTTTTAAAAGAAAGCTTGCTAGCAAGGTCCACAGTTCAATTCCTGACATTATAACAGCCGTCCATGGCAAGGGTATCTAATAGAGCAAAAATTGGCTCCATTTTCTGAATGGGCGGAGCTTACTATATCTATCCTGTCAATCAGAGTGCCACTAGCCAATGGGGGTGGGGGGGTATGTAAACTCATGTATGCAGAAGGGGGAGGATAGTGCTTTCCTCAAAGTGCATCATGAGCACTCACTCACTCGTTTGCTGAACCGCTTAATGCTACTACTAGGGTCGCAGGAAGGTTCGACCTGTCCAAGCCAATAGTGGACGAAGGCAGGGTACACCCTGAACAGCTTGGCAGACCATCACACGGCAAGTCACACTCACATCCAAAAATACAAGCAAACTGGAACGGCCAATTAGTTTAATGGGCATGTCTTTGGACTGTGGGAGGAAACTAGAATGCCTGGAGGAAAACCACGCAAGCACGGGGAGAATATGCAAACTCCACACATAACTGCCCCGTGCCTCGAACCCAGGACCTTCTCGCTGTGAGGTGGACGTTCTACACCATCAGCAGTTCAAATAAGCAGGTGGATGGAACACTATAGAATGTGGAAAAAAGTCCATCCATCTGTTATCTATACTGCTTCAGGGTCCTTGGGGGAGCCGGTCTCAACTGACTTCAAGCGAGAGGCAAAGAGCATCACCCTGAAGATGTCAGTAATCTACTGCAGGGTTAATACGGATGATAATATACATATATTTAGGGACAGCATCAAAGCGGAGCTTCCCATAAGGGTGTGTATACACTATATTAAGGACAACATCATCTGCATTGAGTTGGTTTACGTTTAACGACAAACAATTTCAATCAAACGTGTGGCAGGATTTCGAAGGCTACTTGAAGACTAACTTTTTTTTCCCCAGATGAAGCTGCATGACGCCAACACCTTCTTCTATCTATTTAATGATCCTGAATATCTTAAATCTGCAAGGGGGAAAAAAAGAAGAAGAAGCAGAAGAAAAGTCAACCCTGTACATATATATCACGTAATACCACACTTAGGGGTTTGGCAGTGACTAATTGTGAATTAAGTTCATAGGTCACTGAAGCTGAAGCTTGCCATGGCTCGGAAACCTGGTATCATCATCTCTAGAACGGATCGTCGTCTTAAAACAACACTCACTCGCAGAAACGCTCCTTGCACTTGAACCCAGGACCTTCTTGCTGTGAGGTGGATGTGCTAAACACTACACCACCGTATATTTAATTTATTTTGTGTAGATATTCCAAATAAAGTGAACAATACTATAAATTCCCAGATGTAACACTCACCTCATAAATCCCTAATTAGATCAAGTTTATACTATCTTGTCTGAAACTGATGCTAGCCATGAGGGGCATACTGATAGAATTTCACAATATGTCGACCATTTGAAGATAAACACTTATGCGAGCACAATTCACAGATTTTATATCTAAACTAAATCAGGTTACACGGTTAATAATGCTAATTAATCTACAAAAACAAACCAGCACTACAGAATGTGAAAAGGGGTGTGACTTCTTATGTAAGGTTCTATATTATCTGTTGAATTCCTGTGTTTTCATGCATCTGTAGATCTTTCGTTCTCTTACCCATACCTGTTTACCTATGATTTTGCCATGGACATAGATTTCTTAATGTCAAGCAAATTAGAAGGAAAAAACGGGAGTCATTTTCACCTGTAATGTAATGCACTAGGGTGGCGTAGTTTCCATCTTCAGAAATGTCAAAGCAAACTCGCTGAGTTACAGAAGAGCAGCAGACTTTATTACAAAAGACAAAATCAGACACGAATGAAAGATAACATGAATTTAATTAAAAAAAAAAAAAAAAATGTATTATAAAACCTTGTTTACAAATTTGTCTCCAGGGAATCTTATAGTATTATCATCATCACTATTATAAACATCGTATTATTCATGTGATAGCTATTAGCCTCATAAGCTAGCAATCTTTATTTCAGTACTAACCACATTCAGACAACCAGCTATCAAAAATTTGTTTGTCATTGAACACAATGACCAAATGGGACAAATAGCCACCAAACATTACCTCTGTACCTCTGAAGCCACACCACATTATTAATGTAACCCACCCCCTATTTACCACCTCACATTATTTTTTTTGTATTCCACCCCCAACTGGCCACCCCACATTATTTCTTTATCCTACCTCCAATTATCTACCCACCACCTATTATTTCTTTATCCCATACATAACTGGCTAATCACTCCCTATTGGCAACCTCACATTATTTATGTACCCCATTCCCAACTAGCCACCTCACATTCCCTCTCCCTCCTACCTCCCAAATTGGCTACCACACATTTAATGTGTATCTCACCCCCAACTGGCTAATCCACATCATGTCTCTCATCCTTCACCAATTGACCACCCCACATTATTTCAGTACCCCACCTTGGTCTCCCAAACATGACGTTTTCATTCTTGAATAATTAGTAAAAAGTAAAGCAACATGAAATATATATTAAATATTTATTTCTGTTGAGTTCAGGGCGGAAGAACGACAAGGACCCTCACCCATTTTCTTAAATATTTCAGAGTCGCATTTTAAACCGCTTAATTGTATTCTGAGAAAACTGAGGGACTTGTGGATTAAAAATCGATAATCAGCGGTAAATTTGTGTTTCTCTCTTTCTCTCGCCATCTATCTCTTCTCTTTTCTCCTCTCATTAGGAAGCAGGTGTTCGGGAGTTCAGCAAGATATCGATCCAACGGCCTCGTCAAAGCAGAAGATGTGAGGCAGCATTCAAGGAGGCTGCAGTGGCAGCAGAGAGTTGACAGCTCAATCACACACACACACACACACACACACACACACACACACACACACACACACAAAATCATGTGGCTGAAAACTCAACTCAGTGCAACAACTTCGAATTACAAACACATACGCACCTTACTATCCTTACAAGTAACATGATTACCTTTGCCACTTGGTGGGGGAGGTTATGTGTTTACCAGTCTCTGTTTGTCCGTTTGTCTGTTAGCAGAATTTAAAAATTACTAAACCGATTTTGACCAAAGTTGGTGGAGGGATGGGGTATGGGCCTGGAAAGAACCCACTAAATCTTAGAGGTGATCAGTGCACGGGATCATATTGAACAAATGAACCTCAAATCAACATGTGATATCCGATGCCCACTAGGGGGAGACATTTCATTATAATTCTGCCAAGTTATAATAATCCATTTGTGCTCGGCGGAGGTAGTTTGCACTCTGGAGCTAAGTAATACCCTTGCCCTATCCTTGCGGCAATATTTGCTCCTCACATTTTCAGATTCAAACACAAACTATGTTTATAATTCTATCTTTAGTGGAAATTTCCACTGACTTCTGTCTTCCCAGCCCGAGAAGTTATAAAGAGATAAAACTGTATCTTGCGCACACACACACACACACACACACACACATAACTACTTCACCTTATCCTCTATGCTCTGCTGTGGAAAATTCCATTTACCCAAGACTCATCCACAGGTTGACAGACAAACACACATTCCTTCCTCCCTCCCTCCCTCTCTCCCTTTCTCCGGTTCAGAGCTGTCCATGACGGTCCTGCTTTAAATAAGCCGAGTATAGCGGTCTTTGTGCATCACCAAGATAAGAGACACCACTCTGAACCACTGAGGATTAAAGAAGCTCTTGAAGGGATAATGTCAATACCGCTGGTCATGGGACAGATACACCACTGACAATCTCACCTTTTGCCTGCCTTCCATATGCATATCTCACTGATCTGAGATCTGAAAGGTTACATTTGGAGGCACGGAGTTCACCCAGGGCACGAGATAAAGCTTTAAAGGGTGCAAACTGGTTATGCCTGGAGTGTGAAAAGATGTTTGTCTTATATCTTTATAATAATGAAAGCTATCTTCTACTTCAAATTTATAACAGAAAAGAAAAATATTGCATTCAAGTGCACCGAGTTGCCACACTGGGGGTCATTTCGGTATTGCTGGGTTGTTTTTGTGTATGTATGTGTGTGTGCTTCTGCGCACATGTTGAGAAAGTCCATCTAGCCCACAAAACCCTAAAAGGCAAACCTGCAAGCTGCAACACACCGTGTTCTGACACCTCTTCATACCACTTACTTTTCTAACCTTTTGCTGGCTCCATCCCTACATTTTTGACACCGGTTGCTGCCATTAAAGATGAACATTCACTAGTGAATATCCGATGTGTTTAATCAGTTCATTCTGGCTGAATACAAAGGATTCCCAGAGAAGCCACCTCAGCTAAACTCATGGGCTTAGTCTCTCTTATTCACCTGGTTTACATCTTGTTTTGTGTCTCTTCATGATAAGACTGAATGACCCGGGGAACGATCTTGTGCATGCGAGATAACTCGGCAGTGCAGCACTGATACGTATAAAGCAGAAAAGTCCGAGGTCAAGTGTTAAGAAACAGGAGAAGGCATAAAATTTCAAGAAGAATAAAAAAAAATCATCATTAATATCATGGCGCCCAGTCCAGGGGTCAGTCATGTTTACGTACAGGAGGTATCAAACGGTTTCAGAAAGGCATTGTGGGTGATTCCATTCTATTGCCAAGGGATAATACTGTATATCGTGTTTATTTTATATACCTGCTAAGTGAATGGGCCCCTTTAAATACAAAATAAGGCGATACTTTCCCATGAAATAATAAAATGCTGCGCTGTAAACATTTGATATGTTTTCTATGTTCTGTTGTGAATAAAATATGGGTTTATGAGATTTGCAAATCATTGCATTCTGTTTTTAGTTATGTAACACAGTGCCCTAATATTTTGGGAATGAAGGATCTAGTAGACTTGTACTTTGGGATGGTCGACTAATGGTGCAGTTTTGAACACTCTTACTGTCACTCACTTTTTGCCGAACCGCTTAATACTATTAGGGTTTGCCAGTAGGCTGGAGCCTATCTCAGCAAATCCTGGGGGAAGGCGGGGTACACCCTGAACAGCTCACCAGACCATCGCAGGGCCGACCCTGTTCTGAAACGTCTTTTGTGTTCTCGGAACATCTTTTGAGTTGTAATATGATATCTCTCGGATTATTTGACACATTCATGTTCATTTTCTTTGAGATTACTTTGAGAAAACCGCAACACATCAGATTTGGAGGCCAAGAGTGTCAGGAAAAAATGTCTACAACTTCTCAGATTATTGGGTGTTTTGGGTTTTTTTTTTTTTCTTTTCAAAGTAGTATTTACAACAAGAAAGGTTCATGTTCATTCCCCTTTGTTTCGCAAATAAAAACTATGTGGAATACACACTTCTTCATTCGATTCCATGATTCACATTTATATGGTGCTGTTCAAGGTCAAAGATCTAAGACACTTATGTATAAAGAGTTGTTGTGTAACACATAACACCCCCACCCCAATCAAACCCCAACATGCTCGTTAAATGTACCCAAAAATACCGACGCTCTAAACGGCCCTCTTGACACCCCTGCTCTGGATCTAGCCTTTCAATTACTTTCCTTATCAGAAAACTCCCAGCCCTATTAGAGCATGTACTGAAGTTAATTAGAGAACACAGTCTCAGAGGATTACAGAGGCATGGGTGTGAGGGTAATGAGTCTGTATGTGTGTCTACAGATGGTCAGTACGCAGCCTGCTAATGAACATCCTATCAAACAGTGTGTACAGAGGGATTATACACATGAGCAAGCCGTCACGCTAGCCGAGCATTCTGGAAAGTGCGTAAAGGAACAGGCACGTTGGGATTTCCTTACCAACGTGCCTTGCTTAGAAAGATGGACATCAAGAAGAGCTATAAAAGTTGCCCTGCATTTCTGGACAGCTTTCCATCTTTAGGGTCGTTCCAGTATCGTATTAGCTGAAGTTCATTAAGTAGCCTCTTACAGGCCGCACAGGAATCACGCCAAAATGATTCCAGATGGCGTGAGGAATGCATGTGAAACTGGTTATTAACGGGACATATTGTGGAATATAAAAAAAAACACTGAAATAATGAACAATATCCTCTTAAATTTAGGATAAGAACAAAATTGCCATTACTCATCTGCTCTATTGATGCTTTTACATGCCCTCTGAACAACTTGCGCAAGACGAAAACAAACCACTGGAGGAAGAGGACGAGCCCACCTGCTGTGAAAGCCTGAGAAACGACCTGACTATGACCATCTGTAAAGCCTCCTACTTGATGCCGATTGTGTCCAGGCGGCAAGTTACGCCCGGAACAAACTGAAAGTGGAGCAAGTAGTGTCCACCGGGTGTTCCGGGCGCTGGTTGTTCCGGCACAAGTGCCCACGTGAAAGCAGCTTTTGATGCCAACGAAGATGAAGTACGAAAGTTTCAGCCGTCAATAACACTAAGCTAAGTTCAGTCCAGAGCTCTTTACACTTTACACCTGCAATCTCAACAACAACACCACACGATGACAGGATGTACCTTCTCTTGGAGCTGTTCCGCAATATTAAACAAAGCAGCAGATGATTAAAACGCTAGACGGGGAATGCTTATTAAAAACATCCAACTTCAGCTTGGTAACAGTCACTCTGCCTTGCATCAGGCCACATCACACCATTCAGCTGTACATTACTTTCCTTCAAGAGCACATCAAGTGTTGTATTCTTGACTTAGCATTTCAAAGTAATTGGTAGGCTATTTGGTGGACTTACAGTGTACCTTGTAACCCTTTTAGCCTTTACAGAAGAAGCTTTGTGTTGCTGCCGTGGTGTAGTCATGAGTGGCTCATTACCGTGAAAAGTTCCTGTTCCTTATCTGAATAGGAACAGTGTTCTCTTTATGCTCTATTAAACCTACTGTTCATTATTCAATGACTGGCCATTAACCCATCAGGTGGAATACGAGGCAGAAAAGAATTGCACTGTTGGCTAATTTGCTCACGTGGTACGTAAATATTCAGAACATGCTCAGCGTGTTTACCTCCCGGGTCTTATAATGAGGGCTTACGAATTTTGTTTCAGATTTGACAGGGGTGGGTATTGAAAGGAAATCATAACGCTTCAACTTACAAAAAAATTGTAGATAATTGTGCATTTCCAACTTTGTCAAAGCAGGGGGGGCGGGGGGGGACCCAATATGGGTGTGACTGCCAGGTGTTCACATACTCTTGTGTGTATTGTACTAAAAAGTTGGGGAGTTTCTACCAGTTAAATAATTTTCATTATTATACTGAGAAACTTTTTCCTTTTAAAGCAGTGATGGAAAAATCCTAAACAAAAACCTAAGCAGGCTATTTATGAAACGATACATGGCGACCTGACCATTTCCCCTGCAACCTGCACATGTAACGTATACATTAAAGCTGGGATTGGTAAATTTTTAGCTACATACACAGACTGTTATACTGCATAAAATGGACTTTACAACCCATCAGCGTTCAGTAATTTGTGACATAAAAGTACATACAAAAATCTATCATCTGTGGCCACTGTAATCCTGTAAAAACCCAGGAAAATCACTGCCTGGCAGTCCACTAGGAAATATCCAATCAAATGCTCCCATGTCTTCCTACCATGCATGAACCAGCAGTCAGAGCAGAGCTCGTGCTTGTGAAAGGGGGGGAAAGGAGTGGCTGTAGAAGGGGCTCCAAAGGCAAGAGAGGGTTTGCCAGAGCCCTGAAGAGATGCTACTTTCATAGTTTGCTAGCTTTCTATATTACCGACCCCAGCTTTAATACATTTGTGCATACTTTTAAGTATTGATCATGCAGCAACATCATTTTGAATCGTCACCGACCCAGAGTCAGTTATTCCGAGTTAATTAAGGAAAATGAATATACTCTGGTTTCCTTTTTTTTTTCCAATGACACATTATGGGTTTTATGGTTATCAGTGTGGGGAGTTTTTTGTATTTCATTATTTATAATTTATCTTAACTGACTGCTCGCCTCGGCGGTTGCAAATTCATACCAACACATTAATAACATTTCCTAATGCATTTCAGATTCTGTGATTTATCTCTCTTGATTTATATTGATTAGGTTTTATGTATCGTGTTGTGCAGCATAGTGCCATTGTCCTGCTAGTGGCCAGGGACCCCGGCACAGGTAGGACTTAAAACTTGTTTTTATGATGTATAAGTTATAGGGTTTTTTTAAATTGTTTGTTTATTTTTGGAACTAAAAGAATAATATAATATAATAAATATAATAACAATGACACTGTCCTGCATCATGGCTAATGTAGCAAACAAGCCTTATATAGATTCTGGTTTTAACTACCCATGTGCTCTGCTTACGATATGCAAGTCCTTATCTGGTTTCTTATCAGTGTTCCTTAATAACAGCATGTCTATCAGCACTCCTCTTAAAGGCGTTCTATAGTAAAGGATTGTGTATCAGCACTTCCAAAGTTTCAAAGTCATCAGCGACCTGATTTTTGACCTTTCAAGGTTGCACAAGGTCAAAGGTAACTGTCATTTGAAAGCATATATATGGTTTCCTATCTGTCCCTCGCTGCACTGATCTGTCTATGTCACTTTGTTTACATAAAACTTTGTTTTGTTCTTACATAAGAAATTCAATTTAACAAATGGGTCAATTTTAACAACAACTATGTGACCTTGCTCTGAACTTGAACTTTGACCCAGACATTCCAAATTAGTATAATCTCCGGGACTCAGGTAGGGTAGCGTCCCCACCAAGTTTGGTGAAAATCCATTCATGGATGTTGTTAGAATTTTGCTCACAGACAAACTGACTCGAGCGCGGGTGATTAAAATACCTCTGCCAAAACTCACAACACCGCTGAGACATTTGCCTTACACTCATAAAGGCCTTCTGCCAAAACCATGGGACGAATGAGCCAGTGAAGCCAAAGCGGCGCTGCAACCACAGTGCCTGAGTGGCATACCGCCTTATATAAGCCTTAACTACGTTTTAAAGTACTTTGAGTATGGCTAGTTAGATAAAACTGTGGTGCAAGACCAACATGCCAAACATTTAACTTCCCCTGTATGCTTACTCACTTCCATGAGCGTCCTTTAAACACTCAATACCATTTTATAGGTGCCTCATGTCAACCCTTCTCTAATCTATATCCTTATCCGCCCCCTCCCTTCCTCTCTCCATAATCTCTTAAGTCTATGGTAATTGCTTTTCCCTTCAGTGTTAGCGCGCTCATCTAATTTCTCTTTCTTCACCTTGCATATCCACATTATTACACCTCCTGACCCTACGTACTGTGTTATATGCTCAAACATGCTTCTTTCTTATTAACCTGTTTCTTTATACCAACAGATAGGAAGAATTCTCACTACCATGTGTTATCAGACAGGTTTGCCGTAACCACTTATTGCTTTTGACCAACTCATTGCTGTTGGTCCTGTAGGCTTAGGCAATGTTTAAGGATGCATGAATGTACCACCCGAGTCTTCCTACTACTTTTTTCCTCTGTACTGTAAGCACAGTGGAATAGTGGTTAGCTTATACACTCCAAAGCAAGAAGGTGATGGGCTTTTGTCCCGGGCTCGGTGAGGGCGTTTCAGTGTGGAGTTTGCATGTTCTCCCCCATGCTTGCATGGGTTTCCTCTGGGTACTCCGGTTTCTTCCCACAGTCCAAAGACTGGCTGTTCCAAATCATTCCTAGGCGTGATTGAGAGTGTGAATGGTTGTTTGTGTTTTGGCCCTGCTATGGACTGGTGAGCTATTCAGCCAGGATACGCTCCAGCTTCCGCACAACCCTAGTAGGATTAAGTGTTTGGGCAAATGGGTGGATTTGGAAGCTATTCATATATACCATTTCCTATTTCTAGCTCCATTCCCTATGGCTCAGCTCACATGGTTTTTGAGCAAGAAGGCTAAACAGATTCAGCACAACTACAGTCTGGTGATGGAAATAGCAGGAAATGTGGATTCACAGATAGTTTGCTGCACTGTCTAGTGGAAGAGGTCCATAAGGAGTCAGATACAAGTGGACTGTTTCCTGTGTTTCTCAATTCGTTGTTAAGTTTTCATTCGACTTAAGAGTGTGAATTCATTTAAATAATTTCTAAAAAATAAAAAAGAAACACTTTTCACCTGTTTTTCTGCACTTTTTTTCTTTGAAGCTTGTTGTTTTTTAACTGGATGCAATTAAAGTGGAGTTTGGCAGGAAGGCTATCTAGCTTCTGATCTGCTTCTTTAGCAGATCGTTCCATGTTGCACTTGTGCAGTCTCCACAAAATCCCCTTTCTTCCTTTCTGCATTAGTTTCTCTGGAACACTGTTGCCAGGTTACAGAGGCTTCCCCCCAGAGCATCACTACTTCTACATCACTGGAGAGGCATTTGGTGTGGATTCAATACATGCACACCTTTTTTCCTGGACACTGATTCAAACACTGGCTGTTTTCAGACACTCTGTTCTGTCAGTCTGCCTACCAGATGAATGATTTATTAATAGTTTGTTTATTAGCACATTTTTTCAATTATTTTGGATCGACTGATGGACACGGTTCGTGAAAAAAGGTTTGTGACTTTAACGGATTAAAATCAGTTCTTCATCTTGCATTTTTAAATTTGACATCTGTGTATAAGAGGTTCTCTCACTATTACTTTCCTGATAACTATACACACAATATTAACACCAGTATTGGCGATTATAGAGATGACATTGACAAGAACATTCTGCAAGGCAGAAATAAAATTGCCACAAAAACCCAAGCATCGAACTGCATGCTTCAGCAATGCAATTTTTAATTGCATTTTTTTACAACCTTATTGGCCTTCATACAGCTTTACCAGAATAACATACAAAATAAATGCAATTATACAAATATATGAATACACAATGAAGGACCAAAAGGGTAAGGTGCATATGGGACCAAAAGGGCACCTTCCTGCTAAAAAAAAAAAAAAAAAAAAAGAAAAGAAAGCCATACAAGTAAATCTATTTGTTCTATCTAACGTCCCTAAAGATTTTGGAATGATGTTAAGTAGCCACCACAGTGGATTTTTTCCCCCCTCACACTATTTTCCCTTACCACTGACTCACAGTCAGGCGATCACAGGCTGTCCAGATGGCATGTCATTTTGGAGAGAATGTAAAGATAATATTAGCTGGCTACTTTTTTGCTTCCATGTGTCTCAAGAAGACCCAAGGAACCTCGGACAAAATCTGTTGTATGTTACTTTATAATAACTGCTACAGCCCTTCAGCTCAGAAAGCAGGAACATGGAGTGTTGTCAGGTCCTGCATCTCTGTATCAAACTAAATAAATAAATAAATAAATAAAATCATAAGTACTGCCATTTATATAATTAAAAGCAACCAGGAAATGTCCCATGCAAATGTTCCTGTTAGTAAAAACATGCAAGATAATTCTGACCGGTTCACAGTACGGACCTGTGGTGTATATGGTGATATATTTCGAAACAGCAGCACCGGGTACTCCGGTTTCCTCCTACAGTCCAAAGACATGCATATTAGCCGTTCCAAATTGCCCCTAGATGTGAGTATGACTGTGAATGGTTGTGTGTGTGTTGGTCCTGTGATGGTCTGGCGGGCTGTTCAGGATGTACACCGATTTCGCTCAGTGTTGGCTGAGATAGGTCCCAGCCTCCCCACGACCCTACCAGGATTAAGCGGTTCAGAGTGAGTAAGTGAGTGTGTATATTTTAAAACTGGAAATCATTATATTATAAAAGAAATAACTCGCCCAAAAGTTGCCAAACAGAGCAAATCATGTACATTTATAGGATAGGCCATGGCTTTGGAAAATACTGTTTTTATTAAATTCTTTTTGTTTATTGATGTTATGTTAAAATAAGCTGTTCATTTTCACAAGTCTTTTCATTTACCATTAAGGAGATATTACAGAATATATAATATATGTCATTTAATTAAAAATATCAGTAATACAAAAGAAAAGCCTCTTTTTTTTTTAATCTCTATTCAATTTTAAATTAAACAACAATTTTTTTCTTTTGGATTCAACTTAACAATAATGCCCGATAAAGTTACTTTTAAAAGGTGGTTATGAAAAGAACAGTATCAATTAACAGCTCTAACATGGGCCTGCTTCGCTCATAAACACATTTTCACAGCTCAGGGCCTGTACCAGCATGCAGATATTTTGTTCATAAACCATAATTGGATTTGTTAGGACGTTAAAAAAAATAAAATAAAATAAAAAAACCCCACATAGATCATAAAGCAATTCCTGTGCTGTAATAATTTAGCAGGGGATATGCTTGAGGAAAATGTATCTGTAAGTGTTAATGTGTTAATAAGCAATGAAGCACTAACAGGCTGAGGCAAACCACCCCTACCATTAGGTTCATGTAATGTGCTAGTCTAATGTAATGCACAATTAGCAGCAACCACTAATTTCTCCATTACAGAATACATCAGCTGAGGTTCTGTATGGCATTAAATGTCATTAGAAGGCCAGTTGACACATTAGATGCAAGCAAATGACTTTGGTTGGGCATACTGAGACAACACTTGGCTACACACACAAACACAAACACACTCATCTGCGCATTCCTTTACATGTAGGAACGATGCCGAGTAGCCAATCCACCAACTGGCATATTTCTGGGCCGAGGAAGAAAACCAGGGACCAGGGACAACTAAAAGTAAACGATTCAGTGAGACAGAAATCCTTCCTTCAGTTAGTTAAACCCGAGTCAATAGCAAAAGCTGATATTCGAGTTGGTTTAATTAAACATCCCGCATTGACGAATTGACTGAGCCGTGGATGTGCAGCTGGCATTTTCTCAAACGTAACCAATTATTCCGCCTGGTCCTTAAAGAGTAGTCATTAAGAGGAAAGTTAAAAGCATATGTGTCTGCGATACTCTTCTTGCCTCAGTAGAAATCGATTAATGGTTTGTCATGTGCTTCTTTTCTAGTAAATTACAACCACAAAGGGTGTAAGGGATGGAAACTATACAAAATAATGTACACCCAAATTTGCTGAAGGGTAGTTGCACTTAATTAGTTTTTAATTTAGTCAGAAGCTTTCATCCAAAGTTAGGAATTTTTTGGTGTAAGAAAAGTAAATTTGGATGGTGTGTCTTTGAATGTTGTAGCATTACAGCTTCCCTTAACTGGACCTGAGAGAATCAAAACTATTCCAGCTTTGCACAAAGTACGCTCCATGAGGACATGGTTTGTCATGGCTGGAGTGGAAGTGTGGATATTTAGTAGCCTGACCTCAACCAGAAAAAAGGGCACTCTCACCTGACATCAAAAATGTTCCTGTGGCTCTCAGCAGCTACGCTCCAAAATCTAGTGCAAAGCCTTCCCAGAAGGGTGGAGGCTAGAAAACAAACAAACAAAAACATAGGGAGGGGGGTTGTGGGTTATCAACGGCTGGCCATGTCTCTCACTGTGGTGTTTCTGCCCTGCGATGGCCTGGCGAGCTGTCCAGGGTGTACTCTGCCCTC
>JAQMYF010000027.1:5008322-5018554 GCA_030014195.1 Neosilurus mollespiculum
CCACTTAATCCTAATTAGGGTTGCGGGGATGCGGGTGCCTATCACAGCTGACTCTGAAGGAGCAGTACACCCAGGACAGCTCGCCAGGCCATCAAATGCCAACACTCATACAACCATTCACACTGTCACTCACACCTAGGTGCTATTTGCAACAGCCAATTAGCCTACTGTGCATGTTTTTGGACTGTGGGAGGAAGCCAGAGTACCCAGAGGAAACCCATGCAAGCCTGGGGACAACATGCAAACTCCACACAGAAATGTCCTCGCCGAGGCCGGGAATCTAACCCAGGCCTTCTTGCAGTGAGGCGGACATGTTAAACACTGCACCACTGTGCTGCCCTATATATATATAAAAATTTTTTTTTTTTTTTTAATACAATATATTGTAAGATAAGGTAAAGTCAGTTGGGTTTTTTTTACACCCGAGCCTACTGGCTCATCAGGCCAGTTAGCTTGTCACCGGTTTCTGAAGCATGAAGCAACTACAGCAGGAGTTCAATTCCTCCTGGATGGGACGCTAGTCCATCACAGATTACCTTCTTAGTATTTTTACTGGTACCCATTTATACTGCTGGGTGGACAGAGGCTCACCTGTGGTTAAGACCTTGCACAAGGGTCTTAGCACAGTGGGGGTCTAACAGGGATTCATACCCACAACCTCTCGATTAGGAGCCAAGCACCCTCACCACTGCGCCAACAGCCCCACTTAAATATAATATAATATTATGTAATTTTATTATTATTATATAATTCAACAAATAACAAAATGAAAGGATCTCATGATACGGCAGAGCTACAAATATTACAACTCACTCAGAAATATTTACCACATTTTCTGCAGAAGTCTGGATTGGACTCGAATTCAAGATCGAGCCAGGACTTTATTGGGATTATCTCAGACAGCATGACAGGCCATAATTTTGAAGGACCTCTGTGTAAAACTGGCTCAAGAACTCAAGTCTGTGTCTGGACTGCTACAGTAGAACTAAAGGACACCATCATCACCTCCTCTGCTACAAATCTTTCATCGTTATTCATTACTCGTTTCCACACACTCTTATGAGACTTTGCTTCTCGCTGCAGCTACAGGCGAACAGAATCACTCTGCGATCATTAAAAATTCATCCACTCCATTGGTGTATCTCCGAGCCGTCAGTCGAACCTGACAGTCAGCACCTTTTCTGGAAAGGTCAAATGATACTACAAAGAGAGAGCGAGACTGACTAATTCTCGACTTTATATGAAATAACGGGGAGCGCGGCTTCATTCCGATGTTTAGGATCCCTACACACCCCAGTGACAAGGCAGGAGAGGTCATTAACAGCTGCCGATATGCTGATTTAAGCATTCATCTCCAAAAACAGGTGTACGACTGCTGAATAGTAATGGCACTGCTGGATTTGGGGGTTTCTGGGGGGTGAAATCTTCTTTTTAGGAAGTTCAAGTTGAATAAGAAAGAGGATGACTTTGAAACCAAAGAGTTCAGAACACACTGAAGGGAAACACTGCTGGATATACGATGGGCAAAATTAAAGAAATCATAGAAGCTCGATGTTTAAAAAAAAAAGAAAAAAACTGCAGCGCTGTTTATTTTCTTCTGCAAAACATTCCAAAGGGTGACAGAAACACAATTTCCACCAACTGAGCTACAGATGCATTTCCTGCTGACGTAGCTCCAAGCTACAGGAAATGACAGCATACATTAGCGTCTGTGTCGTTTCAAGATGGTATATAGCATTGCCTTCAGCAGGATGTGCAAATGTAGACATGTTATTTATATGGAAATTGAATAATACACAATAATAATAAAAGGGTTTCATCAGGGTCCTTCAGTGCTGCTTTAGGTTGTACACCATACGCATCAGCATTGCTTCAACTACACATCCAAAATTTACGAATGTACCAATATTCCCTTGAACAGAAACTTGGGTGCAATATTGTAGATTCTCCATTAATACCAGCAAACAAAAAGATCTACAACCAGGCAAGAACCTTCCTGCTTTAACCCACTATGTTCAAGCCCTTCCACTGTAGTACTTGAGTACAGTAATGTGAAATGCTCCCTGGGCGTTCGACATAGACTAACACAGGTGAAACTGATTAGTACATCATGGCTTACTGCATGATCCTTTGACATTCATCTAGCAGCAAAAAAATACATCATTAGTTGTAATTATTTCTGATTAAGACACGTTACTACAGGTGGAAATTAAGACGTTTGGAGATAAATTACTTTTACTTTTTTGTTGTTGTTGTTGTATGTAACAGTTAAATTATTAAAATCCGAACAGAAAAAAAGCGGTTACTTGGCAAATGTTTTCCAATCACAACTGACAGATTTGTGGAAACTGAACAACTTTAAAGAAAGCTGAGATTCAAATTCTTTTTTTTTTTTTAATCCTCAACCAAAAATCTTAGGCTCTAAACAATTAAAATTTGACTTATATAAATTTCACATTCATTTCTTTCTTTGCTTTTACAGATATTGCCAAGGAAATTCTCAAAATGATAATCTGTTGGAATTATGGTAGATTTTACACTAAAACATGCAGATTACAGCATTTTTTATCAGCAATTTATGTATTACAGGAGAGAGGAGACAGCACAATGACTATAAAATTAAGATTTATCTTTAAAATCAAGTGAAGAATATTCCTTTTGGTTGTTTTTTATTCAGTACGTAAATCTATGATATTTAACTGGATTTAAACGGATAATTGGATATGACTTTTTTTATAACCCTATTGACCTGCAGTATCTTGCCTTATAACCGAACTACAACTATTTGCTCCACTAAGCTTAGATTTAAAAAAATTAATAAATAAAATAAATAAATGTATAAATTTTAAAAAAGTTTTGGAAACAACTACAAAGATGAGCAGGAGAATCGACCCATTTGCCCATCTGCTCAGGATCCCATAAGAGCCAGAGAACAGGCATGTAAATGACAGAAACAGACAGAAAAGTAAAAAAATTAAAATAAATTAAAAAATGTGATGTAAAAGAAATAAAATCAGTAAAAGGTGAAGTTCAGACAGAGAGAAAGAAGGCAGACCGAGTTGTCCCTTATTGAAGCAGGCGGAGGAAAATAAGATTGCGAACACTAACGGCCCATAACCGAGCCCTGATTAAACACTAAGTGGAGCCTGTAAGTATTAACACATTGATGCGTTTATAATTCCAGCCTGGCTCTTAGGGATAATTACGCCAATCTTGTCAGACGCCTCCTGATCTCCCCTGTCTCGCTCAGATATCTGACTTCCATTACGTTAGTAAATGAATCATTGCACCACTAGAATGTCATCTACTGGCAATCACAATTGCTATTAAACACATCCACTGAAGCAATGCACATGCTGATACACACACACACACACACACACACACCCCATCATCTCCACTTTAACCATTAATTCAGCTCTCTTACCGTCATCTAGTGCAAATCGTTCTGTTGCAGTAACATGACTGGAGAAGGAGTGGAGGAATATTAGACTAATTGCTCAATAAGAGACACATTAGGAGGGTGTTGTTGACCACTAAAAGGGGATCCGGTATCTGACCAGATTATACTTGCATGGATAATCCAACTATGTGCTTGTTTCTAGTAGGAATGGAGGCTGGACTTTAATAGACATTTAATGGACATTATTCTCAATATTGATACACGACACTTTTATTTAGCTGCAGGATATCAGAGTCCTACACCACAACGTGTAATTATTACAGCAAGACAGATCAAATGTACACAGTCAAGTAATGTAATGGCACTATCGGTATGTGTGGAGAGCTCCAAATATCTGGATTGGTATTTGGAGTGGGCGTGGCCTAAAACAAACACACTTTTGAAAGCTGATGATTTTTAATATCTTCGTTCTTTGGGGGGAAAAAACCAAATCCCCTGTCGTAAATCAGTCGCGTTTTGTTCTCAACCCATTCGCATATTATTAGCGCAAACAAAATGCGAATACAATACGAATGATATCAAAATACACAGAATATGGAGCAGGCCAGCAAGTCTCAAACTTTCCTCGCAGAGGTCTCCAACTTGTCGCTTTTCCTTGCGAGCAAAAAACAAATAGACTGCAAGCAAAACAACAACTTTGCGACCTTCTCCTCGTTTTGCCAAATTCGCAGAAATTCGGAACGTTTGAAAATTATTGCGATGAGTTTGTGAGCCAGGTGACCAAAACGCGATGCTGCGAATGTCGCGAGACAAATGTGATTATGAAGTTATTGCCATTCGCGTCAGCTGCTTTTCTATCGCACCTCTAGTGTAATCCCCCTAAAGCTTGGTAGTAAACATGAATGAGGTAATTTCCTTTTTAATCAATGTTCAATTTGTCTCTGACCTTAAATCACACATCTTCAGTAAGCGATTGATCCTGCTCATGGATGGGAGGTGGGAAGAAACTGGAAAACCTGGAGAAAACCCATGAGTACACAGGGGGGAAAAAATTGACACTCCACAAATATACAGTAACCTGACTTCAGGATTAAAAACTCAGCCATGGCAACCAACATGCTGCAAAAAAAAAAAAAAAAAAAAAAAAAAAACAGGTTGTTGTATTAAGTTGTTATTGCAAACATTGGACTGAAAAGACAAGGCGAACAGTAGGCGAACCATCTATTCCCTTTATCTCTTTTATTTTAGAAGAGAATGCTTGCCAGAAATGGTACCTATAGGAGACGAAATCCTACGGGAAGCAACGAGTCACGAGAGCCGCGGCAGGTCTTTACTTTGATGCGATGCGAAGACAAACATGCTTGAACATGAAACACAAATGGGGACAAATCTCCTGCTCATGAGACCACACCGATGTGGGCCATGCCAAGTTCCGTTTGAATGCAAATAATTCAAGCATTAAACAAATAAGACTGCGATAGCGGCATTATATTACACCGCTACTCCTTCGAACAGCCTGGAGAGCACCACTGATAGGACCCCATGACTCTGTCTATCAACAACCAGTGAAGAAGGACTATGCAAATAACTGTCAAAGGTGGAGTTTTAATATGTAAATAATAATAATTTATCCTCCTACAAAAACACAACTAATTCGTGAAAAGAGGTTTAAGCAGGGTGATACCATGTATATGGGTCAGTTAAACATTAGCTCATCTGCTCTACTGGTGCAAATTAAAAAATGAATGATTAATATTTTAGCTTATGTGCCTGGGCGTGCTTGATGCGTGTACTCCCTGGCTTGGCTTGGCGGGCAGAAAGATCTCCGGAGACGCTTGAGTGATGCATTTGTTTATCCTTGCTAGAATCCTTATTTAAAGAGGAGTGAGCTTTTACTTTCTTCCACTCGTGCTACTTCCAAAGTAGGTGGATGAGAGGCATGAAGCATAAAACATGAAACATTTCAGAGCACTGAAACAGAGAGAACAAGACGGGCTGGGAGAGATCCCCCTAACCAACCCTTTCATGCACTGAAACATATATAGACAGATAAGCATACAGTGTATATATTTACGATGCAAAAGTCGGTGCTCTGTGATTGGATGACACCTTGCATACTCACGGATTCATTCTATATCCGAATGGTTGGCGTTTTGGACACTGGAGTTTAGATCAGATGACTGATTTAGTGTGCATACATCCTTTTACTCACTCAATGTACTCATGGTAGTCTGTCCACAAACACATTCTGCAAGAATAATCCGTTATACATTCAAAAGATTTTCTCATTTCTGATTGGTGGAAAGCCATCAAATATTTCTTGATATTCTTTTTACAAGCCGATTTATTGCTTAAGCCCCTCGGAGAAGTTGAATAACTACTGCACAACTGGCACGCACAACATAGCAATATAACCGTCTACTTTGAAATTTTTTTTTTTTTAGGAATAATAAAACAAATTATAGAAATCGGCTTTTGTAGGATATGCAAGGATATGCCGCCTTTGACCCCTCGACTGAATAATTCTCTATATTACACTTGCCTCATTCATTTAATCGCCAAACCATTTAATCCTACTAGGGGCGTGAGGGGCTGAAAACTATCTCACCACACACCTTCACATCAAGGGTAGACTGGAACAGCTTGTTAGCCTAAAGTGCATATCTTTGGACTGTAGGAGGAAACCTGAGTACCCAGAGGAAGCAGAGGGAGGACAAGCAAGGACGAGCCTAGGACTAGGACCCATCTTGGCTGAAAAAAACTGCATCCATTATCAAAACAGTTAACTAAGACGCTGGAATACGCTGAGTGAAATGACTTCCTGGAGAAAGAGTAAAGAATAAAGAGCAGCCTGTGCTTGGATCCTGCGTGGACATCTGATAAAACCGCAATGTCTCATTTTCATCTGACGATTGTTCAAAGATATTAATATACTCATATTACTTCATTTTAAAGAGAAATGAATATGAAATGAGTCATTTAAGGAACACGCTCGCTCGCTCACACACACACCCACACACACATTAACGTAAAAGCACCAGAAAAAAAAAAAAGCACCACATTTCACTAATCCAGTTTATTCTTTTTCAGCAAAAGGAAGGAAAAGAAGAAGAAAAAAAACAAAACAAAACAAATAAACCCAAAGAAAGGCTACAGAATTCTCTTATCCATACTGCTTTTTATCTCTTTAACAATGTTAACCTAAAGAGGGAAAAGAAACGCAGCGCTATGCTAGTGCGAGTTAATCAGAAACACAAAGATGGTTAAATAAGGATTTCTTTAAGATACAGGATATTTCACTTAATGTCTTCGGGTCTGTCCTTTCAACAGAAAAATAAAACGGCTTTAAAAAAAAAAAGTAGAAGAAAAAAAAAATTTCGGTATATTCAGCACTCTGCCTCCAACCTTCAAAATCCAGTCCCGTCTAAAGCCACTTTGAAAATGTGACAAACGCAATAACCATGTGTTTTGTAAGGTGGGGATGGGGGCTAAAAATAGGGAGGAAAAGTGCAAAAGTGGAAGGAAGAAGGATGAATGGACTGAGGGTTACAACATTGATAGGAGGAGAAAAAGACCTGAAAGGAGGAAAGAATCATTGAGAGCTGTAGCTTTCTGGAGGCAGAGCATCACTAAATACATCATAAGGGGTCTGACTGGAGCTGTACGTATACAGAAGTGTATATAGACCTGAACTACAGTTCCCATAAAGCCCTGGGGCGCACGATTCCCGAATGAACCCGGTCCGAAGGGTACCGATTTTGCTTCTTGTCCATGTGCTGGGAACACACAGACCACATGCGGTTTGCGTGTAGACGCACACAAGATATCAAAACACCTCAAGAGAGTGTGTGTGTGTGTGTGTGTGTGTGTGTGTGTGTGGGAATGACAGTGAGAGGCAGAAGCATTCATAGTGCTGCCTCTAAAGTGACGGCAGAGGGCATCTCCAAGGCCAATGAAGGGCGTGTGGGTGCGCGATCCATGTCGAAATCCATTTCCGATCCAAAGTACGATGAGGAAGTCGTGGAATTGGGTTCGAGAGCAACAAAGGGGGGGGGGGTCGTCTCCAAACAGGCTGAAGGAGGTCGAAGATGACAGCTGGTCAGGGTGTTGCACGTCAGTCCCGATCACAGACCTCGGCTTTGAAGCCTGCTGGATGACCTCTGACCTTTACTTGAAATTGAGCACAGCAGGGGGGCTGGGCTATGATTATATTAAATATAATTACTTTATTTTATTTTAATTATGATGGACTGTAGAATTAAACTAGCAGGGGGAGGAAAAATAATCAGAGATGATGGCAGCATGCCAAAAAAAAAAAAAAAACACGTTTTCTCCTTTCTTTTTTTTTTTTTTTTTTTTTGAGATGTTTTTCTTCCAACAAGATCCACAGGAAGGAGATTAAGACAGTTGTGAGGAGCATCACGGCCAGGAGACTGGTGCGTGCATGCGTGTATTTGGGGGTGTGTGTGTGTGTGTGTGTGTGTGTGTGTGTGTGTGTGTGTGTGTGTGTGTGTGTGTGTGTGTGTGAACAGTGTTCAGCACTGAGGATCGAAGCACCACTGGCCTCAGTTGGATCAGGGGACGTGAGACTGGAAGGGGAGGATACAGTGTGCGTGTGTGCATATGTGTACATGTGTGTGTGCGTGCGTGTGTTTGCAAGTGTATGTGTGTGTGTGTGTGTGTGTGTGTGCATGTGTATTTATGTGTGTGCGCGTGTGTGTGTGTTCAGGAACACTCCTCTCCGATGCGCTGGCAGGATCGGCCCACCTTGCGGTCCAGCTTGACCATCTTCAGCACGGCTTCCTCTCTCCCGCGACCCAAGTGGTCGAACAGGCAGTCGTGTTGCTCGGGCAGCCGGTGTAGCATGCAGAACACGTATCCTAAAAAAAATAAAAACACAATGAGAGAGAGAGAGAGGGAAAGAAGATTTACAAAAGAGTGGGTGAAAGTGTAAAACAACCCATTTAGAGCTCACACACACACACACACACACACACAAACACACACACAGGCTTGTTAAGCAGCTTATCACACTTAATATGGGCGCTGTTCTTAACCAGAGTGAGTGATGATTAAAAGCTCAGCATGCTTCAATTAAAGCTGCGCAATTAAGGGCTGTGCGGCAATGCAGCTGGAACGGCACCAGCACACACGCATGGCGCCCCCCCCACACACACACACACACATATACACACACACACGGAGATAAATGAGCTATTACGGATAAAAGAGGCGGCTGAGGAACACTGACTAACAATAGGAGTCGTTTCATAGAGGAGATCATAGCAAGATAATCTCCACTCAGACCTGAACTGATGAAGGATCGGCGTAAGAGCATTAGCAAAACCGGCAGGAGCTGGCGTTAAAGTGCTCCGCGTACGCCGTTGAATGAGCTCCAATTTAAACTACTAACAACATCGATGTCGTCGTCGTCTGAAACCTGATGTGCATATTTACTGTTTTTAAGCACTCATCTCATGATGAACCTGCTACAGCCATGTCAAATAACCACATCATATTAATAGAAAAGACCCCAAGGACATTATTTTTGGGCATCTGGTGAAGGAGGCGAGGCGATCATGCGTTTCAGGATTTCAGTGTATTTCATGACATCAGAAAAGCGATCACTGACCACAGCGGCATGAGCCCAGCTCCTGCTGTACAAGCTCGAGTTTGGTTTGGCAGCGATGGCAGCGCCTGCGGTTCTTCTGCTTCGGCCCTCGCTGCGATTCTTCAGAGGATTCGCCGACGCGCACCCGCTTCTCAGGGGAGGCCTCGCTCTCCGAACCTGAGGCTGACAAAGATGAAACAATAACAGAAACATTCCACATCTGATTACTACTCATCTTGTAACGTGAACATGTCTTCAGTACAGTGACGCAGCCTTCATACAACAACTCCGAGATCTTTATATAGTAATTTAAGTTGGTATCGACGCGTAACACTTTTCGAGTCCCAAAAAAACTCCCAAGCTTCATTTTCTGTTCATTATATTTATTGCATTTGGGATAAAACCTGAAATTTGCTGTAGCGTAGGGTGTTGCATCGGGCTCCACATTGGGGGAATAAACATGTTTTGAATTGGAGTTTCAGAAAAAAACGTAATTAAACTTTGCCTGCTTCAACTAATTAACCACAGAAGGCTGCGATTAATAATGATGAGCGTAATTAACATTTCAACCTGTACTGAAGTTTGGAGGAGTTATTCCCTCTGCCCTACTCAGTGGGAAAGAAAACAGACAGTTTACACACACACACACACACTTCGTCCGTATATGAGAGACAGCGTGTGTGTGTGTGTGTGTGTGTGTGTGTGTGTGTTTGTGGGGGGGACAATATTAGTCAACTGATGAATGCAGGATCATCAGCAATGTGCACAATCCTCCACATGCCGAAATATTCAGATGTCTCTCCCATCAGACAGTTGCAGTGAATCTGAAACCACTTAATCAATTGCACTGCTGACTCCATCCTGAAAATCCCTATTAGGATTCTAGTCCATTAAATGGACCCCGATGTACATTAATGCACACACGCAGACACCCTTGAAAAGGCGAGGACACTAAGTTTACCTGTATCACAGGGCCGTTTCGTGGGAGTAGATAGCGTGCCTCGGGCTGTGTCTGTACTCGAGACTTCTGCAGGGGGACCGGGGGTTGGGGGGGGGGGGTACAGAGAGGGTAATGTTAGACCACCAGTTCCAAATCCTTAAAAAATATTCACAAATAAGTGAGAAAGTGCGTAGGGCCATATCTGCCAGAGAGAGAGAGAGAGAGAGAGAGAGAGAGAGAGAGAGAGAGAGAGAGAGAGAGAGAGAGAGAGAGATACA
>JAQMYF010000027.1:5019317-5043333 GCA_030014195.1 Neosilurus mollespiculum
GGGAGAAAGACAGAGTGAGACAGAGAGAGAGAGAGAGAGAGAGAGAGAGAGAGAGAGAGAGACAGAGAGAGAGAGAGAGAACAAGAAGGTGGGAGAAATAAAAAGACAAATAGAGATTAAGAATGAAGACAAGAAGACAGACCGGTGAGTGAAAGAGAGCGAGTGAGAGTGGGGGGGGAGAGAGAGAGAGGAAAGAAGACAGACCAGTAAGTATGAGTGAGAGAGAGAGAGAGGCAAGAAGACAGACGAGTGAGTACAAGCGAGAGAGCGAGAGAGAGAGAGAGCGAGAGAGACAGAGCAAGACAGAGTGTGTGTGTGAGAGTGTGAGAGTGAGAGCATCTGGTGGCTTTATGTATGCAGACAGACAGTGCGACAGATTACAGGAAGTCAGCTCTGCGAGCTCTGGACGTATAAAATGACCCGCGTGTGTTGTTAGTAATTTAGTAGCTGTTCTCCCTGTGAAATGAGCGATTCGTTATGGACAATAAAGACCTCACATTTTGGCTATACGTCTCTTTAATGATGTGGCACAGAAACACAGGATCCCGAGCTGCCTGCATGAAGCAGCTCTTAATGAACACGTTCCCACGTTTATGATGTTCTTTATTTAATTAAAGCTTATAAAACGTGTGTAGGGGCTTTATGCATCTGCCATAACAACCCCAACCCCCATCACAGCACCGACACGTGACTGCACGTTATCAGCAAGTGATTGACAACGTATATGCTGTGATGTTTCCTACACACAAAATAAGGTCAAAGGTCACAGATGACACATGGTATTTTGTAAATTAGGGCATGAAACACTTCAGGATGTGCTATTATGTGACAGAGAGCTCACCTTCCTGTTTAGAAAGAGGTGTGGCATCTGTGGACGGCCCCTCCGAGCCGGAGGACAGGGTTTGGCTACTGCTGCTGCTTGTCTCGTTGCAGAAGACGGCTGATTGGCTATTGCTGGAGCTGGGGGCGGGCTCTGAAGAGCAGTCCTCGTCTGGTTGCTTCTTCTGGATGTCTGAGAGAGTGAAGGTGAGCGTGTGAGAAGGTGGGTTAGGGTAGCAAAGAGGGACACAGTCTCTGTCTTACACATAACCCTGGTCCCTCAACACGCTCTTCCTTTAGGCACACGTCACACTCACTCATGCGGATCAAGAACGAGGTGTAGAAAAAGGTGAACCCTAGCACCGGTATGCTGATCTCAGTTGCAGGAAGTGAATCATACATACAATGTACGTGATTCTGGCTAGATACGAGTTGTTAAACTGAGCCTCAAGAAGTACATAAAGGTACCAAGCCACACTTACCCCATAGTATCCCATAATTCAGCTGGTGCTCCTGAATTACTGGGGGGAAAAATGGCGGCGTGCAGCAAAGGCTACTGTAACACTGTGATTGATTTTAAACCACGCGTAAGCATAGACAACCGGTTGTATCGTCAACGTGATTCGACCCTCGCATACGTACTATGTGTTACTGGAAGATTCCAACAGGGGGTGAACTTGGTCACCCGATTTAATTTTTTAATACTTAAATTTTTTAAAATGCGCCTGTTGACACGGTGATGTCACATGGTGATGCGTCCCCTAAGCTTTGTATGTGTACAGCGTCCTGTGGACGTTTCGCGTTCATTTCTAGGGTTGATTTTTAATTCGCAGTTTGCTAGCCGGATAGCATAGATGCTAGATATTAAGCACAGAGGGTTTTTTTTACCCCTCGGCCATACTTGGGTTTGGCGTCTGTCTGTCTGTCTGTGCATCCATCATGGTAGCACTCCAGCATTAATCACTGACCAGTCGTTCTGAAATTTGGTTACCAGATTTATCTTTGCCGCCTACAGACACCGTTTTTAAAACAAACTATTTGTGTTAATTACACTGAATAACACTTTAACGAATTATTATTAATAGTTACGTCTTTTAATTCTCTTACCTGCAAAACATTTGGAGCAGAGGTTCATGGTTTTGCTCGACCTACAAAAAAAAGAACAAACAATACACAGGCAGGTAAACAACAACGTCATTACATCTCTAAATACTTGGCGAACATTCACATGAACTCTTCTATCCAATAACAACCAGCCTTGGGGTTCTATCACAAGACGACACCATTAATAACAACATGAACCGAGTACACAGCAGTGTTCATCCTCTCTCTCTCTCTCTCTCTCTCTCTCTCTCACAAACTCTCTCCTTCCGTGTGTGTCTCTCTCCGATGTTCTTGGAGTTCCTCGGAGAGCAAGACACAAACAGCGAGAAAACAACAACGCAGACGATCGGCCCTCATCATAATCAACCGCAATCATAATCACCACCCAATCAGGAAGGCGGATGATGGCGCCGAGAGAGATAACGGCTTTCTGGGGACAAATAATGCATATTAAGTGGGTAGTACAACCAAGAAGCCAGGCCCTGGGAGTGTTTACGGCATTTCTGATTGGGAAAACTTGATAAAATTGGCCTCTTCCTATAGACGGGTGCAATCATGGTCCTTTTTTCCTCCCTCAAAAAGTACAAAGTTTTTGTTTGTGGTTTAAAAAGAAAGAAAAGGTTGACGATTGATCCAGTTATTTCATGCACACTATAGCAAGACGTTACTGCACTTGACTGAAGTGGTGCACTGTCGCGTTCCGTTGAAGATGCGATTTTTCTAGAAGCTTGGCGGAAGGGGTGGGACTCTGTGCGCGGTCATGGTCAACAGGATTATTCGCCATACGAGAAGCAGGAGGCGTCCAAAAATTTAATTTAAAGTAAACGGTAAAAATGAAAAGAGAGGAAATGTTCGCTTCAGGAAATAAAATAATGAAAAAATTAACAAAAGAATGTTGAATGTTGTCTTTCTAGGTGATTAGTGTGGATGAATCACGCACTCGAGAAAGCGCTCGCAGGGAATAAAGGTCAGTTTTGATTTCAGGTTGTTATTCATGATTGCAGTTCAGGTCTTATCCACAGCAAGATTGAACTTACGGGTTGCCCTTTTTTATTTATTTATTATTATATTTTTTTTTAGAAAGAATTTGCATGACGGGGGAAGAGGAGGGGGACAATCGAACATTTGTGTTTAAAATCAGTACAGAGTCACTGAACCGAAGTACCAATGTAAATGTACCACGGTAATGATGGTGTTCTACTGAAACCTGCGCCGAACATTCAAGATTCTCTCAAATTCGACTTCTCAACAGATTAAAAAAATGAAATAAACACACAAAAAACTTCCTTACAGAAGGGACCCTCTAAAACGTCTCTATACAAGATTCGAACAAGGCTACAGTCGCGTACTCCTCAGGATACCCCGTGTATTGCAGTGACGGGATACAGTCTCGGAAAGCGCACAGTCGGGTGTGACATTTCAAATGATATCCTATTACGGCTCCATATTTACAATAATCTGCGTATCATTCAGAATTTTATGCTTTTGGCCCACGTCCTTATCATTAAGTATTGAAATACTGACGTTAATTTGGTTTCTACAACTCATTATTAAATAAATTCTTGATTTTTTTTTCTTGGACAAATCTGGAACCCTTGTGTACCACCTGACTGTGGACCAGCCGCATGGATCCGGTACATAAGGAGGATGTACAGTAATAAACGTTGATATATGATGACAGCGGCCATTCTCCTACATTACATTACATCACACGTATTGCAGGTGAACGAGATGACGTTTCGTGAGGACACACGGTGCAGAAAGCAATAATAATAACAGGAACACAGAAGAAGATAATCTGAATAAAATACAGTAGAATGGAATTAAAAAATTAAGGAAAATAAAATAAGAATTGTGCAATATACAAAAATACAAAACGTGCAATGAGGTTGTGCACCTGCGACGAGCAGACAGTAAAGTGACTAGTGGGAGGAGCACAGTGTACAACAAGCTGGCTCGTAATGGAATATACACATGCAGTCAATATAATAATAATAATAATAATAATAATAATAATAATAATACCAATATACACATATATCGCTATGTAGTGCTACTTTATACAAACAGCAGAATACTGTTCAATTTAAAGCTCACATTTTCCTTTGGAGAAAAGATAAAAAAAAAAAGAAAGGAAAAAAAAGACATCCTTGAAAGTCATCGACTTTCGTTTTTTTTTTTTTTGTGGTTTCTCGTCAGGCACCGTTTTTAAAGTGTTGTTTTTTTCACTCTTTTTCCACTCTCAGACTGTAAACAGACTCAAATTCATGACTGAAAGGAAGTGCACCTGTTCGGTGAAGACGACATTAAACAGTATTTAAATCTTTTTTCCCCCAATTTAAAAAAAGGTAAAAATTCTCGGCGCATTTAGACCGAATTCCTGCAATTATTTCAACTTCTTGAAACAGAGAATCAGAGACGAGTCTATAACGAAACATTTAATAACAAGCTAACACAGACAATATATAATCAGGAAGGTTGTTATAGAAAATTGAGTTTTCAACTTCGTACTGAAGTCGATTCTTTTCCATAAACAGGACGTCTTGAAACGTTTCATTTATTAGCAATTCGCAGAGCGGTTCCCGAGAGGCGCGACACAAAAGCGTCACTCAGGTTTCAGCGCAGGTTTGAATCCGTAGCCTGGAGCCCAAAAGAGCGAACTAGCCGAGCTCTCAGGGAGGGAGAGAGGGACAGCATACACTCTCTTCTGTCAGTCATCATGACATTAGCCAATCACCGGTTATCACCTGTGAGCTCATGCAGAAGAGGGTGGGTGGTGGATAGTGCTTTCCTCTGAGCGTGTTACGTCGCTCATGATGTTGCATAAACAGCCATCAAAAAAAAACAAACAAATAAAAAGCGGTCACCTGGCATCACATGCCTCAGAAGAAACGCGAATACGATCCCTGAAGGCTAATGTCAGTGGGTGGCCATGACTGAAAAGCGGGGTGTGCATTGTGTCTGTTTTCTTATGTTTGACGTTCCTGTGATCACTTATGTTATCGCAGCTATCCTCATTTCTGTTCTTTACTCACAATTAAAACTAGCAAGTGTTTCCTGAAGCGAAAACCGCCAAGTTTTCAGAATAAATAAAGAAACATCAACACCTTCTTACCAATCAGATCCAGGAATGCTGGATCTGTACGTAGTTACAATGGTGAATAAACAACCTCACATGACCGACGCTTCACACTGAGGCTTCGCTCTACCTGTTCTTTTTACCGCAACAATTTTACCATATTTGGGAAAAGTCAATTAAAAACCAAATTATCCGCAGGTACTCCAAAAAAAAAAAAAAAAAAAACACCATGGTGTGACATTTCAAGCAGTGCCAAAAGAAAGTTCTCATGACAGACAGTCGGAGATAGAAATAGTAAACAAGTTGCTAGGTACGCGTGTTGCGCTGCCTCGCTCACGCGCTTCTGTCTACTTTTCTCGCGCGCGTCACTCGGAGCCAATCAAGGTCTCAGGGGGCATGCACAGGCAGGAAGAGGATTAATTCGACATCTCCTGGTAAATGTCAGCTGCAATTAACTCATGAAGGAAAGCGAGAGCGCCAATCAAGACACGAACCTTTACGTTCCGCAGGGTGGAAATCAAGGAAAAAGGCAAGAATTGAACGGTTTGGGGGGGGACGTGTCTGCTAGACGAGCGGTGATAAAATAAAAGGGAGTACTGCCAAGGTACTCCCACACAAAACAATGTTCTCAGCAATGTTCTCTGCAAACTAAACAAAACTTAATAAGAATTAGGGCTGGGCGATACGATGTAAAAATAATATCGCAATACTTTCTGACAAGCCCCAGTACCGATATTTACCACGATCTATATTGCGCTATGAAAGTGGATATTACACGTCGCGCAGACTGTTATACAGGCACCACAGAGACAGGAGGCGCTCACGTTCCTGCTCACACCTGCGACCAGTTCAGGTTACTTTCTGCTGTTTGCTCACGCCGGTGAAAACACTGTAGCATAAACGCTACTTATTTCTGAGGGAAAGTTGGTATTTCTGCCAAATCAGTCTCTTCAGTTAACTGAAAAAGGGAACGGTGATATCAAGATACAATCGTATCAACATATCGCCCAGCCCAAACACTTGAACCACAAAGTTCTGGCACCAAAGCCTCACATCACAAGTGCGATGTCACATTTTCCGCTTTTTCGACTTACAAGCTCCCGACGTGTATCTACACGCTTTTACGAATTGTGTTGCCGCCTCCTGATTGGCTGAAAGGATTGATTAGTGACCCTAATGAAGAAAACGGACGAATCGGAATCTAAGAGTCCAAGTTAAGTTGTACCATGTAATTAAATCGTGGAGTGTGAGTGCACTGTTCGGACCCGATGGCCTTATGTACCTGCCCACACACACAAGGCGAGACAGGCGCTCCGCTGCTAAGCGACTAATGGAGATGGAGTGCTTTTATTTCGTAAATAAATAAATATCAATAAAATTCTAGTTGATTAATTATTAGTAGACTGTTTGTTTAAAAAACTTTCTTCGTATAAAGAGTGCATTAATAATAGGAAACATTAACAGGAAAGATTATTCATATTTATAAAACGTCGCAATTCAGTTTGCTTGTTTTTTTTAATCAACATCTTTTCAATTACTCTACATTTCAGGCGCCCCCCCAAACAACAAATCGATTAATTGCCTTAAATGTGGCTTCCAATAAAGTACAGCCCGGCTGGGCCTCGTATTACTTAACATTTCTCCAACTCTTGTTACTTTCCAATCTTTCTCCTCTAATATGTCTAACAATTGTTTAACAAAACATTTCCATTATAAATCTAGATTTCTTTCTTTCTTTTTTTTTAATGTGGATTTAAATAATTTTCTCTGGAAACTGCACTAAACACCAGCAAACTCTGCTCTGCTTTGCACCCTCAGCAGCTCTGCCTACACTGCATTACGTATATGAAGCGTTTACCTTTACGGAACGAAAGCAACGTTGTCGCTGCTGCCATCAAAGCTCTGTATGCAACGCGCGAGTTCTTCTGCGGTGCTGCAGCTGCAGGTGTGTAGAGAGAAGAGATCACGGTTCGCCCTCGGCGTGTAACGACATTAATCTTGGTGGGGGTTTGTTCGTTTTTTCCCGGGTTCAGACTAACAGTTTGTTTCACCCAATAAGCTGTGAGTGAAATCAGCCCAACACACACGGCGTTTAAATGATATTTACGCACCTGAAAACATGTGGCGCAACGTCTCAGTAATGTCTTCCATCATTTTCATACCATGGGAGTCGAAGACGCTGCTAATTATTAACTAATAATATCATTATTTTACTAGTTGCATTTCTGATCATTTGTGTTTTAGCAACACTATCTCAGAACTATATATACACACACACACACACACACACACACACACACACACACAGCACGGTCCATGTAAACAGCATCCAAGCTTAATGCAACATCTCTGGTATTCTTTTTTCCCCCCTCTCCATTTCTTGAACAATAATACCTGTAATCATTCCTAAAGCCTGCAATTCCGCCTGTCTATAAGCAACAATTTGCTGCTCGGAAAAATCCGGCAATAAAATGATCGCAATTCAGTTTCCTTAGTGATCCGACCGCCTGTTAAAGTTGCATGGTGTAATGTTTCTAGAAGCATTTCAACCCCCGCCCCCTCCCCTCCCCGAGGAACCATAAACAAACCGGCGTATTGGCTAAATTCTTTATCGCACGGACATGAAGAACAGCTCCGTCTCTCAGCTGGACTGGAGGAGCTCAGTACGCTCGTACGGAGGGTATATACACCCGAGTGGGCTCAGGTGGAGGAAGAAAAGCTTTGTCAATGTTTTCATTACAACTGCAATTCATTTCGCATGCAGCAGGGAGTCGTATAAATTACAGACCGCTCCTTTAATGCAGCACTTTATCCGGGTTGTTCTTTTATTCCATCCACTTAAAGCTTAAACTATGTGAAGGGCCACCACGGAGATCTATATCACTGCAGCAGCCGAACGGCTTCGGCCCGAAAGCCCTATTTATCTTTAAAATGATCAGTACAAACCTGGATAACAACGGAGCTGGGGTCATAAACCGAATGATCCAATTTGTACAAACAAACCACAGCTTATTTACCCTTGTCAGGTATAAGACTTATTAATATCATATTAATTATGCTCAGGACCGCTGTGGATTATATTCTACACCGTACAGCAGTACAACATGCCAGGATATTCATTGCTACACCAACAAAGGGTTAATGGGGAAGAAACAACAAGACGTTCCGCCTGCAAGCTTTAACACAAAATCTTAAAGGCACAGTGTGTAATATTTCTGGAGGATCTATTAGCAGAAATTAGGGATATCAACAACGAGTAAATTTGCATTCATCTATAATCATCAAAAGGTTACTCAAACCTTATTTGGATAATAAGCGGGTTATATCTACATGGCGAGAGGGTCCACTTTCACGGTGGCCGCCATCTTGCACCGTCACGTTTCTACGGTAGCCCTTGACAGCGTGTGAAATTTCAGTCAGTTGCAATCTGGAACCTCACCACTAGGTGCCGCTGGATCGTACACACCGTTCCGTTTAGAAATGTAGCAGGCTAGCTTCACACAAACAGCTAGCAAACCCTCAAGTAGCAGTTTTATGTTGTAACAAGTAGTGTTCAGATTTCGCCACAATCTGACAGGAAGTACTACACCCATGATGCGGGGAAGCAGTCAGCAATGTGAGTCTCGAAAGTAAGTCAGCATTTAAAAAAAAAAAAAAAAAAAAAAAAAAAAAAAAAAAAAAAACACAGACGGTTTGAATCCTTTGCTACTTTATACGCTTGTTCCACTTCTTCTCTCATCCAACCATGCAGGAAATAAACATAATAAAGTAGCTACAAACCTTCACGATAAACTGGTTTATGGTGTCCGATGCCAATAATCTCAGTTTAACCGAAGATATTTCACGCTAGCCGGACGTATAGCGTTTTTCCCAGTAGCATGCTATGTTTGTTCATATGGTTGGACACGGTTGCTAAAACCTGAGAAAACCGTGTGGTTAGGACGTGATTGAAACGCCCCGGCTCGCCACTCCGATCTGTCCTGCTCTGAACTTGCGGAGAAACCACATCTCAAGACCAATTTGTCATGTTTTTTTTCCTTTCAGGATCTGATAAGCTGCGAACAAAGTTTCATATTTTCATAATGACTGTGATAAGCCGAACCAATTTCCAAGCAGACCTCCATCTCATTAAACTCCTAAAGCTGATATTGGTGATAGGACTGCAATTTGAAAACGACCGGATCTTTAAAAGGCCGCTATAATGAGCTCTGGAGCACGAATGAAACGAGCGACTGTAAAGTTCAGGTGCGGGACTGGTTACCGGCCTTAATTTGCCAGAGCAGGCCGTGATATGCGCTACACAATACATCAGTACGACGCCCCGTTCATTTCAGCGGTAAAACAGAATTGGACAAGCCGTCGGTGTCTTTCTGGGCCAGATGTGAAACGCGTCGCCATTCTGTTAATGACAGAGTGAATAACCTTTACAGGCTTTGCTGGAAGTGATACATCACTCTAATTTTTACTTTTTTGACTATCAAACACGGACCACTGAGAGCTGAGATGTAACCGTCTAACAAAGAAAGCAACTAAAATTAGGCGACAAACTTCCCAACTGCCGCATTCCCTTGTGCTATACAAACAATCTCCATTCCGCTAGCTACGCCCACACGATCCACCTTGTACCAACACGCCCTCTGTGTTTCTACGCCTCACTGTCTTGGTTTATTAGTTGGACCTGCTATGATCTTTTCTGTACACTTTTCCGACCACGAGCTTCAGCATCCTCAAAACTACAGCGATATACTGCACAGTGATATTTGTGTTCCAGAAGAACAAAAGAAGTTTATTACCGAGTCCATCAGACTTCAGTTTGCTCCTCGGTGTCATGCTTTTTTTTGTTGTCTGAAAGCAAATGTTAGCTCGTTATCTGAGACTTAAATTAGAAGTGGAAGGTACCTCCGCCACGCCGCATGTATAAAGTAGCCAATAGGCCCTACATGAGTACTGGTTTTACGTGACCATGTTAGGTGGGGAAAAAGGGTAACATGTCTGATTATATAATAGCTGGAGTTTGACCTTTCAAGGCTACTCAAGGTCAAAGGTAACTGCCTCATTTGAAAGTCCATTTGTGGTTTCCTGTTAGTGTTCCATAGTAAAAGCACGTCGATCGGCACTTGTTTCCAAGTGATACGCGCGCCGTCTCCAAACTTTCGTGGCCTTGACCTGGCCTTCCCCTTTGACCTTGACGTTTCAAAATCAAATGATTCATCGCGACTCGGGTAGGGTAGTGTCCCCGCCAAGTTTAGTGAAAGTCCGTGCACAGGTGTGGTCGGGATTTTGTTCACAGACAAACGTGGTTATGACTATCGTTCTTTTCTAACAAAACGTTAAGCAAGCACGTTATTTTTGTTTCTCAGTGAGACAACACTACAGATCACATGCTAGATGTCTGATTGGCTAGCTTTACACGGAGTATGCCTCTCATTTTCATTTATTTAAAGACAATGTTTGGTGGCTGTAGTAGTCTTTGGCTTTGGATATTTTTCCTGACCGCACCGTGCTACCGATCTCTCAGCACCACACGTTTGACCAGCAGCTAGTAACGGGTCCGTCTTCTCTTGCTGTTTAATGGCTTATAGAAGCATTAGCATCACCTTCTGGTTGGTTCATTTTTTAACACTGGACAAATCAAACTTTTAAAAGGTTTTGTTGTTTTTTTTTTAACAATTTAATGACTATTCAAAAATTTTAAAGTTATGGCCCATCCCCAGTTAGAGCTATGATGGGTAATGATCTATCCTCACATATAACAGATATTAAAAATGTCTGGCTGGTACATACTTTATCTCAAAAATTAGCTCACGCTATAGTAATCATTACATCAGTCTTCAAAATCCGTCTACACGTTCGTCGTATTGGTATTCAGGTAAAGATGTGGCGAGGTTTGTGCTATGGTTGATGAATAACCACCAGTATATTCATAACCGGTGTAAAAAAATAAATAAAACATTCTCTTCTTACAGTGTTCCAACTCACAGATGGCTTAGAACTGATTTCTTATTTAGCAACGCACGTGTTCGTGGGGAAAAAAAAAACATGAACATTCGTTAGCTTTAAATGAGAACAAAGCCGTCGCACTTTAACAGTTTTAGGCCAAAAGAAACCCCGACAAAGCTTTTTATTCCTCCTAACCACCGCTGCCTGGGGCTGAATGAGGGTTGCTGTGCAACCTAGAATGTCGACTGTAGATACCTGCACTGTGTAAACTCTGTCAAAGTAGAACGTAATTATAGGCATCATTTCTGCGGCATACAGACCTACAAGGGAAGCACGCGTGAAACCAGCATTCGTGGTAAAAGCCTCACTAAAGCCATGAATGGAGAAACTGCTGGATCAACTATTTATTTAGAAACACGAGCAATTCCACTTAAAGTTTCATTTAAAAAAAAAAAAAAAAAAAAAAAGTCTGAAAGCAAAGATGAAGGTGCCACCAACAAGGTGTTTAAACTTCAACATGAACACAATCCCATTTGCTACGCCAATCTATTACGTAAAGAGGCCATCTGTATTTACTTACAAAGCTGTACACATGTGCAAGCCAGTGAATCAAAATCGACCCGCTGCTATTCGTTTTTTTTTTTTTTTTTTACCAAAACTGGCCATGATTAGGGAGCATCCGTCTCTTTAAATAGACAGCGAACTGGGAAACCAACAAGATAACGATTACATTGACTTTACCGTGCACTGAAGTTCTTACAGAACACTGACTTCAGACCACCGGAAGGAAAACTAGGTACATTGTTGTGTGTTAAAAACTGTACTCCGTCGTTCTTTAAATGTTAACTCGTTTGGCATCACAGAACTTTTTCTACTCTAAGTATGTCCACTCCGGATATAGTACACATCTATATCGTGTAGCAGGACGTACGGCCGAGATGTAGCGCAGTTTCCCAACCTCATAAAGTACTTTAGTTTAGGACTGTTAGGGTTGCAAAGGGAAGAAAAAAGTACTGCTAGACTTCCAGAAACATTCTATAGGAATGCAAGATGGGGAATTTTGGAAATATTTCAAGTTGAAAATATATTGGAATTAACAGAAATTAATAAGAATTTAAATTATAGAATTGGGGCAATTTATGCAAGGCGTATCAAATACAAACAAATATAAACTTTTTGTCATAAGCAGACATACAAATAAAAAAAAGACTAACTTTTACCTATTATTTATTTATTTGTTTGTTGTTTATTTATTTATTCATGCACTTTGCAGGGTAGAAATTTAACTGAATTTAACCAAAATCTTTTCGCTTTAAACAAGACTGTGCTGCAAGATTTTTTTGTTGTTGCTACATTTCAGTTCCCTGTTATAGGCAATCTGCAAGTCTGCACATTTTCAGTTTATTCGCGTTAATTCCCATAGATAATCCGCAACTTTGAAAATTCCCAGACTTTTTTGTCAGCCCTAAGGAACATTATCAAATCTTACATTCAGGAATTTTACATTTTACCAATGCTGCTAAACACCTTAGTTTTGCACTGAATCGTTACAGTTAAATCTGTAAATTTTTTTTCAGCGCCAGTTGATTGCTGATGTTTGTAAATTTTTTTAATTAGAGCTTTTTTAATTGACATTTATAACAAGGATTCACCTGGAATAGACTTGCAATCTTTTTATGTTCTTAGATTTGAAATACTTCACAGCAAACACACTTACAAAAGAACGTTTATGACCAAAAAGGTTTGTTGAAATATAATTCCTTTTTTTTTTTTTTTTTTTTTTTTTGAAACCAAGAAAACTAAAAACAGCGCCTTTTTAGTCGAAATTAAACGTAAATCCAACATTAGCAACATCTTCTGAAATTCATCTGTGATACACATTGAATTAGTGACATGAATTCGCATGCAAAAGTTGAAGAACGCAAGAAGTTTGGAATCAGATATTTAGCTGCGATGTTTAAAAAGAAAAAAAAAAGAAAAAATTAAGAACTTAAAACAATTTCTTGCATTTCCACTGAAGTTTGTGCAAATTATACACATCATAAAGAGACTTGTTATTCATGGGGCACAAATGAAGGTGATTTTTAACACTGCTGAAGATTTTGATTCGTTTTCTTGATCACATGGCTTTGTTGAATAATCAATTGTGATTGGTCAATCCCCACATTCTACAGTCTGTTCACTCTGTATAAGAGTGTTGGTATGGACCATGTGATTACAGGAAGCAAGAAAATCAATTGGTGTGTCAAGTTATTGATTTCCTTAATTGTGTAGCCTGAAACATATAGGATAATATCCAACAAGCTGGTAACTATTGTGTAATAAACCCCTTCAGGGTGATTCAAAACCTCTCCAAATCACATCCGAGTCCTGTAGTTTATTTATAATAATGACTGAGTCGGCGTACATGATCCCTTAGTAATTCGCACAGTAAGTCAGATCACAGGTTTAATCTTTTTATCGTTTCTCTGGACGGAGTATCAACCCAAACAACACTGCTAGGTTTAATCAAAGGAGACGTTTAGTTCACGACATAAGGAAGGAGTCTCCAGTGTCAGTGTCGAGTTTTATAATGGCAAAGTCTTCAGGAAGGAGGAGGAGTTTTTGGACTTTCTTGGAGGCATAAGCTTCGTTTCAACTCATTAATAGCAGAAAGTGACAAATTGTCTCACGGAATGTTCCATGACATTAAAAGGTAGGTGTATGCATTTAAACACACACAGTACCTTCGTAAACCTTAAGCTCTTGCAAAGAAATGCTCGAAATACAACAATATTACAATACACTCAACAAATTCAATATCCGGTGTGACCACCCTCTGTATTCTTTCTAGAATAGCCATCTCACGTACAGCGCATGCAGCACTATCAGGATATAAGCCGTACGTTTTCCTGAACATCCGACAGAACCAGCCGGGGTTCTTCTGGAGGTTCTGACCGTTGCGCTTGCTTTGTTTTCATATGCAAACTCCAGTAGGCTGCATTGCGGTTTTTGTTAGGGAAATGGTCTCAACTGGTGTTGACTGACAAGTTTTTTGGAATTGTAATGTTTGGAAATCATAACTGATCACATCAGAGTCCCGTAGATTTGAGGCACCTCCTCAATCCTCCTCTTGAAAAATTCATAAAATGAGAAAAGCACTCGTGTGAGCACAAACCTCCACCAAGGCCAGCAAACCCTCGTCTGGATCATCCCCAAAAATTTAACGGCGTCATCGGCGTCCGAAACTCAACCTCCGGGAGAAATTTCATGGAAAAAAAAAATTTGAAAAAAAACGACACAAGATGTCACGTGACAGTTTGAGGATGAAACATGACTTCCTACGGAAGAGGTGAATATCCTTTTCGTTATCCCGATGGCGGCTCAGACTTTCAGACAGAACGGTACGTGGGTAAGTTTCGGATACTGGAGTGCTCGGTGGAAAAACAGTGTTCTGCTGGGGGTTGTAATCGCCGACGTGACCCAAAATGTCCTTTCTACGTAAAGGGCTTTGTTTGGGAGATAATTTAATTCCAAAACAATGGACACCAAACCAGGACATGACAGGACCAGATACTCTGAAAATAAACTCAGCAATGATGATCTGACCCTTTCTTACCGTGATCAATCTGGAATCAGGGTGCAAAACACTACATACAGCCTACACCATAGAATCTTAGTAAAATGATGAGTCTGTGTGGGTTTTTTGGAAGGAAATGGAGGAAGAAGTCCAGTGTTTTACCCTCCCCATCCCCCATCCCCATCTCTATCTGATGGCTTTTTACAGCGTTGCGCAAAAGGACTCCACCTGTGCAACTGACAGCTTGTGATCAATGATAGCCGAGTGGACAGATAGACCAGCTATTGCTCTTTATTTTTGTATTTAATGGATGCTTCAGACTTGTTCACTTCCCCAGTAATTGTGTACGATTAGGATCAAAAGCCAGTAACTGTGCCATTGAGCCCACAGTGAGGTATGGATATATAACCTGTCAACTTGCTTGCTAAGCTAGCTTATGCTAATTGTTCAATCGATGAAATCCAGCACAATGGGAATATTCTACTTTAAAGAAAGCGTTTTCATTCTGAATTTTTTTATGTACATTAAGGTAAATGTGAGGGGGGTGTGGGGGGTGGAAAGGACAACTGAAAGAGAAAACAGACAAGCCTCCCCACCCCCATCCTGGCCTACTCAAACAATGGGCACCAACTGACAGCAGCCCCTGGAGCTAACAGTTAGCTAGCCGTGCTAACAGGACGGATTTCCTTCTCCCGTTTTCACCAAGTTGTACCCAGTGCTCTTGAATAAGAGCTCCAAATAAACACCGTTTTCTAAAATACACTGCACCTACCCCCAAAATCCACAAGGACACCGCGGAGGTATAACGTTACTCGGTGGCTTGCTCCGTTCGCTCCCTGTGTCCCCCATGGCGAAGTGTGAAAATCGGCGACCTCCTCGAAAGAAAGACCGGGGATGCGCTAGCGGCCTGTTTGTTGTGGGGGAAATTCCTCAGCCAGCCGTTTCCCAAGTGCGCTTTGGAATATAATCCTCGGTTCCAAAAACACAACACACGACGCACACGTCGCCGAGATCACGACTTGGTGTTGTGTTTTCCGATTAATGTTCAAAAAACTCGAGAAATTATTAATAGCCGCGTACAGTCCGACGGACCGCACCGGGAGCCGAGGCCGATCAGCTGGAGTGTGAGCGCTACCAAGACCTTAACAGGGGTGCGTGGTTCTTGTGGAAAAGTTTACAAATTGTGAACTGGCGACAAATCTTCAGGTCATACATACTCCTAAGTGTAAAATCGCTAGTAATTAAAAAATATGCAAGTCTAAATATATGGAGATTATTTTTCAATAAAGCTTTTTATCTCAACATTTCCAGTACACCCCCCGGAATAAAGTGGAACATCCCAAGCTGTATTCCTTGTTTGTAAAGCGATTTGTGACTGAGAAGCTTTTCCAGAAAAGCTCTGCTCATTGCTCCTCATCCTCACATGTATTATTATTAAAAAAAAAAAATAGCTTTAACATGTGTTTGAGAAACCTTTTCCATGGCATCAATTCGAGAGAGTTAAATAAATATAATAAAATACCATGAACATTAGATTTTTCTTTATTTGGATGAAATTATTTTGGAGTACAGTAAAGTCCAATAATATCATTATAATAAAAAACTTTTCTTGATGGTACAGATCATCCTCATATTCTTGCTCATTTCTCATAAATAGGTACATAGTTTAGACACTTTTCACCCTACATCCACTGTGAATTACTAATGCTCAACATGATGCCACCACCACCAGGCTTCACTGTCATTACAATTCATTCATTTGCCGAACCATATAAAACAACTAGCATCACAGAGAGGACAGAATCCCAGCTGACTCTGGGAGTAGGCGAGGTACACCCTGAACAGCTCGCCAGCCCATCGAAGGGCCAACACACACTCAACCATTCACGCTCACACCAAGGGCAATTTGGAACAGCCAGTTAGCCTAATGTGTACATCTCTAGATTGTGGGAGGAGACTGGAGTACCCAGAGTAAACCCTTCAAGCACAGGGGAAAATATGCAAACACCCTCGACTGTGAAGTGGGCGTGCTAACTACTACATCACCATGCCTCCTGCATATATAAACAGATAAATAATGTCTATTGTGTATAAGAGGAATAAAACGTTTTGAATCTGGTTGCGTCATACTTCTCTATTATTAAACATTTATCCCTGGTTAGAACTAGTCCGCCGTGTTGGATGGGGGTGAGCAGGTGGCTGACACATTTTGCACAGCAAGAGATGAGCTAGTGATAGTGAGCTCAATGTACAGTACCTGATGAAGTGGTAGATGAAGTGAAAATCGAGTGATTTGTTTTCAGTGCTTTACTTTTCTTTGCATCGGTGGGACTGCACCATGCAACTTTAAAGACACCCCCCCCCCCCCGCCCCCCATCATGCAACACACGTATATATGCACAGCGGTAACCCCAGTGAGTTAAGAAATTAATTAGACACCGAGTTCACTCAAAAGCAACCAAAAGTGTTTTAGGTTTCTACCAGACTTCAAGACAGGTGGAAAGCTAAAGAAAGAAACAGCAGCATGTTCTTGAAGGAGATTTGATGAATTTAAAGAGATCAGTGGAGATCAGTGGTGGCCTGGTGCTAGGGAGTATAAGCCCCACTGTCACCAAATTGTCACTACTGTCCCCCAGTGCAACTAACTGGGTTATCAAAGGCCAGCCGTGTCTCTCACTGTCTGTGGTGAGAGGCATGTAAAAGAATCATTGCTGTCGTTCATAAAGAGTAGACCACTGGGTTGTCGTCTGCGTGTTTCTGCCTTGCAGTGGCCTGGAGAGCTGTCTGGACATCCCCGCGACCATAATTAGGATTAAACGGTTTAGAAAATGAATAAATGAATGAATGATCAGACACTCTCAGAAGCAGCGGAATAAAAAACATATTTAGGTTTTTAAAAAAAAAAACGTCTAGCGCATCATGTTTTATGAAAAGCAGATTATTTTATCCATGAGAGAGTGCTTCATCAATCCTATTTATGCTGACAAATCATGTGAATAAGGTTTGCGACGAAATTCAACATATGAAGAGAAGAAAATCCTTCATTTCAAAGTGAATAATAACACTCTTGGAAATAAAATGTTAAATGAAGCACCGTCCTTAAAATGAAACTGTCTTTGACATAAAACCCATTCGTTTTTTCTGAGGCACAAACAGAAAATGTAACCTTTTTTTTTTTTTTTAAAGAATGTAATGCTTGCTTCACTACAGGGAATTTTTTTAATATTATCCATCCATCCATTTGCTGAAACAATGAATCCTATTAGGGCCGCGAGGAGGGTGGAACCCATCAGCCGACACTGGGCGAAGGCGGGGTCCACCCTAAACAGCTGGCCAGAAAACACACAACCATTCACCCTCACACCTAGGGGCAATCTGGAACAGTCAATTAGCTTAATGGACTGTGGGAGGAGACCTGGAGGAAACCCACTCATGCACAGGGAGAACATGCAAATTCCACACGGAAACATCTGAGCTCAGGACTTGAACCCAGGACCTTCTTGCTGTGAGGCGGACGTTCAAACCATTACGCGACTGTGCCACCCTTAATATTATATTGTATATAGTGGTGCAAAACAAATAAATAATGTCAGCTATCCCGGTAAATAATGTCAGCTTTGGGTTAAGGTTCCCTATTAGAGGATGTAATGACTAGGAAGAATATTTTTGCACAGATTTAAACAATGAGCCTAATATTGCAACGGTTGAATTATGTTCATAAATTAGATCTGTACTAAAGAGGTCGCAGTTAAAGGTGTCCTTGGTTATATATGAACCCCCTGCTGCAGCCTATAATAAAGTAATGTACTTGAAATATGGATAACAATAATTCCTATAGCACCTTAGACCAAATAATAACTAAAGGGGCACTTAGAGAATGCAGGGTACCTCTGCAACCCTCCGTGGATAATGTCGCAAACAGGCTCTATACGGTTATCGATTTTAATTCCCTGTGTATGATATGTTTTAAAGTACATGACCTAACCTTCAAAACTTTGTGACCTTCCTCTGACCCTGACCTTTGACCTTGATATTCCAAAATGAAATATTCACTTGGGGTCAGATAGGGTAGTGTCCCCACCATGTTTGGTAAAAATCTGTGCACAGGCGTGGGCAGGATTTTGTTCACAGTCAAACTGACAGAAAAATAACCCAGACAGACATCAGTGATTAAAATACATCTACCAAAATTTGCTGTTCAAAGTGATATTAAAAATAAAACAGAATTGAACTGAATTGAGGTCTACACAAGACCTGAAGGAAAAATATGGAACGGTGTGTGTGTGTGTGTGTGTGAGTCAGAAGTACACCACACTACCCAAAACGATAAGCATCGGGACGCGCTTCGTAAAGAAGGGGGTCACTTCACAAAGCGTCGCCCTCACAAGCTGCTCGCTTTGCACTCAAGGCTGTCCATATGGGGGGAAATTCGATAAGATCACCGGCTCCACAAGCAAATTATTTAGTACAGAATCAGATCCTGATTACAAGTGCTCTCCTAAAGTTTTCCACAGCTATAAATAAAAATGTATCATTCAAATATTTAGTATATAATATGCTTGAGAGCTGTTCAGGCTGTACCCTGCCTTTGCACAAAGTTGGCTAAAATAGGCTCCAGGTTTCAGCGGCTTGACAAAGTAATGATAAATGGATAAATGGATAAATAAATAAATAAATAAATAAATGAATACAGCCAAAATTCTATAAATGAATAAATTTCTCATATTTATGTTATATATTTTTATATTATTCACTTATTCATTGTTTACTTATATTTTCTCCTCATTTCTCTAAAAAGAAAAAAAAACTGCTGACAAAATTATACCAAAAGCATGAGAGAAACATCAGAAGTGTGGCCGTGATTCCGTTCAATTTCTAAAAAATTAAGAAAAGAACAAAAAAAACTTTAACAATTATGGACGGGTGAAAGGTTGATTTTTCTTCTCGCAATTCACCCAAGCTGTGACTGAAACTCTGGCATGTAGCTAGTGAGCTTGTGATCCCTCGATCCACTGATCAAAGCGTCACTAAAGTACCACAAACTACACAAGGCTGGTGCACTCGGCTCAGTTCGAACTGAGCGTCTTTTTTTCTGCCTTCACTTCAAATTCCACCGAGGGTAAGATCAAGCCCGTGGGAAGGAGTCTGACATGCACCTGGCGGCCATCTCTGTTCCCATGTACCTGAAATCGACTGCAAGCGGAATTGGAGCCTGTAACTGGGGTACAAAAGGGATTTCTCCACCTCACTATTGCTAACTAAGAGCGTATAGAGCTGGCAAACAGTGAAATTAAAGGGTTGGGTTTGTCCCAGAAGCTAGGGTTGGATTAAAGGATCGTGTCAGCTGAACAGCTTGTTCGCTAAGCATGATGGATTGTCAAGTATTGTTTCCTTAATACTGATGCAAGTAGCCACAAAGTTGGGGAAAACTAATAGATTTTTTGTTTTGTTTTTTTACTTAAGTTTTGTGTGCATATGCAGGTGGTCCAGTTCTCAACTGCCCACATAATAAAAAGCCATTTCTCAGAACATTTTATCAACGGCTAAGCTCCGAACCCAACCAGCACAAAGATAAACCTGCGTCTTAGGTCCTGACACGTTCCTGTAAACAATATATATCCAGCGTGGAGGTTTTCTACAATACAACAAGAAAAGAAAAGCCTAAGATTCTCATGTTAAGTTTCGAAAAAGTAAAAAGAAAAATGAAGAAAATGCAAGGTCCCTTTCACCAACGGGCGAAGAAAAGCGTTAGCTAATGCTAGCTAGCAACGCAAAGTCTCTCAAATGTTAGCTAGCAAAACTACTAGTTACTAGTTAGTGAGAAAATAGAAATAAACAGAAATAAAAGTAACTCTAAGTCCCATGACAAGCTAATTTCTGAGTCGCTGGTAGTGAGCTGCCTCTGAAAGAAAAGGCGTTACAGCATTAGCAAAAATAACAAATAAATAAAAATCCATTTAAACAAGTGAGAATATCTAGAATCTTGTCAAATGTATTTTGATACGAATTATTCTGAGATTATTAATAATAAATCATATATACTATTACTGAGACTGTGTCTATTTAATGAATTTTATGCTTTATACTTGTATTACCTCCACCAAGGACGTTATGTTTTAGCCTGTTTGTGAGCTGTTAGGAGGATTACATAAAGAACAATAACGCACAGATTTTCATGAGATTTCTACCAGAGGTCGTGCTTTAGGTTTTGGAGATGGTCCGGATTGGATTCTGGATCCAGGAATTTTTTTAAGGATTCTTTAACATTGTGAGATAGGACGCTCTTTGGGGGAAGATGTGGTGCTATAGCAAACCCAGCAGGGGGCGCTATGTGTACTTTTTCTACTTGGTTCAGTTTGCCCTTGTTGGCAGGTAATTTTGCTTCTTCTAAATGAATAAATACTTTAAATTAGCAAAGTAACTTTTAATACAGCAAGTAAATTTCAGGTGGTGGCCTGGTGGTAGGGTGCTGGATTACTGATCCCAAGGTTGGAGGTTCAAGCCCCACTAGCAACAGGATTTCACTGCTGTTCTCCCAGTGCAGCTTACTGGGTTATCAAAAGCAGGCCTATGGTGAGAGGCATGTAAAAGAACCATTACTGATTTTCGTCGAGAGTAGGCTGCATATCCGCCAGCGTGTTTCCGCCCTGCGATGGCCTGGCGAGTTGTCCGGGGTGTATTCTACCCTATTCACCCAGGGTCGGCTGAGATGGGCGCCAGCCTCCCTGTGACCCTAAATAGGATTAAGCGGTTCAGAAAATGAATGAATGATGACGATTCGTAAAATGAATGAATGGTGGCTTAGTGGTTACAATGGGTTACTGATCTGACGGTCAGCAGTTCAATCCCCACTATCTCCACTGTCGGGTCCTTGAGCAAGGCCCTTAGTGGTCAGTTGTATTAAAAAAAAGATAATTGTAAGTTTCTCTGGATAAGAGCGTCTGCCAAATGCTTAATAATTAAAAAAAGTTTATTAATCTTATGTGTGCTTTGTTATCAGGTTTTACCTGGACTGACTACATTCAAAACATTTTGCTGTGCATTACACATTTTTTTTTTCAGTGTTCATTAAACAGTCGACACACCTTACAGCAGATGGGAGGGTACAGCATGGGAGGTCAACGCCAAATTGTTCCCGTAGGGTGTGTTAACCCCTCTAAATATTCTGCATACTGCTCAAGCTAAGTTAGGAATCTCATTCATTTGCTTTCATTTCCGATAATTGAATAAAGACTTTAATTTACCATTAAATTTTTCCCCTGAGGTCAGTGTACGAGAGAGCTAATGTGCTACCATTAGCAGCCATTACCTTCGGTTCAGCTGTGTGCCAAATTACCAACAAGAAATACATGCTGCTGCTGTATTTAAAAAATAATAATAAAGTAGACTTTTCAGTTAATAAGGCGACTGATCGAACCCACCGGCAACGACGATAATCACATTGCTGAATGTTTTTAAATTTGTTTTTCAGACCAACTCAACCGACTTTTTAACGAAACGAAAGCGTAGGCAGGCAGTCACTGTAGCAAGCACAGCTAACAGAACTCATTCCTAAAAGAATGGATACAACGTGCAACGTGGCGTAATGGAACTTCGCGTTCTCCACACGTGGGGACTGATGCTGTTTTCCACCCAATGTTGAAGCCTGGAATGAATTTATTTTCACCCTTCATGCTATTCACGCTACAAAATGGAGGGGGAAAAAAACACGAACATGTTCATCTTTGGTTAGCAACAAGCTGGCAGCTAATTGTGATTGATGTTAGATGTTCCTCCCCAAACAGTAATCTATATAATCAGTGGAAGAGAATTACCAAGTGAATAAATCTCAGTGCTGATGGGTATAAAACAAATTATAGGGGCACTCATCAGGTGTAAAGTCTTTCCACACCCAGCATGGATAATGCAGCTCTATCTCTGTGACCTTGTACTGACCTTCAGCTTTGACCTCGACACTCCGAAATCAAACCATCTCTGGAACTCAGATAGGGTAGTGTTCCCACCAAGTTTGGTGAAAATCGGTGCATGGGTGTGGTCAGGATTGTGTTCAAAGCAACACCAGTGAAAGTAATAAACAGAGGAACTCATTGCGGAGTGCTGTTCTGCTTACTGCTGATGCTCTGAGCAGACGTCATGGTCTGATATTCTGCAGATCACTTCATCCTTCAAGGGTCACGGGGAGGCTGGAGCCTATCTCAACCGACTCTGGGCGAACGCAGGGTGCATCCTCAACAGCTCGCCAGTCCATTGGAGGACAACACACACAACCATTCACACCTACACAGAGGTGCAATTTGTAACAGACAAATACAAATACATCATGTGTATGCCTTCGGACTGCGGACGGAAACCGGAGTACCCAAAGGACACAAGCATGAGGAGAACTAACCACAGAAACGCCCTCGCCAAGCTCGGGACCTGAACCCAGGACCTTCTTCCTGTGAGGAGGACCTGCTAGTTGGAGGAATTGATAAAATAATGATAAAAATTCCTATTTTGTATTAAATGATTGATGTTTTTAGTAAGTAGCCGTATTGTAAACTGTGTGTATATATATATATATATATATATTTATTTATTTATTCATATGTATCATGATAACAACTGCTTGTTGTTACTGATCCCTTATATATTTTAGATATTTTAATTGCAACCAGGTGAGAATAGCCACAGGGTGACTATTTACAACTGGTTAGGATGGAGGATGGGGTGTAAACATGTAGCATGGTTAGCTACGGACCCCCTGGGTGCTTATCATGTCTCTGGAAAGTGTAGATACACTGGCTAACACCCACCACCACCACTGCTCACACACACACAGCATTGTCGGCTACTCACCCTGTGTGCAAATGTATATCCTCTGCATGCATTATCTCATATTAAAATATAATTCATTCTCATTCAAATATAGAAACCCTGAAGTAAAACTGTTTATTAATTATAACTGTTTACAGGGTGCCAAAAAAATGGAACTTCCTACAAGTCTGTTGTGGTATAAAAGGGTCAAATTACAACTTATTATTATTCATCATTCGTTTCCTGAACCGCTTAATCCTAATTATGGTCATGAGGAGGCTGGCGCCCATTTCAGCCGACTCTGGGCGAGGGCAAAGTACACCCTGGACAGCTCACCAGGCCATCACAGACAAATTATTATTATTATTCATTCATTTTCTGGACAGCTTAATCCTAATTAAGGTCAAGGGGGGGTTGGCACCCATCTCAGCCGACTCCGGGCGTGGGCAGAGTACACCCTGGGCAGCTCGCCAGGCCATCACAGACAACTTATTATTATTCATTCATTTTCTGAACCGCTTAATCCTAATTAAGGTCACGGAACCTTAAGAGTCGGTTGAGATAGGCCAGAGTCGGTTGAGATAGGCACGGGGAGGCTGGCGCCCATTTCAGCTGACTCTGGGCGAGGGCAGAGTACACCCTGGACAGCTCGCCAGGCCATCACAGACAAATTATTATTCATTCATTCATTCATTTTCTGGACAGCTTAATCCTAATTA
>JAQMYF010000027.1:5054575-5067428 GCA_030014195.1 Neosilurus mollespiculum
CCCACAACCACAACCCCCGAGCCACCCCCCCCCCCCCCAAACACAAATATTAACCAAGACACCATTTATTATTTATTACTTTTTTAATGTATTATCCTACATTAAAAACATTTAAAAATCTCAAACCATGGACTTTATTTTTAATTACAAATAGAATCTTTTTTAATAACAATTAAATAAATTACACCAACTTTATGTATTAGTGTACAGTACTACAATAAATGTACGCAAGGTGCCATAAGTAATGAATCACCCAAGACTGTATTATAATAGAAATTATTACAGAATTTTTTTCCTATGATGAAAAAAAAACTAAAATAAAATAATAATAATAATAATAATAATAATAAAAGCAATAATAATAATTATTATTTTTTAAATACATATTTTTTTAAAAAGATAAATCAATAATAAAAATAGTAATTGAATGTAATTCAAGAATTACACTTTGAACAATAATTCTAGAAAATAAATGAATACTAGTACTATTAATATAATTATAATAATCATAGATTAAAAAAACCTGTATATACTTTTCATAAATAATCTCCCTAGATGAATGGTAGAACATTGCGCTTTATTATTATTATTATTATTAGCATTAGCATCTGAATGCAGTGTATAGCGTGTCTCCTCCGCGCTCACCTTGGAGAGTGCGAGAAAGCCGTCGGACTTGAGCACCTCCACAGCGTGCCGGTCCATGTAGGAACAGCATGCCTCAGCCAGGCTGCTCAGGTGGTACAGACTGGCCACGTCGAAGATCAAACTTACGTTCTGTGCGTTGAGCAGTGTGCGCAGGTAGTCACAGATGGAGGCCTCTAGTGGCTGGAGACCATAGCGGTGCGCCAAGCCCAGGAAATCCAGCAGCGTTTCCTCTTTGGCTTCGCTCAGGTTGGCTCTGCCTGTGTACAGATAGCGCAGGAGCATGGAGAACGCCTCGGCCCGAGTGTCCTCCAAAGGCACCTCGGCTTGCGGCTGAGACTCCCTCATCCCGCCATACAACAGAGCTCTGAGCAAAAGGTACACGGGGGGAAGAAAATGAGCTCGGGAGGAGGTTTTTGGGATTAAAGCTGACTAGGTGACCCCCAAACTCAAGTGAAAGCGTGACTGTCGTGGGAGATATTTATTACCTGAAGTACTGACAGCGAGCAGCCAGAATGACCCTGTGAGCAGAAAAACGTTTCTCCTCCACCAGGAACGTGACGTCGCTGTATTCCTCGGCGGGCACCAAAGCCGCCAGCTGCTCAGAGAGAAGGTGCATGTGGTCGACCTCAGCCGCCGAGCCCAGTGGGCGCAGAGGGTGACTGTCGCTCATAGCTGCCACTCACATCTGAGGGGGAAAAAAAGACGTTTTACAATTCCAGCGTTGGTTTATAATCAATGACAACAATCACTAATAAACGCACATCACATCACAGCAGGAACAGCGGACTGACAGCTGCAGCTTTTGATCACTGGCCTATTTTTACGTCATCAGAATCATCATAACGGCTGCAGGTCAGCGGCACTGAGCTCAGGCAGCTGTATCACATGTTCCCAACGTTTCCATGAAAAGTGGACTGGCTTGGCTAATTTGGTGGCGCCATGGTTAGCACGTCTGCCTCACAGCAGATCCTAGGTTCGCGCCCCGGGCTTAGGCGTTTCTGTGTAGTTTGCATGTTCCGCTCATGCTCGTGTGGGTTTTCTCCGGGTACTCCGGTTTCCTCCCCCAGTCCAAAGACATGTAGGCTAAGTGCCTGTTCTAAACTTCCCATGTGTGCGAATGTGAGTGCGAATGGTTGTGTGTGTGTGCATGTTTTGGCCCTGTGATGGTCTGAAGAACTGCCCAGGGCATACCTGGGTGCCCTCCCCCCCCCCGTCTCGGCCAAGACAGGCTCCAGCACGCACAAGGAACCTGATAGGGTTAAACGATTCGGAAAATGAACGAGTTTTAGTAGGCTTTTCTGCTTACGTTTCCGTGTAGTATATACTAAAACAATTAGTCAAGCTCAGTGGAGTCACGCTTCGTCTCACACACTATTCACCGACGTACCTCGCCTTGTGTTACGAATCATTTGTTTCCTGATGAAAGAAAAACATGTATTGTTTATCCGCTGCGTGAGGGGACGTCAAGAATACATAGACATTTCCATGTTTTGGGATTGTCTATGGATTCATGACGTCCCCTCACGCAGCCTGTAGCTCACAAGGCTGTCGCAAAACTCTTCTCCGCCACCCGCCGCAATCGGTACCTCGTCACGATCCCCAGCCTGCCCCTGCACTCCTGCCCGCATGGGATCGAACCCCGTCGCCCCATGCCTGTCTCCACCCCTACAAGGAATGGTACGAAGAGACAATGCTGGAGCTGATTTCTTTCTAACTCAGACTGCTCTGTCTACACACAGCATGGGCGGTTCACTTAGGAGGGATTCTGAGGCGTGACCTGGCAACCTTGAAAACCGGAAACGAGCATCCCGACAACAAAACGAAATCTAAGAATATGCGGCTGTTATCATATCCTTTTTCAAACAAATCCACCTCTAATTAAATGATTAAGGTCGCCTTCGCACAGAGAACAAATCCAAAAACAAATACCCAAACGCATTTTGCTAAACAAGCAGAGGTAAAAGGTTTTTTTTTATCCACCCGCATTTTGATTTCAGTCGATAGCCTATAGGATCCTTGCTTTATTTGACAGACAGAATTGGGGACTAGCACCATCCAATCACAATACAGGAGGCGGAACCCGACAGAATGCGAGTAGGGAGAAAAAAATTATTAACGCAAATTACCCTGGAGATTGAAGCTAAGATAACGTTACAGGTTTCTGTCTCCTATTCTACTTGTTCTGTATTAAAACACAATGATATCCTCGCTGGTCAGAAAAGAAGGTTGAAAGCGATCCAAATGATTGTTTACTGAAGTTTACCTCGCATTTATTTTGCGCAGCTATTTTTCTCCAGCTATAAAGACGTAAATAATTCATCATATTTACCCAAAACGAAAGCAAACCCTGTCGTTTCTTGAATTCCAGTGAGGATCAGTAATTCTCGCCAGAGATCAGATGTAAGCTCTCTGCAAGGACAGGTTCATTATATTATTTTGCTGTGCCGACGAAAGGCGAACAGGATGTTTTCAGAGAAAGGTTCACAGATCTAGTATATCGCCATCTTGTGGCGAGGAGTGTAACTAACCTTACCGCCCCGACAACGTCATCGCGGCCGCCATATTGGAAGGGTTTCAGATTGGTTTCAAATAGGCTACATTTAAGACTCCACATTTCTACATTTCATTTTAAGAAACTCTTGAAATGTTTACATCCTCTAGTATTTACCCACATTTACGTTGGAAAAGACCCACACATCCTGTTCTGTCTGCAGAATAGTTCCTTTGTTCAAAGGTCAAGATGCAAACATTTTAATTGCTCTACATCAGTCAGCAGGTGGTTAGAACATCTGCCTCATAGCAATAAGGTCCCGGGTTCAGGTGTCTTTTCTTTTCTCTTCAGATCATGCTGAACTCTTTACACAAATACAAACATCGTACATATCGGAGGGCCACAGAATGATCACCAGCCATTCCTTCCCTGAAACCCAATTCACACAACACTTCAGTTTGGATTGTAGGAATGATCATAAGGAAACAATGGATGAAGTCAGTGAGAATCCGTAGTCTGGGTCTACACAACATGCATTTGAATTTACATCATTTAATTCGATTGCTTGTTCTCCCTTTGATTGCATGGGTTTCCCTCCAGGTACTCCAGTTTCCTTCCACAGTCCAAACACATGCGCATTAGGATAACTGGCTGTTCCAAATTGTTCCTGTGTAAATGAGGTGCGAGTGTGAAAGGTTACGTGTATGTTGGCTGGCGATGGTCGGGCGAGCTGTTCAGCCTTCGCCCAGTGTCGGATGAAATAGGCTCCAGTCTCCCTGTGATCCTACTAGAGGATTAAGCTAGAAATTTCCCCAAACTTTAAATAAAACACAGGAATCTGATAAGCAGTATTTAGTTTTATTGCTCCTAATAATTTAATAGTGACAATATGTAGAAGAGGGCTTTATAATAAAATATAATCTCATAAACAGTACTAATTTAAACCACCAAAAATGGACAGGTATGACTATAAAGTTGTTCATGTAAGTGATATTTGTACGGTTAAGACTGTAATCCATGTTTCATAATTATTGTTGACTGGTTAGTGGATAAAGTTTCGAGATGAAGCTTATCGCCTCATCTTGTCCGTTTCAGCCATTCAGCACCGGCTGCACCTTGCAGTGAGCTTCTGCTTATTCGCCCCCTCTGCAAAAAGAGCACTGTGTTAGGTCATAAAGTACGGCTCAGTTTTTCGTTTGCTGTCCTTTCATCAACTTTCTTCTTAAATGTGTGCTAGCTGCACAGCACGCAACTAGCTGCATAACACCACTCTTTACGAGGTGATGGACACCATGTTGTTAGGGCTCAGGATCTCGATCCAGTAACCATCCGGGTCCTGAATGAAAGCCAGACCTTTCATTTTACCTGAAACAAAGATGAGGGGATGAGTGCAAAAAAGAGATATTAACTGTGTGTGAGAGACAGACAGACAGGGTACATCCCAAAACCCTTGAATTGCAAGAGAGATGCGAGGAAAAGTGTTTTAAGAGAAATGAGACATTGTTTCCTCGGAATAGCCATGCCTGACGTCATAAGCCACAGGTTATATATACACACACTGGCTTGCAGCTCTTCCAGGAAGGCTGCTCTCATGTAACCTTACTCATCAATTCTCAAGGCACAAATAAGAGGATTGAGACAGCTGGTAAAGATAGCAGACAAGAAGAACTTCCAGTTCAAGCGGAGATCGCAGAAACGACAAATAAAAAGGTTTTGAGATGGACCCACAGACTGATAGATAAACAGACTGATTCAGACAACTTTAAAGAGATCATCTCTACAAGAGCAGAGAACATGAGAAACGCACCATCATCAGGCTTTTTAACAAAGGTCACTCCTTCCTCCTTGAACAGCTTGCATGCGGCGTGGACGTCTGGTACGGCAATTCCTATATGGCCTGGAACACCGTAAAAACACATAATTCCATAAGTGCAGGCAGACAGACTGTTGGCTCACACTGAGAGTATGTGTGCATACTCTCCAAGCAAAGCTGCATATTCATTCCACACCGCCACAGGTCTCCACAAAACCCTCACAAGTACAGTTATTCAGGGTAAAAAAAAAAAAAGAAAAAAAAAGAATATTGTGCCATTTTCCATTTCGTTTCTCTTGTGTCATCGCCTTGCATCACGGCTAAATAAAACCGTGTCAGTCCTTTTGTGTTTATAAACAGATCAGGGTTCACAACCAAATACGGTAATATGAACAGACACCAGCAGGGGGACAGGAGAAAGTAAAAAAACTAGAGGTTCTCATAGAGAAGTGGAGTGCTGTGAGGGGAAGTTAATCCAAGTCTATATAGTCCGCTTGTACGTGTCTTTTTTTTATTTATCCAGGCTCGTTTATTCCTGCATGAAAAGGTCCATTTTTGTCAAATTTGAGTCAAGTACAAAAATGAAGAGAAAAGTTAAATCTTTCAGATGTATACCGAGCTAAATCCATATAGAGATCCAATTTTGACATAATGGGGCACTTCACTTTTGCTCTTAGCTCTTTCACTGATTTACTAGTGCAACACTGGGCCGAGTCTAAAATCCAAAATGGCAGCACCCACGTATGAAGCCCCCCCATATCTAGGAAAAACATATCTGTAAGAGAGGTTCTTCAGTTAATCGAGGCCTCGGAACGCATGTATTACTTTGGCCTGTTAGTATTTAACTGAATGTTATTCTTTATTTTTTGAAATATTTCTACATTTCCTGGACATTTGGACTGAGACCTCTGTTGCATTGAAAAATACAATAAAACACCTTCCAAGTCCAAAATCGCATTTTTGGCCAAAATGCTAAAGTTCTATTCACTACAGGAATTTAGGTTGAAGAAAGTATCTCGAAGTATTCAGTGAGACTGAAGGCACTGAGATATGAATCATACCGATTTTTTTTTTTTTTTTTTTACAGCCTTAAAACTTTAAAGCGCTCTCCTGAAAATTCACAAAAATGGACCTAGCCCACTGTTGCTCTAAGGGGCTCATATATTCTCCAGGGACCTGATTCTCCATAATCATGTTAGTGGTCAGTGACAGCAGAGCATATAAGATTCAAATCAATTAACAGACAAATAAATGTCATGTCATGTCATTTTCTGAACCGCTTAATCCTAATTAGGGTCGCGGGAAGGCTGGCGCCCATCTCAGCCGACTCTGGGCGAGGGCCCAGAGCCATCGCAGAGACAAATAAATCAATAAACAAATACATACTAGAGGCCCCTACGACAGGATAATCGCACCAGACGCTACCTAGCCATTATAAACAATTGGCAGCCCTGTTGCTGACGTTGACCTTAAAATACAATGATCTTTTCATAATCTCGTTTCACCCTTTGGTCTCAAGCTGCTATCCTGAAAATCGGATGGTAATAATTTCAAGCAACATGAGATATAGGCGTGTCGAAAACAAAAACCTGACAGAACTGAGAACAATACCAGCTACACCACCACGGCTGGGAAAACGACTTAAATGGAAGAAAATAATACAACAATGTACAATAAGTCATTTTTATTGGTATGATGGATATCACGGAACAGTCCGTGAGACGGAACAACGAGGGGACTATTTAACTCCGCAACATCCACCAAACGGGAGTTGAACAATTGTTTAAGTGTATATATACTACATGGAAACATAAGCAAAAAAGAAATAAACTAAAATGTGATTTGTTTTTTCTGGTCCAGTTTTCACATTTTGAGGGGATTCTCCCGAGCTTGTGGGGTGGATAACATTTATTATCCCAAGATAACGAACCAATCAGATTGTACTGATCCCATAATCTGTTTTTGAGTAGTGTACATGGTTTATATACACTGCAAGAGTGTATGTGGGTACACCAAAAAAAAAAAAAAAAAAAAAAAAAATCTCTGTAATTAGAAAATATTGAATGAATTTGCTTTGTGAGACATCAAGACTCACCAAAACCTCGAGGGTCTGAGTTTCCATTATGGTAAGACTGGCTGTCATCTGTCTCCGAACCCCAGTTACTACACAAATAAGTAAAAAAACAAACAAAGAAACAAAAACAAAAACAGGTACATAAATAAAGAGACAGAAATGGGATGAGAAGCTGAAAACAATACTTTTTCCCCTGCATGATTCAGTCATTCCTATGGCATGCTGGGTAAAGGAACAGGGCAGTGGTGGCTTAGTGGTTAAGGCGATGGGTTACTGATCCGAAGGTCAGCGGTTCAAGGGCCACTGTTGGGCCCTTGAGCAAGGCCCTTAACCCTCAATTGCTCAGTTGTATAGAAATGATAATTGTAAGTCGCTCTGGATAAGAGCGTTTGCCAAATGCTGTAAATGTAAATTTTGTCTGAAAGGAAATGTTTTCAGAGTACGGTTTGTACCGATGTTATGTTTTCTGTTTTGTTATGTGCTTGTTGTTTGTGCAGCCGTATGCTTTGCACTCAGCACTGACCGATAATGTGTTACCTTAGACCGATGACTGTTGCACGCAGCCCAGCCAATACGATAAAACAGTGAATTTGTGCCACTGCCAGGGCTGGAACATGGTGCATGACTAGTAGTAATAGTAGTGTGGAAGCATTCACACATACTTGACAAAGGGTAAGGAATGACGTTGCCTGACGGAACCGCTGATGTCATACGTGATTGTTTTAAAGAGCAAGTAATACAAATTCACCACAGGTACCCTTTAAATATGAATGCTCTTTCAGAACCAACCAACAGCAATACACTTAAAGCAAAGAGTATCACAATCTGGAGAGGAAACTTCGTATTAAATTAATCACATACAAATGTTGCACAAAAGTTTTTTAAAATTCCAGAGAGTCATTTTATATACTTGAAATGTGGCATCTAACAACACACACAAATAATTTACACAACCTAAAACTAACTAATTTTTTAAGGTGAAGGGTAAGATCAGGTTTATTTACATGTACATGTATGTTGCAGTGCCGTTACAATTTATTTTATGTAGGGAAACCAAAAGAACTAGTAGGATTTGTGAGCAGAAATATGCAACTTTGGTTTGGTATATTTTTACCATAACTTCAGACTCGAGTGTAAGGCTGTGTGATATGACCACAATTTCATATCTCGATAAGGATACATATCACAATATAGCATGCGGATGGAAGTAGTCGAAATACGTTTCCATAAGAGGGCATCTTGGCTCAGCCTTAGAGTGGGGGAGGAGCTTAGACATCCTGGGGGAGCTCGGGGGAGAGCGGCTGCTTCTCCACATCGAACGAATGGTTGCCTCCATTTAGAGGTATTCCAAGCACGTCCAACTGGAAGGAAGCAGAACTTGCTGGAGGGATTATATATATCCTCTCAGGTTTGGGAACGCCTTGGGTTCCCCCAGGACAAGCTGGGGAGAGGAATGCCTGGGTTTCCCTTCTAGACATGTTGCAACCTGACCTCAGATAATGTAGCAGGGATACTAATGTAGCTCAAATTCTGTACTCCGAGAGTGCTCACTGAGAGAACTCGGAGAATAACAAAAGAAAAAAAACAGGAATGTAGCAGGTATTGCTGTTTTATAATCCATATTTTGATAAGTCTGTTGATAATGGTGGTAATGTTGTTAGCATCAGCCGTTCAGCACAATTGGCTAATCACCAAAACAAGGTGATATGATAAAGATAATACCATTATTCCATAACAGTGGGAGTTCCGCTTTCACACGTACCCATATTAATTTTAATAATATGGTCTTAAACTACTTAAGTTTTTTTTTCCTCGATAGTCCAAGTGCTCGCATTCATTTTCACTGTTTCAGACGGGTTAAATGGAAACATAACTTAATCACAATGGATTATGATATTCATTCATTTATTGTCTGAACCGTTTAATCCTAATTAGGGTCACGGGGAGGCTGGTGTCCATCTCAGCCGACGCTGGTCGAGGGCAGAATACACCCTGGACATCGCAGGGTAGAAACATGCTGACGGCTATGCAGCCTCCTCTTGACAAATCAGCAATGGTTCTTTTACATGCCTCTCACCACAGACAGTCAGAGACATGGCCGGCCTTTGATAACCTAGTTAGCTGCACTGGGGGACAGCAGTGACATTCCGCTGATAGTGGGGCTTGAACCCCCGACCTTGGGATCCGAAATCTAGCACCCTACCACCGCGCCACCACAGCCCGGATTATGGGATGAATAATAATCAAATGTAAAGCTTTGGAGAAATTAAAAGGTATTTTTTTACATTTATAACTGAAATTACCACCTTTCTCTGTGTGTGTGTGTGTGTGTGTGTGTGTGTGTGTGTTGCTGTCGATAACAAAAACAGTGCATCTGGCACTTTATATTTAATTGTGACACAAATATATTGATTCTTTAAAAAAGTTAAAAAAGAGTACAAGTATAAGGTCGCTTGATGAAAGGTTCAATTCAGGTTTCACTTCAGGTTGCTTTCGTCCTCAAAACTGTAAAGATGGCAGTTAGAAAAAAGCCCTTCATCACAATTTTCTACATTTCCCTGGACAGGCCTGGAGAGGCCTACAAGCCACAGTGTCTCGCATCCACTGTGAAATTTGGTCTAGTGACACTGATGACTGTGGGAGGGGATGGGGAGGCTTCTGCAAGGCTGGAATGGGGCAGATGTGTATAATTCATGCATAATTCAAGCCAGATGCATGATTCTCCTGGAAGAAAACCTGCTTCCATCAACTCTGTCAGTGCTCCCTAACACTGAGGGTTGGGTTTTCCAGCAGGATGAGTCTCAGAGGTCAGTCTGGATAAACGACCACAAGATCAACCGGGCCCGCCCATTCCAGATCTGAACCCCAGTGAAAACCTCTGGAATATGATCACGAGGAAGATGCATGATTACAAGTCATCAGACAAAGCTGAACTGATTAAATGTTTGCATCAGGAGAACAATGTGAGAGACTGGGGGAGAGCATGCCAACACACATGAAGGAGAAGGTTAAAATGTCAGGGTTTTCCACCAAATATTGATTTCTGAAATCATCTGAAGTCTCAACATTAGTATTGTGTTAAAAGTTGAGTATGATCTCGGTTTCTGTGCTTTATTCAGTCTGGAAAATGGAAACTATTGTATTTATTTTATTTTATTAGATTTTTTTTCACATCTTTACGAGTTAGTATTTTCTGTATTTAAATGCTCGAAGTGATTATTTTATGTGGAATCTTGGGGGAAATGTTTCCGGTAGTTAATGGAACAGAAAAAGTGTATTCCTGTTCCTCAAACACACACCTATATATAATAAAAACCTGAGAAACTGATCATTGTCTATAAACACACATGAAACGATAAATGGTAGATGTTTTCCAATCGCCGTAACGCCCAAATGAGGATGGGTTTCCCTCCTGAGCCTGGTTCCTCTCAAGGTTTCTTCCTCGTGTCAACAGAGGGAGTTTTTCCTTGCCACTGTTGCCGCGGGCTTGCTCATTAGGGATGTGTAGGGGGTTGTACAGAAAAATTTTTAGATTCCTCCCTAATTTAATTTTACTATGTAAAGCTGCTTTGTGACAATGTCAATTGTAAAAAATGTCAAATTGTCAAATAAAACTGACTTGACTTGACTTTATATGGCCAATGATTCCAGGCATTATTCAGACTAGGTCCATGACAAGTGTGCGGAAATGATGCAGCTTCTCTTCTGTCTACAAATGGTTCACCTTTCACGAACACTTCCTGATCTAATTCGGCCGATTCGGAATCGGGAAACGAGATGGCAGATCTCACAGACGTATGTTATTGGTGGAACCCCTTCACTGTCCTTCCTCCTGGCTCTTCTTGACAGCGTTAAGGGCCGCGTCAGCTTCACAGACGGCACTTCTGCACTGGTCCTACCATCCGGAGCAGCCCGTGGCGAGTTCTCCGTTATCGGCCAGTGGGTAAACGTCCTCGAAGCGAAGCATTGCCCTCCCAGTTGGTCTGCTCCCTTGTGAAAGCCCGCTATATACAGCAGGTCCTTGGGGATCCTGCCAGTCTCCGTTCTGTGGATGTGTCCTAGCCGTTTCTGTCAGCAGACAGTGAAGTCTCCTGGAAAAGTGCTTCTTTCGGGCCTCCCCTCACCTTTTCTCCTACCACTACTACACACCACGTATAGATTCAGGCTGTGATTGAAGTCAGGGAATTTCTAGTTTGGCAATCCCCTACTGATGGCTCTTCATTAAAGAGATCCTGAGCCATAACAGCAACGCAATGAAGATTTCGGTTTTAATCGTGACGTGCTGGAAAGCATTAAAGGTAATATAATTTGTGAGTAAATATTGCTGGTGTCATTACTTTCGCTCGAGCATGGAATACCCTCCATATGTGCAGGGGTCACTTTACCACCAGGAGCCTAAAATAGCCACACAACCTTCTAGTTGGTGTCTGCAAGCAGAAGCATTGCATTGTTTACATCCACACAGTCTGCAGTTCATCATCATGTGGAAACTTTTTTCATTGTTTAAAACAATGTGTGACTTTTAACCACTTATCATAAAAGATCATGAAAGCTGAGACATAAATAACAGTGTTGTAGTATCATATGTAAAATAATAATAATAATAATAAAATAAAAAAATATGCATTAGATATAAAAGGAAGTAAAATAAACACCCTGTTGTTCTTCATGCTCTTCTGACTGAAAGAAACCCCTGAATGGCGTCATTTTCCCACGTGGCCAGTGAGCGACCAGGAAACCACGTGACATATCAGAACAATCTAGAAGGCACAGAGATTACAGTTTCGTTTCTATGCATATGGTCATACTGTGTCTTCTGTTACCATGGGAATGGACTACAGGTCAATGTAATAGCTTAACCTTCCTCTAAACAGATAAGGTCTACGTGCAAACAGGATCTCCAGTCCTAAGCGCGCGCGCGCACACATGCACGCACACACGCGCACGCACAAGCTAAAACAGATCATTTATTACCTTTCTGTGCTCCTCGTTTAATCTATCCAAGCCATTAGATGAATCACTGCTCATTTTCACTTGACCAGCCATACTTTGCTGTAATCCGAAAATATATATGTGTATATATATCTAACAGAAATACTCAAGGGTTTGAAGTCCTATAGAAATGTTTATGAATAGCGTTGAATGTATTCCTGCGTCCTGGTCGCCTTTCAGTCATCAACGAAGCAGTAGAAGTGATCCAATTCAAGATTGAGACCATTTCACCCTTGCATTGTCAAGCTCAAGCTCTTCCAAAGAAAATAGATGAATCCCCCGAGCTGTGCTCCTCCAAATCGTCAGCAGCACTACTCTACTTGCGCCATGTTTCTGTCTCAACAACAACACCGTCACCATAGACAGCGTAAAACAGATAGACGGGTCATGCATCGCTCTCGAGGCGTCAACATGACGCCATCTTGGAGAGGGCTCCTTGTGGGGTTTTGCTATAGAAACAGTGGGGGAAGTGAGCATAAAGGAAAAGTGTTATTGCCACTAGAATGCAAAGTGTGCGTTTATTTGGCACATAATATGGTGTCATAATATCAGTGTGTTTATTTTTATTGTTATGGAATGCATAGTACCGAATAAATACATGTTATTTATTAATTAAAAACAATGTAATTGTCCAAATATCAAGTCATGCAATTTGCAACATGCAAACATTTTATTCCAATAGTGCTGAATATTTTAATGTTGTTTATTGTAGAAAACTTATTGCAACATATTTTTTATAAAGTTATTCTTTAAATAGAAGTTAAATATATAGAAAACAAGTAAATTTGCCAGTAATTAGAGTATGCTCTAGAGTATGCTCTTGTTTACATCTATTAGA
>JAQMYF010000027.1:5098092-5111982 GCA_030014195.1 Neosilurus mollespiculum
TTTTTGTGCTTGGCGTGGCGGAATGAGGCGGTGTGATTTCTATATCTTGTTTTGAAATCATTCTCTGTGAGTCCGATCGGAAAATAACTGTGTATATATACTGTGGTAAAAGAATGCTCTTAATAAATCCCCTGATGAGTGGGCAACCACCAAACAGGCTTGTCGGGATGAAATTGTAGTACTGTTATTTTTTACAATATATTTAGCTCTACTTCGACGTATCGAGCACTGTTCCACGGAAAATCGACTCAAGATTTTTTTTTTACCTGTTCAGATCCAGTACCAGGAAGCCTGGTGAATGGAAATGATCAAGCAGCAATTCGGTGAAGTAAAGTGTCACCCCGTAACCCTCTAAGTTCTTTAATACAATCACGTGAGACTTTCTAATTTCAAACAGATTTCATCATATTCCAAACCAAATGAGGAAAAGAAAGCAAAGGAAAAAGGAAGGGAAGAAGGAGCATTGTGGTGGACAGATCCTCTCCCTAGGGCGGGGGGGTTTCAGGAGACTCCACCGTGTGGTGTCATGATCACCTTCGCACAGTTTGCCGGTGCGTGTAACTACGAGGCTGATTGTCTTCTCACTCCTTACTCGGCTCACCTTTATCACTGGAGCCATCTGCGGTAACAAAGTGCAAAGGAAATCAGGGAAAAAATCAGAAAAATTAAACAGATGATTAGTAGCATTGTTGTGGTCATACAGCATCGTTTAGTGCTTGTATAAAATTCAGTTATTCATAATAAATGCATAAACTTCACTCGGTGAAATGAAAATAATAATGTAAAGAACGTTGAAGTAGTTGAGGTTCGGTTAATCATAATATTAACAGTTTATTGTAATGGTTTCTTTTGTGTGGAACCCATAAACGCATTCTTGTTTGCCGATGGCACCTCAAGTGTAAAGTAAAGTAAATTGTACTTGTACTTATTTTCAGCAGAATGATTTAACTTGGATTCTTGACTTTGATTAACATGTTTATTTTTATAACTAGTTTCCTCCTATTCATTCTTATGGTTGTTGACTTTAGAATTTCACAGGATAAGATTTAGATCATTAAGGGACAGTCTGATGTCTTATGGTGCCACTGAATCTACTTCAATCAGTTCAGATACTGTTTGATTTCATATTTGCCAAACAATTGATTTTTTCCCCCCATTTTTCTCCCCAATTTAGTCGTTTCCAATTCCCACCCATCAACTTTTGCCTTCCCTCTCACACGACCACCACCGACCAGGGAGGGGCGCAGGTAAGCACACGCCCCCTTCGTGACATGCGATTATACCGCCCGCCTCGTTTTGAACTGTTGCGCATGCGTATTTGGGGGCGGCCTAACACACTCGGAGGGAAAGCGCTATCCGCCCCCCTCGTAAGAATGAGCTCACAGACGCCCATGATTGGCTGGTAATTGCTGTGAGAGGTCTGCCAATTAGCTCCCATGGACTCTTATTAGCTCAATTAGCTCCCATTCGAACTTGCAATCTCCGGGTTGATAGTCGCACACCTTGTCGATGCGCCACTCGGGAGCCCATTTCCCGCATACTTAGGCCTGAAGGCATGAGCTTGGTCTGATTCGAAAGCGAAGCCTCGTGCCTTTAAGGGTTTGAAAATGAAGGAGGTTTTGAAATGAGACACTGTGAGATGTATATAGAAAACAGATGAACAGTCCATGATGGCGGAGAATGGTTTACAGTCCTGAATTCAGAATAGACTGAGATTTGGGACGGTGGGTCACATCAACATAGTACTTGAGAAATTGATGCATAAAATTTATTTACAGTGAATGCGTGGAGCAGTGGGGGTGCTGTAACTGGACTATATAAGGTACAGTACAAATAAAGCGGTTTTAAATGTTTGTGTTAGTTCGAGTTGTTTGATTGTTACACCCCCATTAGCTGTCATTTCTCACGTCCTTTTTTAAAGATTATAAATTTTGTTCATGTTTTAGTCCATATTCTCCAGGTACGAGTGATGGTGAGGCGTCAATGCAAGGGACCAACAAATACCCGCTTTTTCCTGGTCATGCAGCTTCTTTTTAAGTAAAACTGCCTCTGTTTTGAATTTGTGCACATTTTTTAATATAGTTACAAAACTAATATAGGGTAGTTAAAGTATGGTAATTGGTTTATATGTTTGTTTTTTTCTCAGATAAAGGATAGCAACAGTGTGGCTGTACTGTGACAGAAATGATCAGGATTTACACCTCATATTATACGAGGTAAGCAAGCTTTATTAACTCCTTTATTAAATTTCACATTTAAATAATTAAGAAATGGGGGATGTTACCGAGTGGTCCCAGAGATGTCGAGGTGCATACAACACGGGAACATAAGAAAAGCAAAATAAAAAGAGATTTTTGTGGTTTATTTATTTATTATTTTATTTTCAAGAGTAAAAGTGATCACGCGTGCTTTATGATGGAATCTTTTGAAACTTGTTTTCCCCCCTTTAAAAACTAAAGGGCTTATTGTGCGGCTTTCTTCATGTCTTTAGGGACGGCATTTTGTTGATTTTTTATTTTTTTCCGATTCTGATCCGGGATCCGAAACTGGATTATGACAAACTGTGTTTGTCTACAGTTTCGATTCGAGCACATTTCACAAAGGTTAATGTCTATTAACCCCTGATAGTTAAACAATCACATCGATCGTACCATTCCCGTGCAATATATACTAATAAGTAATTATTGAATGAGGTGAAGTATGATGTGGAGACTTATTCAGATCGGTCTTAGGGGATAACACCGTCTGCGATCTGAACAATTCCTCCCATCATACAAAAAACTCCCCAAATTCTATTATTGCTTTAATATTAATTCAAAACATTTTAAACCTGTCTGATGTCAGTAACAAATAATTCGGCTCGTGGTAGAATACCAAGAAATATTTGAGTTTGTTCTACCAGTCAGAAACATGGAATTATTTTAAATGAATAATAATGCTCATTATTTAAATCCAGGCACAGTGAAAATCCCAGACAATTTTTTTTTCTGGTTTGCATGATAAAATCTCACATTATGTTCAACGGAGTTAATGCAATCCTGTCATCAGCAGCTGTGTGTTAGCAAGAGGACAGTAAAATGTAAATGACACGTTTTCAATAGAAATATTTAACATCTGAAATCTTTGCCAAGGGCTTTAAGATCACCATCAATGATTTTTAGGCTGTTTGATATGAAAGGAATATACACATCAATACGACATCATAAAAAGGCTGCATTTATTGAGTTGTGCACATCTGACAGGATGATACAGTGCCTGTTCTCGGAGTTAAAGCAGACTTTCTCAAGGCTCACCCAAGTTTTTCGACTTTTTGGCAGTGTGTATGTGCAAGTGTGTGAAGATAAGTATGATTAGTTTGTATATTTGGATTAAATGTATTTTGCTGTTCTCATCTGCTATTTATTTGTCTTTCCAGCTTTCAAAACTCAGGACGAGCTGGTCACCTGTCTTTTCCAGTTGGTAACAATTAATAATGCTGCACTATAGACTGTATTTGAGAAATAATGGGAAGTCTTTTATTAATTTAATCATCAGGGAATTCAAAAGAAAGTGTTGGTCAATATACCAGTGTGTCCAGCTCTGCCTGTGTGCTGGCGGTTTGTCAGATTAAGACACATTTTCATTAACGTTTCCAGCAATAATGCTTAGCAAATTATTGACAAAGTGTGTACATTAACATACATGACACTTAAATATGTATCAGAGTAGGCTAATAGCAGCTAATGAAAAGATCTTACAAGTCTTACTATCTGTTTAGCACATGGCATCTCTTTAAGCAGTTTACTTTCATATCTTGGTTAATGTTAATTTTCCCAACTTTATTTCTTTTCTTTATTCCTTTGTCATTACATTAAAATAATTCAGCTAACTAAATTAGCTAAGTTTAGCTAAACAGTAAGCCTTTGTGAGTAGTTATTTAATGCTTTGCACTAGAAAGGTGAGTACATCAGATGTTTACAAAAATGTTTTAGCTGCCTGTGTAAATGTTCATTATGTACAACTCTGTACTGTTAATGTAACATTGCAAGTTTTTGTGAAGAAGGCGTTACCCTTGCATCATTGTAAGGAGTCTCCAGTGTGAACAGTGGTGACTAATACGACATCCAAGTACTCAGTGTGTAATAACATCTGTTAACATCAGGCCTCCCTGCAGTACGTGCTATGAGCATGCAAGCAAGTTGAAAGCACAGATCTTGGATGTATTCCACCACCATCTTACTTCTCTGACCCAGATGATTTAGCTTAGCAATAGCTAACAAGTATAAATTTAGTTCAGCTTGTACTTTATTAAATTAATTAATTTAGGCTCTTCATACTAGAGGATGATACAAAAATAATATTTAGTATGATCAGTTCACCTCCAGCTGAATTATGGAATACTGTGCTGTAGGAGTAATATGGTACCTTTGCATAAAATGGATTTAGTATGTAATCTGGCTAACTTTTACTACTATCAATGCATGTTAGGTGAATGTCTTCAAGACAGCTACATAAATAGTATATACTGCACGGAGAGTGCAATCTGGTTCACTTTCTAGGGAAAATAAGCAATTATCGGATGAGGCAAAGTATGACGTGGAGAAATACTCAGATTGAGGGGATCTCAATGGTGGAATATGTCGGCTCGTAGAAGAATAACTTGAATACTTTGCTGGGATTCCCCCAATCACAATGTGACTGTCTATTTAAATATATTTTGAATGAATAATAATAATAAATTACTGAATTCAGTTTTTGTACATGATATGATTATCGGCAGATAATCCCCTTGATTCTCCATGTCATACTTCGCACACATTTAATAATTGGTTATTATCCATGTCGCATGATCAGGTTAATGCCTGAATCAGTTAAAAATGTTTCTTAAAAAATCCCACAGAAATCAGTCTTGGGGACTATTCAGCAATATTCACCTTAACTTCAACAAATAATTATTACAGATGTGATCACTTGTAAGCTACGTTTGTGTGATTTCTTTTCACATTATAGCATTACATCACCTTCCTTGGTCATACTGTTTTTATATCTCTGTGTTGAAGTGAAAAGTTCTAATCCTGCTTGGCGATTCCAATTCTACCCCTGTGAACAAAATTACAGGCTTTCATAAAAAACTCATTTACTGAATTGAATCAGACGCAATAGAATTGGGAATGTGTTAAATTGACCCCGGGGGACTAGAATTGCTCAGCTCTGTCCTAATCTAATCACCGGCGCTCCCCATCCACTGGGCAGAGCTTCAGAATGAAAGGCACACAGTTTGAATGTAATATTTTCTGGAAGGCAAACATTTAAGCACAGTCCAAGTCCCAGATTATAAATATTCTGTGCTACCTGGCTGAAAAAAGCAAACCACAGTTATTACATTAACACACTAAAGAAGCAATGGCTCCAAAGTTTTGTCCAGCCAAACATTTTCTCTCAGGTTCCAAGGTTGAACCCGACCGTAGCTTTTCTGCCACAGTATGAATTAGACTGTTACAGTATTAAATAAATGTATGTATTTTATCACTAAGGGCTGATTTTAGGCTCGAGTTAGGCACACAATCCAGATTTAATTTTAAAATCACACAAATCAATATTCCAACCTCAGAATATTGAGGGTAAACCAAGAAGCGCCGTTCCAAGAGGGACACAAGAATAAATGCAGAGTGGATAATAAGTAAAACAAGGCTTGATTAGTTACGTTTTTAGCTACAAAGCCCCTGAAATGTCATTTGTGGTCAGTCTAAAATACTGTATGTACATACATACCACTATTAATTACCCCTTATTATAATAGATCATCTAAAGTCCTTGATTTTTTTTTTAATTCATGGAGAACGCTTAGGAGACATGTTGATTGGACACAGTGAGTCTCACAGCGCTGAAGCTTTTGCAGATAAAAATAATTAAATCAAAGTGGGCCATGATGCATGCTTGGTCATGAATTCCAAATAGTGTTGTAGAACAGCTTAAACATTGTGCACGCTAAAAAAAATTTCTGGAATTTACTATCACCTGGTTTCATTAAGAATAATTATCTGTTAGCCACACAATAAAATGAAGAGTAATAAGATGGGCTGGATCAACTGCTACCCTGTAAGATGATGAAACTATATTTCCTTCTTTGCTTTTTCTAGCCCTGATTTTTTTGTATGGGTTTAAAGGCAAGTTCTTGTGTTGAAAGGCAGCAGTCAAAACAAAAAACCCATCTTGGATGTTTGCACTCAGACAAATCCCAGAGGTGCACACTAGAAATAGATGATTAAAATAATTTAAACAGAGAACCTAGAAAATGAGCCCAAGCAAGTGCAAAACCCGACTATGAAAACAGCCCCCCAAAAAACTGTATTCAGTATTATTATTTTTTTTTTTTAATTTTTTTTACCTTTGGACTGACTGCTGTCTGTTTGAGTTGCTTGTTTTTTTTCTGCAGGGCGTTTATCCTGATGTTTCACTTCACCTGGAAGAAGAACAAGAAGAAAGTTAGAACTGCACTATTTGCCCTGAAGTTACAAAGTTAGAAAATAAAATGAGGTGACCACTTATTCTGCCTATTGAGATCTTGCTCTTAAAATAATACACCAAAGCAGCCAGGGGCTGCGCCTGGAGCAACAAAAACACTTGAACTCTCTAAAATCCTTTACATTTGTTTAACGTGTACTTCCCCAAACACACAAAAAGGGCAGAGTTTGACTTTTTTTAGCTGCTTCTGTCATAATATGAAAGCCACATGCAATGTACACCGAAACACACAAAATAAACAGATGTAAAAGAGTCCAGTAATAGAAAATATTTTGCATTCCGTTTGCTGTCTTTATACAGCACAAAGAAATCATTAACTTCATAATGGGCTGAAGAGCAGGAACAGCATACATCCTCTCTGTCAGCACTGGAAAGCACAGGCAGTTGGTAGGTTTCATATTAAATCTTATATTAAATTCTGAGTCATTTTAATAATAATAATACAAGTCTTTACACACCCACACACACAATCAGCCTATTAGGGTAAAACTATCAAACGCATGAATGTGATAAATGTTTTTGTGCTGGTAACAAATAGAAATAATGTTCATTCAGACTCTCGGGAACTTTCTCACATTTATAAAATTAGTGTTTTTTAAAAAAAAAAAAAAAAAAAGTATACACAGTGCTTACCTTCAGAATCGCTCATGTCTACAGTTATGCTTTTCTGATCATTTTCAGCACCTGTAAAACAATAACAATAGGTTCAGAGTTGGGTTAAACATGTAGTGAGAATTTATGTAGCATTTAACGGAAGTTGGAACTGGGACTTATGCCATGTGTGTTCTAGCAACTAAAAAGGGGCAAAACATTAATGTGTTGCCTTTTGTTAGCAAAAAAAAATAAAAAAATAGCACAGCCAGCTGTGATTGGAGACGCACAGTATATTTCCTTCCTTAAGACTGTGCAGGCTACATCTAACAAGTTAATATGGCTATGTTGATTGATCTAAAGCTAACCATATAAACAGAATAGTTCATTTAAAAGTACAAAAGTGATACTTTATTTACTGCTTATGCTGTGGACAGCCACGTTTCAAAGATCACTTGCTGAACTCAGAGCTGATGAGACTTTTCCAATATTCTGAGCATAAATTTTGGAGGGACACATGATTTAAAAAAAAAAAAAAGCGTTCAATTGGGCAGCACAACAGAGGTATATCTGTGACTCATTCGGATCCGGCTACATGGATGGTAATGCCTATAATTCCATTTTTCGGTTCGAGAGTCAAAATACTGATTCAGATCAGTAATAACGGTGGAGTAAGACGTTATGATTCTCTATCCGGGTTAAAAATGGAAAAACCTGACCCTGCAGAATTGTTGGCATTGCGGTGTAGTATAATGTTGCCAGATTTTGTTCGATTCTGTCAACGCATCCTGGAGTAGTTGGACTTAAATGAATTCTATCTATTGTCCAGAAGAACAAGTCTGCCAAGATTCTGATCACTAATAACGGAGGAGGGGGACTTCTGGAACCATCTGTCCACAACCACAACAACAAAAAGGCAACATAGAGTTTGACACCAGATAACTCTAGTGTAAAAAGTGTTATTTTTTGGTTACATGTGATTCTGACCTTGGACATCACTTTACATTACTGTGAATTTTTGTTTGGCTTAACAAAAATCTAATTTAAACTGCCTAAGATACATATTAACAGCAAAAAGTCTGATGTACGACAGGGAGGGCTTACCTCATTTACATCAACTGACCCTGCACTCGTCTGTAAGACTTCACTGCAGCCTTGTATTTCACCAGTTTTTATTTGAGTGCTAAATAAGTTCATATTCAGATCTGTTGTAATCTCTGCAGACCTTTTCAGATTTCGGTGTAATTTAGATTTCCTGCTTTGACATTGACATTTCAATGACTGCTGGATAATACTGATCTACAGGTATTAAACAGTGTCGAAAAGGTGTTATATTCTATATTGTGCTACATCTCTTCAAGCCGGACTTCTCTGGTCACCAAATGAACAGTGAAATTATTTAACTTCTCTCTCAAAACTTCAAGTTGCTTTCTGTGTTCTGATTGCTCAGATCTCTACAATGCTTCATTGTCAAAATATGTTACAAGTGATACGATAGAAGCTGCATGTATATTTGAGCCTTGGCTTCCACCTTAAAATCGCCTTTTCTGTGCCTCTTTTACTGTCATCTTCATCTCCTAATAAGCAGTGCTGATAATGCAATGAACCAAGTCTGGGAAAAACACAAGTTCAGAATCTCAATCGATGCAGTAGCCCCACATGCTCTCACGGCACCAGTATGCCATTCGATAGAAGCAAATTGGCTCTCTCTCTCTAATTTGGCTTCTACTCCGATAAAAACATGAGGCCTATCATTTGGCGAGGCGGCATGTGGCGTGTACAAAGAAACATGAGCATGAAATTAGCATCCGAACCTTCAAGGCTTTCAGTGGTATCTCTGACTAATGAAATAAAAATGATATTATGTAAACAACAAAAGGAAAGTTTGTAGCCAAACTAGTGAGCTTTCAAAGTGGAGCCTGGAAGTCTTGAGGGTCTGGAATAATTTTTAATTGTTTAAACTTTTGTCAGAGCTGCTTCTAAGAAGCATTTTAAATGATCTTCGGAAAGCCCTGAGCGTTTGTATTTCAGATCAGTGGAAGGATCTTAGCTGTCTATCAAACAACAAGCGGTTAGTAAACAGTGAGGTGTGATATGTGAATGCACACGGTTTATTATTGCTACAAAAGAAGCTGGCGCTTCAACTGAGAGGGATTTTAGTCACTGCTCAATTTAAAGTGAAATGCCTGTAGAACTCTTGCTTGATTTCAGTTTGAATACACATGTTAATTTAAACGATACAGTTTTACAGAACTGATCCCGTAACAAACAGTGTCTAGAAAGAGTAAAGCAACTTCTAAAGACAACCTACTTTAAGTTTTTACCTTCATACATCAGTTTATAAATGCAAGTGTGGTAACGAAGTATTGTTTGGTCAATAGAACAGTTTCAGTAATCACACCACTGTGTGGTGGCCTGAAAGAACAGTTCACGCAAAAGAATTTCAGAATGTCTGTGTTTATATTGGTGATAGGAATAACTGCATGTATAAAGGGTTGAGAAATGGGGGAACAATTTCATGTCATTTTTAAAATCGCTTTATCCTTTATTTGGGTCATGGAGAGGTTGGAGCCTGTCCCAGCCAACTCTAGGCGAAGGCACACTGAACTGCTTGCCATCCAATCAGAGAGCAAACACACACACAACCATTCACATTCATACCTAAGGGCAATCATGAATATCCAATTAGCTTGATGTGTGCATCTTTTTGGACTATGGGAGGAAACCGGAGTACCCGGAGGAAACCCACACAAGCATGGGGAGAACATTAAAACTCTGCACAGCAACAGCTAACCACTATGCCTCTTGGGGGGGAACAATCTTTAAAAAAAGAAATAATATTAAAAAAAGAATGTATCCAGTAATACACTCCTTTAAGTTTATTTCTCTGGGGAAACCTGTGTATACTTTCTAGAAATTTTGAAATTCAGGGAGGCTAAGAAGTCCGTAACACGACTGAGGAATCCTTGCTGGGAGAGTGGAGAATCTTGAAATACCTGAGAAACTGAAATAAATTAATAAACAGTGTGGGACCACGAATACAAAAATAATAGCAATGAACTTACCTTCATTTACTCTAACTGAACAAAGCTTTGTAGCTGGTTTCTGACAACAGGCCATGTCTACTTAGCTTCGAATCAGTTGGGCTTTCCCTTTACTTAATCTACTCACTTATAATAAAAAAGCATTTTGCAATAATGAGAATTTGAAAGCTCGTTAAAACCTCTTTTATGTGGTTGGTATTTTTGCAGTAATTTCAGGCCCCCGTCTCACCACAGTGGGTGGGTAGCAGGGGTACATAAGTCATATTCATACTCAGACAGGCAGAAAATTAGATCTGCCGTCTTCCATTTCTTCCCAAGATAGCGGGAGCTACAGGATGTGTTGTTAGTCAGCACAAACTGACTGCCTCACACAAATAATGAGCTGATGTGTCACGAGAGAGTCAACATGCTCTTATGGACTGGTTCACAGGGGTCAAGCTCAACAGCAGTGTTACAACTGAGTGGATATGATTTAAGAGGGTGCTGCATGTGAAGACTGAGGAGCTATACAAAACTTTTGATCATTTGTCTTCTTCCTGATGAGTCATTCCTGTGCTTGTGGGTTACAGGTGGACAAATTGCAGATTTATTATGGAGCTCACCAAGCAAGCAAAAGCTCCTGTGGGCTGCCCGGTCTCGTGTTATTTACCAGAATCCTATCTTATCGTAGCTAACATGTGACAGGATTATTAGCAAGTTAGCTCCATTAATATAGATAAAGAAAAACATGATCTTTATCGTAGCACATTGCATTTATGTCCTTGACCAAAAAAAAAATAATAATAAGTAATCAGGGGAACGTTTTAGCTGTAACATTTGGAATGCTGTCCTTTCCCAATACAGTTATTTGCAGAAGGCAAAGTGAACATTGCTGAATCTCTGAAGAATTTCTCTGAAACATTATTGTTTTAGTATACACTACATGGAAACATAGGTCAAGCAAACTAAAACAAAGGTATTTGGGCTTTGTTTTAGGTTTTAAATTGTTTTTTTATTCTAGGTTTTTTTCCTGAGATTGTGGGAGGTAGTGAACCAATCAGATTCCCATGTTGTATGTTATATCCCAAAACTCAAATCTGGTTGATGTCTTTATTTTCTCTTGACATGATTACCCACAGTATGACTCTTGAAGCCCAGACATGAAAGCTATATTAAAACAGCACACAGGCTACTGAATTGTGCCTCCGAGTTTAAGGTTTTGGACACTTCTCACAAACCCAACATATCCTCGGTAAACTGTTCTGGCATTGACATGCATATAGCTTGTGGCCCATTTATGACTCGTATGATATTTAAAGTAGAATCTTAAGAGATTTGCTAATTTTAGATTTAATTAAGGAGCTGATTTTCATGCAGTATTAGTGGTACCGCTGCCAAAACGGTATTTTAATCACTAAGCCTTTTGTGATGTGTTCTATTTATTCCACCATCTCCAGCATGAAACGTGACTCACACATCACATGTAACGTGTCACTGTGCTTGACACGTCATGCAATTAAAGGAATCAATAATAGGCCTGAGAGAGCTAATTAATTACAGAGTGTAACACCAAAATGTATTGCTGTCAAGATCAATTGGTATTTTAGCCAATATAAACTATATGCCACACTTGTAAGTGACAGCTGGATATTTTATAAGTACATAAAATACTAACGTGGAATCATTAAGTCGTTTAAGGGATAAAAAGTTGAAAACATCACAGTGTTCTGTTTCTGTATGTTTAGGACTATATGCATTTTGTGCATGTCTACCCAAAACGTGCAACATCGTCATTTATTAAATATATAGATTTATAAATATGTTTATCAGATATAGATTGAGATAATTAGATCAGGCAACGTAGCACCACTGTAGAGCAGGTATTAAACAGAAATCCATTTTCAGTTGTCCTCCTCACTGCCTTTAATCATCTTTGCTCTTGACATGTAATTATGTGCATATTCAATTTTAATGCCAGTTTAACTCCTTCAGGTGCCTCAGAGTGACCTGACCACACATGAAAACCCCTTTTTACATTTCCATATTGTTTTGTATTAATTCTCTAATGTATTATTGTGTAAAACACCAAAATGGATCCCTTTACACACAAATTATCACACGTTCTTTAGGACCTTATCCATCAGGACCTTGCTTCTGATCTTTGCCATTATAACTAATGCTGTTATGTCATAGAGCAACGTCTTGTTTAAATAAAATTCACTGGCCTAATTCTGCTAACAAATAAACAGCCCGAGAAAAAAGCACACCTGAAGCTATTCATCAAAGACAGCTGCAAGCACTCTCACTTCATCTAAACATGCATTAAAGCGAGCAGGCCACCCACAAACACTTTCACACACTATGGTGCAAACTGACAAAATCTGAAGCAGCCTGTTAAGAGACTACAGCACTACAGCGCGGTCACTGACTCACATCAAAGTGATCACAGCTTCCCTGCCACAACACAAGTCATGATACCTATTAAGGGATTCGACCCAGAATGAATTGTGGACCTTGTTTTTGCCACAAAGGCGAAATGTACCTGGAAATTATATCTATTGTTCTGCTACAGTGCTTTATCCGTCAAAATGTTAGCCTGCCAAGTAAAAAACAGTTACATGTTTGTAAACATACAGAGATTCAACAAGTTCTTACTGGTTAGAGTAAGAGCATGAGTTAAAGATCCAACTTAGGACTTAATTGGTTTTGGGAAAGAAAAAAAAATATATTAACTTCCTAGATTTTGTGTCTGGTAGTGAATTTAAAAACTAAAGTCTAAAATGTTACTGGGCGGTACTGTGGTATAGTGGTTAGCACGTCTGCCTCACAGCAAGAAGGTCCTGGGTTCGAGTCCCGGGCTCGGCTCGGGTATTTCTGGGTGGAGTTTGCATGCTCTCCTCATGCTTGTGTGGGTTTCCTCTGGTTATTCTGGTTTCCTCCCACAGTTCAAAGACATGCACATTAGGCTAACTGGCTGTTACAAATGCTCCTGGTGTGAGTGTTGACCCTGGTTGGCGAGCTGTTCAGGGTGTACCCCCGCTGCTCTTAACTGCATAGATGGCCTACACAATTATAGAATAATCTTTGTATGCAGTGGTATTACAGAGATCCAAACCTGCTACAGCATGACTATCTACCTGTCCACCAAACAAGCTCCAAGAAGATTTGTGGTTTGCCAAATTTGGAGTGGAGGAACTTAAGTGCCCTGACTTCAAACGGAGCCCCGACTTCAACCCAACCGAACACCTTTGGGATGAACTGGAAACACCGACTGCACCCCAGGCCTCATCGCCTGACTTACTAAACACAAAAACCTACACCATGCTTCAAAATCGAACGGAAAGCCTTTCCAGAAGAATGAAGCTTATTTAAAAGCAAAAGGTGACTCCTTTTCTCGGAACCAGATGCTCGAAGAGCATAGATGGGTGTGATGGCAGGTGAGGCCAAACGTATGGTCTTACAATGCACCTGATTCATACGTTTATTACACCTGCTGTTATATTTTGTGTGTTCTTTTTTAATCACTACTGCTGATGTGTTATGGTGCACAGGCTTAAATCGGACATCACTGTGCATGAATCTACATTCAGTGTTGGGAAGAAATCAGTCCCAGCATGTATTTCCTATACAATACTGTGCAAGAGTTTTAGGCACATGCAAAGGAATGGTGTAGAACAAAGATGCCTTATATTAACATATAAATAATGACATTAAATTAAAGATCTCTATATAAAAATTCTATAAAGCACAGTAAACAGTAATAAATGAAACT
>JAQMYF010000027.1:5126612-5137302 GCA_030014195.1 Neosilurus mollespiculum
GGACTGTGGGAGGAAACCGGAGTACCCGGAGGAAACCCACGCAAGCACAGGGAGAACATGCAAACTCCACACAGAAAGGCCCGAGCTGGGAATCGAACCCAGGACCTTTTTGCTGTGAGGTGGACGTGCTAACCACTGCGCCACCGTGCCGCCCGCTCATTACATTTTCCTTTGTTTATTTCTAATTTCACCTCTTTTCATTTAGAAATAAACAAATATGTAATAAAATATAATGAGGATAATCATGTGTGGTATATTCCTGCACATGCTCAAATGCCGTCCTGCATCCATGTGACTTTACTTATAGTTCAAATTGACCAAACAAGGAACCTGAGACATCAGACGCTGTACCAGTCTACAAAGTCTCAAAATTCAACTTGGCATGTGAGTGAGCACTTTGTATGCAGGACAGAAATGCTCCCTTGCGGGGATAGTTTTCCACTCATGGGCGCTCCGTGTGCTCGTATCACTTGCCCCTATGTGTGTAGGTTTTGAGATTATATATCTGCCATTATATATGCCATTGTTCCAGTGTGGGAACTGATTACTGGTCATTGGTCATGGCCGGTTAAACTGATAACAGTCTGATTCCGGTTACTGCCTGATTAATCTGTGCACCACTATTATTATTTTAATATTCTGTTCATCTATTGTTATAACTAAATGAGAGTCAGTAAAAATCTCTACTACTTAAACGGATTACTATAATACCCTATTTTTAGACAATGATTAAAAACAAACAATATTATTAAATAAAGAATTAAAGACCAAGTAAAAACATTATTATTAAAATGCTTTCTTACTGAAAAATCTAACATTTTATTAACCATGAATAAAAAAATTATTCAAACAATAAAATACAACTAATTATTAATTACGTTGCAATATAAGCACAGAACTGGCTTTTCGGGCTGTGCGAAGTTGATACTCCGAAACCAAAAAACATGATCTCACAAACGTGATCACATGATTCTTAAAGTGTGGGTTGGGGGCTACACTATTTCGGTCAGTGAGGGTTTTTTTTAAACATTATTTATTGTTCTAGCTGTACAGTGAAAACTAGCTTTTAAACTATATGTAGGCTCTCCATGTAAATAGTTTCACATAAGTACTTGTTTTAGTTTGCTGTGATGGACACTTTATGTAAAGAGTAGATCGTTCCGTTAGGGGCAGGGCAAAGGCTGGGCTATGGCTCGATGATAACGCAAACAGATTTTCAGCTGGAGGCTTAAAGCCTCAGGCTGCACGCCTCAGGTAGTCTTGAAATAACCCTAGCTCGCCCTGGCACAATAGCAGGATGGTGCGATATCCAACAAATAGGTAAAATATTAGTCTAGGACAGTCTTCCACATTAGTGGCATCACTCCTAGATGACACTTCGAGGATCGGTCAGTGTCAAATCTGAATAACTTTAGGTGCTGCTGTCTCAATGTCGTAGTGCTTTATCATGTTCACTCACCATATTGATAAGTCAAAGGTACAGCTGGCTTGTGTTCACCAAGTTACTTAGACTAGTCACGTGAAAAGCCATCTCCATCTTTATCACCTAATAGGCTTGTTGGTGTGTTACAAAAACAAATAAGGTGAGAAAATTGTTGACAGCTTCACTGACAGTATGAAAGATTGTTAGAACCATATTAGCATACAAGCATTTTACACTGTGTTAAAAAAAAAGCAAGAAATACATCTTTATCTACCTTTCATCTTTATTTACCATCACTAATGGAATTTCCTCACCATAAGAAAGTTTTCTTCTCGTATTCCTAACAGACAAAATTATTACAGCACAATGGTCATTGTAATGCTTTTCTTTTTAAAGAAAAAAATGAATCCTTGTAGACTTCCCACCCACGCTTATCAGTTCCAGACATTTACCGAGCTATATAAAACATCTTCATTATCCTAACAAATGTTTCATGCTTTTCACTGCTTTACGATGCCAAGGTGAAATTTGTAAAGCATTTCGCAAAAGATGAAAAGACTTAACCTTTAGTTAACACTGTGCTCAGACCTCTCTGCATGCCGGCACTGATCATTTTATTGAAGATAACAGATCTGAAAGAGCTGTGGAGAATTTTATTGCGATTATGTGAAAGCCAATTTACTGACCCCTCCTAATGCACAAAATTGCAAGCAGTACAGTACTAATACCAGCATTAACTGCCAATCTCAAAGATGGCCACTATAAAATCTACATTAGAGAAATCATAAATAACAGGAATACACTTTAGATGCATCCCAATTCACAGGTCATCTCAGTCTCCTTAATTCTATTGATCGATGATATTACTTGTCACTGTTTGCATAGAACTTAAGACCTACAAACATGGGAAACGGCTGACACGTGAAAGTGTTTACACTGGAAATAAACCCAAACTTAAAAGCCCCCCCCATCCTTGAATTGCTACCTTATCATGGTGGAGGGGTTTGCGTGTCCTAACGATCCTAGGAGCTATGTTGTCGGGGGCATTATACCCTGGTAGGGTCACCCAAGGCAAACAGGTCCTAGGTGAAGGCCCAAGAAATAAACATTTTTCATGAGTAATAAATCCGCACACAGTGGCGCCATTGTACTGCAGAAAGTCGGACGTTCCAAATGTGGAAGAAAGAGCAAACACGGATGTGTTCTGCATTACAAAGCACTGAGTTATATATACGATGCGTTCTTGTAAATAAGCATGAGGTATGTAAATGTAATATAGTATTATGTGTATTATAGTACTATGTGCAAAAGTGCCAGATGTGTTTTCTTTTATTCAGAAGTTCATTAGTTTATATCTGATTTGTTAATGTAATATCTGTATATTGTTATTTTTACCATTGTCTAGAAAAAAAAAATGAACACATGCTTACATAATGTATCTTTCTAATAGAGCAATATCTATCCATCTATCTAAAAAAATCTATCTTAGAAAGCATTTGTAATAAAAATATTTTAACACACTTTAATGGCCTTGGGCTTTTTAAAACATGTTAATTAATGTTTTATATGGAGTACACTTATCTGTAAAAAAAACAAAAAAACAAACAAACAAAAAAAAAACCAACAGCCAGTGACGAGAAAGAAAGAATGTACATGTAGGAAAAGGATGAGAGGGGAAAAAAAAAGAAGAAATGGAATATGTCCAAGCAGCATCTTTGTTTTTAAGGAATGTGGACAGCCTGGTGTCAGTGTGTGTGTGTGTGTGTGTGTGTGTGTGTGTGTGTGTGTGTGTGTGTGTGTGTGTGTGTGCGCACGCGCACATCACCAGTGGCTGGCCTGCTTCTGCTCTTATCTGTTCAAGGTTTCCTCCCACACACACTTAGCTAGAATTTAACACCCTATACCTCTCTGCCAACTCTGTCTCCCTCTCCCTCTCACACACACACACACACACACACACACACACACACCCCTCTCAGTCCTGTCTATCACAGCTTGGTCCAAGTGAAAAATATACTAACATAGCACACAATTAGGACTCATCTACGATCCACATCTGCACAGCACCATTAGCAGTAGCAATGTCAGAAGCAAGTGCCATAAAATCATTGATATGTGACAAAAATAAATAAAACAAACAAATAAACACAAACAGTGTGAGACAGAGTGTTTTCTAAGCAGTAAAATATGATGAGAGTCTGGATGCACTTTGTTCAACACAGTGCGAAGGCCGAGCTCATTTAAAGTCACTGAGGCTCTGGAGCCATTACTTTAAATCTTCACCTGTCTGAGAGAGAGAGACGGGACTCAATTTTCAATTCCGCAGCTCTTTCTTTTCTTGCCCTTAGCAAAGCCGGATTTATTTACATGTGGCTTTGGGATAAAGGAGCTTCACCTTAATTTGTGTTCTGCAAAGTCATTGAGTGGACTGCAGTCTGTGTGAGAAGCACTGCTGTTAGCTGGATATTACTGACTGGTGGGCTGTTTCTCAGCAGTGCATTAAAGATGATTAAAAACCCCACCAAAGCTACTACCAAGTCAGGTACCTATATTGTATCTGACAAATATGAGCATCAGTGAATGTAGGTGTAAGTGCCACACATGCAAAAACATCCAGGAAAAATATACAGCAGATTTAATAACATGTCAACGGAGGACCGTGTCTTTCACATGAATAATGGAACAGGTTTGATCTGCTGTCTGCTATTTTTGCCTTAACATTTACGCCATTTAGATGGAAAGTAGAGGGTGGAGCCAGTGAATTAATTAACAGTGTGATGAATTAATGGTGTAATGAATTAATTTTGCAGCCTGAAAGTCAATTTGTAAGCAGAGTTTGCCAGAGCAAATTATTACACCCTATGAGCAGGTATTATCATTTTGCAAAGTGGTGACTCAAGGGTTGTACTACCTAGCAGAATGCTTTGAGTTCAAATCCCAAATCACAGTTGGGTCCTTGAGAAAGACCCTTAACCCTGAATCACGCAGCTGTATTACTTTGGGAGTGTTTTCCTCTGGGGGGGTGTAGTACTTTGGGGGGTGTATTACTTTGGGGGTGTATTTCTTTGGGGGTGTAGTACTTTAAGGGGTGTAGTACTTTGAGGGGTGTAGTACTTTGAGGGGTGTATTACTTTGGGGAGTGTATTACTTTGGGGGTGTATTTCTTTGGGTAATGTATTACTTTACGGGTGTAGTACATTGGGGAGTGTATTACTTTGGGGGGTAGTACTTTGGGGGGTGTATTTCTTTGGGGAATGTATTACTTTGGGGAATGTAGTAATTTGGGGGTGTAGTACTATGGGGAGTGTATTACTTTGCGGGGTGTAGTACTTTGGGGTTGTAGTACTTTGGGGGGGTGTAGTACTTTGGGGGTGTATTTCTTTGGGGAATATAGTACTAGGGGGTGTGTAGTACTTTGGGGGGTGTAGTACTTTGGGGGTGTATTTTTTTGGGAAGTGTATTACTCCAAAACAGACAGTGTCGTACATCCTCCAGGTTATCGTGAAATCCTCGAGGAGCAACGGAGAAGACTTTCACCACTGGATAAGTTTATGTCGGACGTCCCTTAATGCCATCTGGCAAAGTGTGTCTGCTCCCATACTGAGAGGTTCTATACTACTGACCAAAACTGTTGGTTCAAAATGCCACAGCTAATCAATGCAGCATTGCCCAAATTAATAAATGTTCAAGTATTCTATACTCTTATATAAGAATCAAAAATAGAGCTGTACCTTCCACATCATCTTGTTTTGTTTCAGCAGGAGCATTCTCAGTCTTCTCTCTGGCACTCTTCTCCTTCTCGACTCCTTGAGCAGGAAAGCAGAAATAACAAACTGAAGGATTTGACAAATCCGCCTTGCGCCTATTCTAATTCAGTCGTCAAACTGTTTTGATCCATAATTCAAACAGCCCAACAGTCTCTGCCTATTTTATGAGCCTTTTCAAACTCAGCCAATCCAAACTGCATGGCCAGCAGGCAGCCAGATTACAGTTATCATTTTTAATAATGGAACCCAGAGACAAATTTGAATAGTGCTCATGAATAGAAAAAAAAATATGAGTGACTTGGGTTGGGTTATCTATCAGAAACAAGGCAAGGGGTGAAGGCATATCATCACACACAGCCATGAGACAGTGTAACACAAAACAGGTATGGACGTGTTTTTATAGCAGTATTGTCTTGATTTTGATGTTTACGTGTAAAATTAAGGAGAACTTACCAGCATTATCAGTGCCTGCCTCTAAATCGCCCTTGTCTTCCTCATGCTTGTCTTTCTCAGATTTGCTCTCCCCTGCAGACTTCTCATCCTCCACTTTAACACACAAGCACAAGCGTTTAAACATGCAACACAGTGTTTGTTTATATATATATACACACATTCACTGGATATGAGCATTCACATGCTCTGATTAGCTCCTCTTACAATAGGATATCTGCTCATATCATATCCTCCATATATTCTCACTACTGTGAGAACAGAAAAACAAAATCTACTTGAAAGAAACAAACAGACAAAATAAATAAATAAATGAATACGGTTTCCATATGAATTAATTAACTAACTAACTAACTAACTAACTAACTAATTCATTCATTCATTCATTCACTCATCATCTTCTGCTTGTTCTGGGGTCGGGTTGCGGGGGCAGCAGCCTAAGCAGTGAGATCCAGACGTCCCTCTCCCCAGCCACTTCCTTCAGCTTTTCTGGGACAAGAGACATAGTCCCTCCAGCGTGTTCTGGGTCGGCCCCGAGGTCTCTTCCTGGTTGGACAAGCCCGAAACACCACACCAGGGAGGCGTTCGGGAGACATTCTAATAAGATGCCCGAACTGGCTCCTCTCAACATGGAGAAGCAGCGGTTCTACTCCAAGCCCCTCCCAGGTGACAGAACTTCTGACCCTATCTCTAAGGGAGAGCCCTGCCACCCTGCGAAGGAAGCTCATTTCAGCCGCTTGTATTCGCGATCTTGTTCTTTCGGTATATATATATATATCATTTTTTAAAAGAAAAAACAAAGTTTGGGATGAAAGTATTTGAGCTAAAACTATTTTCATGAATTTTATTTCATTTTCCAAACCGCTTTATCCTTTATTAGGGTCAAATAGAGACTGGAGCCCATCTCAGCTGACTCTGGGAAAAGTACAGGGTACACCCCAAACAGCTCGCCATCACAAGCAACCATTCACATTCACATATACACCGGACAATCTGGGACAGCCAATAAGCCTAATGCGCATATCTTTAACTCTGAGAGGAAACCGGAGTACCAGGAGGAAACCACACAAACATATCCAATCAGACATACATTTGCCGGGTGCTTTAAGCTGGAAATGCTAACCTCTGCGCCACAGTGCCAGCCATGGTAAAAAATAAATAAATAAATAAAATAGCCATACAACATACATTTATTATTTTCAACAATTGTAGAATGCTGTATAAAGTTTTTCATTTTTGTTTATTTAGCTGAGCTGTGTAGCCGCCATTTATCCACCTACCAAAGGTGATTCAATGAAGAACGACCAATGAACTGACAAGAATATCATGGGTTCAAAAGGCTCACTGCTGCATGTGGGTTGATGAGCGAAGGCTTGTATTTCTGGTCTGATCCCACAGAAGACCTACTGGACCACAAACTGCTGACACTACTTATGCTGGCTACGAAAGGTGTGAGAACACACAGTGTGTTACAGCTTGCTGTGTACAGGGCTGCCCAGCTGTAGACCATCAGGTGGTGTAAATGTTATGGCTGATTGGTGTACGTGTTTTATTTAAGGTGGCCATGCTGGAGCTCATGGCTGCTACCATCAAATTAAATACAGTGACATCATCGCCATCATGTTTTGTTCGGTCAGAGCATAAAAGTGGAAGTGAGTGCATAGATCCTACACAGCTCAAAGCCCTTTCCCATCCCCTAAAGTATACAGTGTGAACATCACAGTGTATTGCTAAAATGCACATTTTACAATATAATTTATGCATTATCAATGGGTAATCCAACAGACTCCTATGTCCTATTGACCGTTGTCGTCTACTTATCCCGGCATTGTTCTTCACAATAAGATATTAGTGCACACTCTGCATCCTTTCAGTAGATGTAATGCTGTGTACTTTTCTCTATATGACTGCAAAAACAGTTCCCATGTGAGTCTGGTTCCTCTAAAGGGCTCTTTGCCATTATCACCTTGAGCTTGTTCATCAGACATCATTACCTATACCCAGATTTTTGTAAAACTGCTTTGTATGGATCAGCTAGTTGCTTAAGAGCCAAGAGAAACATATGGCCAGTTATTTTTTCCATTTGATATAAAGAACGATTTGTCAGCATGTGAAACGGCATGCTTAGCAACATCCTCCAAAAAAAAAAAAAAAAAGAAGCAATACTTTATTTTTCCCCGTTTGCACTCTTAGCCATGTGCCTTGCTCTACACACTTGTTGCAGAGCCAACTGGAGGTTTTTATTGATCAAGGAACGTGTGTTAAATGGTAAAACAGTCTCCATTTGAACCTGCTTGGAATAACTTCTCTTGCACCCTAGTGTGAGGGAATTGGGTGAGTGCCCTTGCAAGACTGATCAGCATGACTTAAAGCTCCGACTTGTCACAGTCTGCTTCCTCCTGCTAGATAGCTACATGCTGTGATTCGAGTGTGTGCGTGCCATAGCGGGATGCGAATTTAAGCTTTCGTCATTCAGGGGAAGCTCAGTGTGTCTCGTGAAGCTTTGTTGACCGGGTTATTGACACGGCCAGCCAGACCAGGGTTTCTTTTGGTCAGAAAAATCTATTTTCCGTACTCTCACTCTCTCTGTGTGTGTGTGGAATATGTGAAATACTGGCAATCAAAATTTCAGTATAGCAATGCAATCGTGCTGTAGTCATATTTCAGCATTTATAGATATTATTACTAACTCCCAGGTCTAAATGACGCTGACAGGATCACCATAATAGAACATAAAATTTTTTTTTTGTTCCCCTCCATGTATTTCTTAGAGAAGTTGAATCAAGCCTGAAAAAAGAAGATAAATACTTTTCCACACTGATGGGTCACTGTGATCCTTACAGAAGAGCGAAGCTAATATGGGATGACGCACACTTATGTCAAGCTGTGCGGCTAATGTGATGCAACAGCGGAAAAGAATACTGGCTCGGGAAGCTCTTTTTATAATTCAGGAACAATTTCTTTCCTTCATCTCCTGTATCTCCGAGAAATAACAAAAGAGAACCAACACAGAATTGATACAGGACAGAGAAGGATTCTTGCTAACTAGCAAACTGTTTGGCTAACACGACTGCTAGTTAAAGGTCTGTATTGTATTATTAACCACAGCACATTAAGTCAGAGCATCTCACTAAGTCAAAGATACTTATAGTCTGGAAACTACAGTATATTATACAATGACACTTAACTATAGAGGAGCATCTGTACTAATGACTACATCACTGTGTGTCTACACGTTGTGCTTTAATCTTCCATGTTACCACAAAGTACAAAGCAATTCTAGTCTGCAGGAAGTCACAAAGGAACGAAAATATATTTACTTTTCCAAAACAAAAACAAAACACCATGGACTTAAATGTACTTATAACACCACCAAATTTACGTAAATTTGCATAACGCCTGTTCTCGTAGACACACATGCTCGCTCGACTGCCCTCTTGTGTCTGTCAGAATGTCTTAAATTTGTCCCAACATGTTTTTTCTATCTATATACATCAATTAATTTCATAGATGAATTATACTATTACAGTAATACAGTATCTTGGCTACGTACTAGGTACTATATTTACTCACCCATTCGATTGCCAAACCACTTAATCCTACTCGCATTGTGGTGAGGCTGGGGCCTATCTCAGCCAGCACTGGGCGAAGGTGGGGTACACCCTGAACAGTTCGCCAGACCATTGCAGAGTGAACCTACACAAAACTGTTGACACTCACACTCACACCTAGGGGTAATTTGGAAAAGGCAATTAGCCTAATGTGCACGTCTTTGAGCTGAGTAAGGAAACCAGAGTACCTGGAGAAAACCCATGCAAGCACAGGGAGAACATTCACACAGAAACGTGTGTGGTGGTAACCACTACATCACCGTGTAATTTGTTTATAGAGCCCTTTTTACGATTGACATTGTTGCAGAGCAGATTGACAGAGTGAATATATTTAGTTATGGATTTAACCATTTTTCTGTAAGTCCTACACATCCTTAATGAGCAAGCCTGTGGCAAGGATGAGCGTCCTAAGACCACACGAGGAAGGGAAGCTTGACAGGTAAAACTCTAAAGGGAAACCCTTTCTTATTAGTTTCTTACTGCTTGAAGAATTGAAGATGATTTGACAAGAGGTACTAGTTGAAGATTGAACCACACATTTTATTCCCCCTTTTTTTTTTTTTTTTTACCAACAACGTCTTGAAATGTTAACAATGTTGTGAGAACCGTACTTGTTAAACTGTGCTAACCGAATACCGCATGGTTCTCATGTCCATGTCATTTGGAAGTACATGTTGATGATAAAATATGTACATCCTGCCTCCAAACCAATTATTGACATGAATGTGCCTACTCACTCTCTCACTCTCTCTCTCAAACAAATGAACGAGATTTTGAGGTTTCCACTTAATATCTCTGACCCGTGGTAATCTGTGGTTTCCTATTCAGATCCACTGTACTTGTTTTCCCTCATTGTATTTTAATATAAACAAATTGAATGCACTTTCAGGGTGAAGTGTTCCTTAAAATCAGTAAAATGTGTAACTGAACAGACACACACAGGTTCCCTTCTTAAAATGTTAAATCATTATAATTTAAATCCTTGAAACTTTTCTGGGGAGGGATAAAACCCTGCTAAGATTTGAGTGGGTAAAGATTACACCTGCACTTTAGTGAAATTATAGACTAATGGTGAGTTTTATACACTAAAAGCACAGCTGCTTCTCACAGCTTCAGTTTTTCAGTCAAAAGCCTGAGATTCATAGTTCATGTTATTCAGAGTGCCACTAAACGCTCTCGTAATTGTTCATCCCTTGTTGACATCTTATGAATTACAAATGACTTTCCTGAACACAGATGAAAAGGCTGACCTACTACTAAAGCCCACACGTTCCACAAGTTACATTTAGGAGAAAGATGAAGCAGCTGGTTCAGTCTAATGCCTTTAATTGCATTGGGTTTAAGCACGCTGTTTCTGGCAGAGCTCACTCTCTCTCTCTCTCTCTCTCTCTCTCTCTCTCTCTCACACACACACACACACACACACACACACACACACA
>JAQMYF010000027.1:5139906-5152361 GCA_030014195.1 Neosilurus mollespiculum
GCTGCTGTAAATGGTGCTGGCGCGCGTGCATTCACAGAAAATGAGGGGAGGGTGCGGACAAAATATGGATTTAGCTAGGGCTTATTTTCGGGGAAGGGCTTATTTTGGACCGTTCTGCAGAAGCAAGGGTAGGTCTTATTATCAGGGAAACATATACACAACGGCTTGATTACTGGGCAGCACGGAGTTGTAGTGGTTAGCACATTCACCTCACATCAAGAATGTCTTGGGTTCAAGTCCCGGGCTCTTTTATGTGTGGAATATGCATGCTCTCCCTGTGCTTGCATGGGTTTCCTCCGGGTACTCTGGTTACCTCCCACAGTCCTAAGACATGCACAACCGCTTTTTTGCTGGTCCATATTGCCCCTAGACGTGAATGTGAGTGTGAATGGTTGTTTGTGTCGCCCTGTGATGGTCTGGCTCACTGTTAGATAGGCTCCAGCCTCCCTTCGACCCTAATAGTAGGATTGAGCAGCTCGGCAAATGAGTGAGTGAGTGTGTGAGTAGGGGCATGATTATTATCAATAAATGATTTTGCAACATGATGCCTCTTTTAATTATAAGAAAGAAGAAGAAGATTCTTTTTTGGTTATTCAATGTATCTAGAACACGCCATAATGCTGTTTCTTTAAACCATCGTTAATCATGTCTTTATATTGAAAGCATTCAGAGGTAGATCTTACCAGGGTCACTTCTTTCTGTAATCATTTCCTTTGCAGGATTTTCAGTGGCTGAGGTGCAGGTGTCTAAGAGAAAAGTAGAAGAAAAAGAAAAAGAAAAAAAAAAAAGAACACAGCTAGAAAGCATTTCTTTTAAAAATAAGAAAATGTCAGATTTTAGTTATTAGATCAGGAGATTGGTTATCCAATCATAGCACCTTTCTAACACATTCATAAGCAGTGCAAAAAAGCCAAAAAAGGAGGAAAAAGATATACAATATATATAAATATTTCTTTTTAGAGAGAAATGAGGGACAAACTCTCAGCTGACTGGTTTGAGACTTGAAAACAACTTCACTCTGTTATTTCACATTCACTCCCATCATATTGAGTAATCTTCTATGACATGTCCATCTGTCATCTTACCTTGAATTTATAGAGATGTATTCAATGAATTGACTTCTTATACAAACAGGAAGTGAATACTTTTCAGCTTAAGTAAGGCATATTTTTACCTCCACCACACCCCTGGGTCCACAATACATGCCCTTTATAACATGGACGTTAACTCTGAGCCCCCTTTGTAGGTTTAAAGCTGGGGTTAGTAAATTTTTAGCTGGGTATCCAAAAGGATTGAAATAGTCTCTAGATCCTGACAGCAATCAATAATTTGTTAAAACTAAAAAAAATAGTCATTTGTTGCTACTGTAATCCTGTACAAATGCAGACGAATCACTGCCTCATGTTCTGCTGGGAAATATCCAATCAAATGCTGCCATGCCTCAATACTGGTGCGTGATTCTACCGTGCACAAACCTACAATCAAAGCACATGTGAAGGGTCACTGAGGGCAGGGAAGGGGTTTCGTCGGAGCCCTGAAGAAATGCTGCTTTTAAATTTTGATAGTTTTCCAGATGACCAACTCCAGCTTTAATAACCTGCATTTTCCTGGAAAGGATTTCCACCTGGGTTCGGGGCATGGCTTTATCCCAAACAGTGAGGTTCAGTGGGGTTAGGGTCAGGGCCTGGTCCACTTGAGTTCATGTAAACCTTGTTGTGCACAGAGGCATGGCCATACTGTAACTTATCTTGGTGTCTTAGAGCCAGAGATGAGAAAGTACCATGTCACACAGCTTACAAATGTCAAATACTTCCAACTTTGCAACAGCAGTTTGGGGAAGAACTACATATGGATGTGATGGTCAGTTGTCTGCAAATATTTTTATGAACATAATTTATAATGTCCAAAGAATCACCATAACATTCTTCTAGCCTCAAAGTTAACTGATGGCTCGTGTGTTTTCGTCCGTCCACGTACACGTGGCGCATAAATCCTAACAAGTTCTCACAAAGTTTGCATAAACTCTCCAGAGGCTCTTAAAAAATAAATCCTGCAATGCTTAGAAATGTGTTCTAAGGGCCCTGTGGAGGTACTCTTATTCATGGGTGACGTAGGAGAACTCTTCAGCTGCATACATACACACACACCCTGGACATCATTAAACACGGCGTGCAGGTGTTCCAAGCTAAATTAAGAATGCAGCTCTGTTTTAAGCAGCGCTGCTTCACTTGGACTTTATGTTACTTTTTGTTTTTTTCCCCTCTCCATTTTTTCTCTTTGCAGCATAATTGCAAAGTGCACCTGTTTTTGGGCTTAGGCCAAGACGAACATTAGTTTTGCTTCTGTTTGCCGGAAAGCAAATCCAAGAAACGGGCACTTGAGGATGGTGATGGTGACACGGCTGTCAGTGCTGGGAGAGTAAAACTACATCACAATGGAGGGTGAAAACACACAGGGCGCTGCTACGAGGTATGTAACTGTGGCACTGTGGTATGGAGCAGAACCTTTTCTGATCAGCATGGGAGCAGAATTTGAGACACTTGCCTCAGAGTTTGACAGTAATGACTCCTTCTTACAAGTCAAATGCCCTGAGAGATTACTGTGTGTGTGTGTGTGTGTGTGTGTGTGTGTGTGTGTGTGAGAGAGAGAGAGAGAGAGACAGAGACAGAGAGAGAGAGAGAGAGATGAAATGACTAACGTGAAAGTTTTTAGCAGGCAAAATTATTTTTAGACAAGTAGAGAGGATTCTTGAGTGTGTATGTGTGTGTGTGTGTGTGTGTGTGTGTGTGTGTGTGTGAGAGAGAGAGAGAGAGACAGAGAGAAAGAGAGTGGGAGAGAAAGAGAGGGAGAGAGACAGAGAGATGAAATCACTAAGGTGCAAGTTTTTAGCAGGTGAAATTATTTTTAGACAAGTAGAGAGGATTCTTGTGTGTGTGTGTGTGTGTGTGTGTGTGTGAGTGTGTGTGATGATCATTCCGACAAGTATGCTGAGGTAAAAGTATGGCTAATAAACAAAAACATTAAAAATACTAATCGGAAAGTGTTGCAAATTTTTTTGGGGGGATTTTTGCATAGCATGAATGAACTGCAAACCATATGGAATGGATTAGCGAGTGAAGAAATAAAAAAATTACAGTGATGCAGTGATATTTACACACTTAACAAAATGAAGATGAATCAGAAACCAGGAACTATTCATGTAATATTGGATCATATTGATGAGAATAAGTAAACAAACAACAATATAAAGTAATAACAAAAATAACAGAGAAAAAAAAGTCAATATTTATCATGGCCGCCCTTTATTCGATTACAGCATTTAACCTTTCAAGCATAGTGTTCACATATTTTTTTAATTTCTTCACTCGCTAATCCATTCCATATGGTTTGAAGTTCATTCATGCTCTGCAAAAGTCAAAACAATAAAATTTGTGACACCTTTCTATTTTTTTGAAAAATTGGTATTTTCAGTGTTTTTGTTTATTAACCAGACTTTTATCTCAATATACTTGTCGGAATGATTTTTTTGGTTCTCGTTGCCTACAATAGCATTGTTCAATATATTTATACCAAAAAATTAAAGAGAAGTCATTTTTTAGTCCTTTTTATTAGGAGCCCTTTTAGACAAAAGTGGTCTGCACACTACTGTGTACACACACACACACACACACACACACACACACACACACACCTGCTCCTGTGTCTCTTTACTATTCCCATGACTGTATCCTCCAAACACTCTCACGGCTTGTAATGGGATGTGTTAATAGCTGATGTCTGTACATTATGATGAGTAGCGTTAAGAGGCCAGTTGAAGAGCTACACCCCTCACACTCCTGAGCCCTTTACGATAAAATTCGTTCATGAACGTAAAATGCTTTTAATTTTTATGTTTGAAATAACAGACTGACTGAGAAAACAAATATGCTTTCTGTTAACTTCTGGATTTGAAGCTTTGAGATGCCTCCTGATGTTTGCTTCATTAGACGCAGTGATTTAACAGTTGATTCCTCGTCTCTTTGATGCAGCGGGGGAATGAAATCAGAAATACACTACATTACTGAGACCACTTTGGAGCCTGAAAGCTGATGTGTTTGAATATGAAGTTTGAATTTGTAATATCTGTAGAATTTTCTTATTGATTTGAATTTACACCATAAACATCTGCGAGACATTTTTCACCTGTCTGTCCAATGCCTCCCTTTTGTTACTGACAGTTCCACTACAACGCAGAAGTAGACCACTAGCACTTTAAGTGTGTACCCATCCTTAAAAATGAAAAAGGAGGGGGTCTCGAGTGGCACATCAACAAGGTATGCGACTATCAAGCTGATGATCTAGGTTGATGCAACATCCATCCACAACCGGGAGCTAACTGAGGGACGGGTGGTGTATGGATATCGCTTTCCGGGAAAGTGTGTTAGGCCTCACCCAAATACGCATTTGGAGCAGTTCGTAAAGTGGCAGCATTGCGTGTCTCAGAGGGGCACCTCTCATTGGTTGACGGAGGCAAGACTTGATTGGTGGGATTTGCAACAACTAATATTAGGGGAGAAAAATGGGGGACAATGCGAAAAAACCACCAAACAAACAAACAAAAAAAGAGCTTTTTGAATGTTTCTGTTCAAGTTGTGAGTTAAATTAAAGTTGCAGTACCTAGCAAGGTAGCAGTCACCATGTCACCATAAAAGGCATTAAAAGGGTTTGATTTTTATTATGGGCTACGCAAAGAGAAAGGTTAATACTTATTGGGTAGTTAGAGGTGAATGAACCTGTTGGGCAGAATAGAAAAGTAGCTCACATCCTAAAAATCCCATTTTAGGAAATGGGACAGAAATGTTAAGGTGCTGTTATTTCTGACCATAAAAATAGAACATGGAAACAGGAGGGGGGAAAATATTAATGCTGGAGTTACACAATTACATTGCTCTTGTATATACATGAAAACAAAGCTCCAGTCTCATCGGTTACTGAATATAAAAACTTTAGAAAATAACACCTGGAGCAGGAATTAGAATACCTGGTTGCTGGCTTGGTGTGTCAAGTTGTTCCCCAGCCGTGTCTATCATCAGAAAAGAAAATCACAAGTCGCACATGGTTTCATGAGACGGATCTTACAAACACACATTTCTCATATTTTTGTCATTCGAACTCCCACTATGGAGCTGCTTGGATCAATATCTAATCAGCCGTCCAAGCTGGAATTAAACACCAGGAATTCACAGGAGAAAATCATTGACACTGCTGAGACATACTGTATGATAATTATGAGGCGAGGGCGTACGGAGCTGAGGTTTGCTGTTCACTTGACTCTGAGAACTGGAGTCTCAATCTCTACATGCCGGATTGTGATCTCATGAACAAAGCCGTAAACGCTCTACTCGTCAAATACTTTTTTCCTCTTGCTCTGATTCTTGTAATAACGTATTTACCAATGAAGAAAAATAGAGACTGCAGCAGTAGCTGCTTCCCATTCAATACAATATACATTTCAAAATATTTGTTTTTAAGGTAAGTCCCTGCAGGAAGAAACAGCAGATTTGGTGATATCAATATATTTCAAGGATAAATTACACTTATAATCTCAAGTAAAACTAACTTGCTTCTGAAACTATGATTCTGAATTTGCCCTGATGTGTGAGTAAAGCAACATCAGCTTACCTTTCTGGCTTAGCATCTCAACATCTGGAAAAAGGAAACCACCCACAGTCAGTGTTTCATCAGTCCCAGTTAGTATTAGTTAACTAATTAGCTTAGCTTGTTCTCAAGAGAATATGGGGACAGAAAATCAAGAGGGTTTGACCTGCTTGTGTGATGTGGCTGCATAATGCTACAGTTAAAATGGGACGTCACACACCCTACTAATGAACAACCCAAAATAGACTCCTCGATATTTTTAGTTAAATTGCAACCCTAATATCCTGGCAATTAAATATTTCCACTTCATGTCATGAAACTTCATGTTTACAGGGTGCTTGGAAATGATTTAGATTTACTGTGTTACAGATTTTGTTTTAAACTGGAGTCCATAACAAAATGAAAACATGTTTTAAGATTTTTTATTTTTTTTTACTTTTTTGTTTTGAAACAAACAAATAAATAAATTCCTGCATCACTGGCTTACCTTGGTCTACCTGGCTGTCCATCATAACATCATTAGTATCGTTTCTATTACCATCTGTGGGGCAAAAAAAAAAAAGCAAAGGAGAGTGTTTTGGCCGGTTAATGGTCAGTACAATAATCACTGAAGACACTGAATACACACAGACATCTTCCTGTTTTTAAAACTCTAAAGTTTTTGGAGCACATTTAATATGAATAATTTAATGGATAAATGTTTTTGCACCGATTAATAAAATTCAGTCTTAAATGACCCGGATGATAAAATAAAAGAGGTCAGGTTTAAGGATTTGCATATTAAACGTTACATCTCATTTGCTGACTCCTTTTATCCTACTACCAGGGTCACGGGGAGGCCGGTGCCTATCTCAGCCGACACCGGGCGAAAGCGGAGTACACCCTGAACAGCTCACCAGACCATTGCATGGCAACACACACACACACAACCATTTAGACTCACATCCACACCTACAGGCAATTTGGAACAGGGAGCCTAATGTGCGTGTTTTTGGACTGTGGGAGAAAACCGGAGTACCCGGAGGAAGCCCACTCAAACACGGGATGAACATGCAAACTCCAAACAGAAATGTCCGAGCATGGGAATCGAACCCAGGACCTTCTTGCTGTGAGGCGGACGTGCTACCCATAGGAGACATACATTTCTTTATTGATCCACGCAGGGATTATTGCAAGCCTTACACAAACATACAGCGATAAAATCCTAATTAAAATTGGTGTGCTTGGTAATCGGTTTATTCTTTGCAGTTCCTGGTGATGTTCTGTAATGAACCCATCGGGGTTTTTTTTGTTTGCCTTCTGTAGAGGTTCAGTTTGATCTTCACTGAGCATACATCAACTCATCTAAGGTCCAGGTTTTGTCAAGACCATTTAATTTTTTTTGGCTGCGAGAAGCTCTTACAGTTATGACATTAAGTCAATATGACCTGCTGGCCACACTGTGATGCATTTGGCTGTGTACGCTTCTGTACACTTCAGAATTCATCCTGCCAGAGCCATCAAGAGTCATATTATCAATAAAGTCTAGTAAAGCTGTTCCACTGGCAGCCACACACCCAGGCCATGACATTACCTCTTGATGAGGTGGTACACTTTACCTCCACTGGCAAGTGGGCCACCTTAGAGACATTTCCTTGGAGGATGTCATTAAATAAGCCCACGTGGTTAAATTTCACGGTTACACAACCACACAGCAATAAAACAACAAAATAAACCTAATCACCTGTCTAACATTAGGAGGGAGATCAGCAGCAAACGGGTAAACGACAGCGTTGAGAGTGGCTTCTCTTACAAAAATAAAAAAACAGATTTAAATTAAATTCAACTGCTCACTAATTCAGTACTCACATTCATTATTCATAGGGTTTTTTTTTTTCTAAAATGGTCAACATCTCTTTATTAGGAACATCTGTTCACATGCACAATCATGCAATTATCCAGTCAGCCAATCATGTGAGAGAAGCACAATGTATATAATGTAATGGTAGCATGCAGACACAAATCAAGAGCTTCAGGTGACAAAAAAAGGGACAAAAAGTAATCTCAAGAGTCTTTAGCCATTGGTGTGGTAGTTAGCGGTATCAGATAAGCTACACTGAGTATTTTATTAGGCACAAACCCCTTCTTGGATTTTCACCCAAAACAGTCAATGAAGAGATAATAGGAGAATGGTCAGACTGGTTTGAGTAGGTAATTACTTTTTACAGCCAAGGTGAACAGAAAAGCATCTCAGTCACACTGAAACTTGAGGCCAGTGGGCTACAACAGACCAAGACTACGTCGGGTTCCACTCCCTTCAGGTAAAAGCATAAATCATGAGGAGGCTGTAATGGACACAAGCTCACCGAAACTGGCCAGCTATAGAATGGTAAAGACAAGGTGACATTTTTTCAATCTTTAACTGCTCTATTCTGGTCAGGGTCATGATTTCATCGGGAAGGGGTATACATATTGGATGGTACACCTGTACATGGACTCAATCTCTCAAACACACACTGCTTTACACTTAGATCTAATTTTTCAGGAAGTGGAGGAAACCCGAGAACCTACAGGAAACCCATGCAGTCCCACTTTCACTCATGCACTCATGTACATGCAAATACGGTCCATAAAATCTGTCCATAAAAATGAACCCCAGAATGCCAGAACGACAATTAAACGATGTTTTTATCTAGTTGGAACCTTTCTTTCTTAAAGCTTACCAATGTTTTTGGACAGATCTCTAATATATTGTAATTTATTATGATTTATTCAGATTGTTCAGCCTCATGATGATCATCCTCAATGCCAGTGACACTTCTTTGGTCCTCATGTTGAGTGTGAACAGCACAAGTCTTTGTTATGCAGCTGAGCCAAAATGGCACAAATATAATAAATGAGAATAAAGCATGCTATTCTAGTGGTACAGTTTGTTCTGTATTGTGTTATTTTCTCTCATCATAGCATCATGTCACTATAAATCAGTTTAGGCATCTAAATCTCCACAACAGTCCGGATCAGATGCTTCAGGTTTGGTACTTTTCCAATATTTATCAAAAACAATTTCCTGCAGGTAACTGAAGGCATCTAATCAGGTTGGATGGGAGGAAAACGAGTCAGCACAGATTCAGTGTGTCTCCTGTTTATTAATATTCTCTATCTTTCGAGATGACATTTAGGACAAATTGAGGCAATAAAAGCCATGACATCAATAAGTCTGTTTGCTTGGGCAGCTCCATTGCATAACTGCATAATTGCAAGGCAGACTGTGGGATGTTCATGTCAATTAAAAATGGCAGACCCTACTAAATCCCAAAACTCATTGTTTTTTCCCTTTTGCAGAATTAGAGACTTTGTCATTATAATCAAAGACGACTCGTGTGACTTTTATCATCCATTATCAAAGATGGCTGTCTTTCTTCTTCCCCTTTTAAAACATAAAAAACTGCAGGAGAGCACAAATTACCAAAGATTTGTCCACACACACACAACTAGTACAAATTTTAAGCTCAAGTTTAACACATCTAGCATGTACAACACTCCTATAGCTCCTAGCATCAAATAGTTCCTTCTCCATGATATCTTTTAACAGTCTAATGGTTCATGTTCCATTATGGTTCCTGGTCAATGGCATCTTCAAAACAATCTTACAGTTCCTCCTCCATGGCATCCACAAACAGTTTAATGGTTCCTGCTTTACAGCATTTTCAAATAGTTTAATGGTTCCTGCTTCATGGCATCTTCTCATTGCCTTATGGTTTCTGCACCATGACATCTATACACACATCTAGCAAAGATTTTAAGCTAAAGGTCCTAATTGTTAGTACTTGCTCCTAACAGTCTGATGGTTCCTGTTCCATGGTGTCTTCAAAGAGTCTAATGGTTCCTGCTGCATAATGGTTCCTGCTTTGTGGCATCTTTAAACAATCTAATGGTTCCTGCTTCATAACGGTTCCTGCTCCATAGCATTTTCAAACAGTCTAATGGTTCCTCCGCAATGGTATCTTCAAACAGTCTAATGGTTTCTGCTTCATAGCATCATCAGCAGATCTAATGGCTCCTGCTGCATAATGGTTCCAGCTCCATGGCATCTCCAAATAGTCTAATGGTTCCTGCTCCATATTTTCAGATAGTGTAATGGTTCCTGCTTCACAGCATCTTAAAACACACGGTTGCCAGTTCACAGCATCTTCAACCAGTCTAAAGGTTCTTGCTCCATGACGACCTCTTACATTCTACTGGAACTTCCTCTACTCTACTAACTTTCTTCCATTCAAAGGGCTCTTGTAATATTTAAAGAAATTAGATTCTGCAGGTAAAAATAAATCTAGAACCCCCACTTGTTTATTTGTAGGCAGCTCAACATCAAACAGCGGCCATCTCGGTTTTAAAATCACTGCAAACTACACACCGTTATTACCTGGATCAGGTGTGCTCATGAATGTTCATGTAAAGAAAAAAAAACCTTCCACCAGCAGATGGTAGCAGCGTAACAGAGTTTCCCCACTTTCTCATCTCTCCAGTGACGCGCACAGTTATGTAAATTGTCCACGCTTTCCAAGCACGACCTTTTACCACCAGAAAAAAGAGAACATTTTAATGCCATGTTTTGAAACCCATAATGTGCCGATGCATTTTTTCCATCTAGGGGATTTAATAGGGGAGTTAATAGTGAGAAAATCAGAGTCAGACTTCACATCGCAGCTGCAAGCGGTCACACTTATCTGACCACAGCAGCACAGAAAACCTAGCAGCATTAATTATTCATGAGACATAAAAGCAGAAGAAAAGGTGAGTGACAGTGTCAGGATCAACAGCTGTAGCTCTGCAGCCTGCTAGCTCATGCATTACGTGTGTGTGTGTGTGTCTGTGTGTGGTAGCCAACCTTTGTGAGAGAAGGAAAAAAGCGTCATGCAGTGAAGAGTTGAGGAACCTTCAGCTCCCTTTAGTTGGAAAATGTAAGCTACATTTATTTTTAATCCATGTAAAATTAAGGCTTAGCGGTACATGCACACACACAATGTGCTTCTTCTCTCGCAATTCCCACTATCTTTTCTTTCATCTTCTCTCTCTCCTCTGTCAACATGCCCCTTCAATGCTATTCATCTGCTGAATACACAGTTAACAGACCGACCTTAAGCCCTACATCTTGATCTGCTTGTGTATCTGGCTACCTCTTAATCCCCCAAAAGCCAAATCATACACAAGCTGTACAATAGCCATCCCATCAGGATTTCCTTTGGATTCCTTACTCCATCTAGCATCACATTTCCCATCTCCGGAAATCCCATTTTTCCCTTCGGATTGTGTTCTGCGATCTCTCGGGTGTCTTGGATTGTGTCACAAAGTGTCTTTTTCAGCTCACAGGCTGCTCATGGACGCTGACGTCTGCTGTTAAGCGGTGTGTGCGGTGTATGCTAGCCGTCTATTCTAATAAATACTATCCTGCATGGGTGTACAAATAATAAACCGGATAGCTGGCTCTGGTGTGTTGTAGAGTTCCATGTTTAGTTTACGTTGTTACGTTTTTGTGTTCCATGTTCCTATGTAGCATCACGTTTGTGACATCGATGAAAAGTCTGCAAGTTGTGTTCTGGCCTCACATGCTTCCATCCAGTGTCTTTACATATTTTTTGACACGTTACCATCCATCATCTGAGTGTGCTTATGAATCCATTCAAATTCTCAAGCCATTCTACTGTCAATCAGATCACACCCTGGCTGAAGTGTGTACTGCAAGTATGTAGTCTGTTCTATGGTTACAGTGCCAAGGTACAGGTTTTAAACATAAGTGCCAAGTCATATGAAAGACTGTAAGGTTTAGGTAGTAATCTACTTCTCCTGGGTACATGGCATATGCTTGTGTCCACTCCTGCCTTCCAGTAAACACAGAACACATTACTATTTTGTAAAATCTTATATTTCGAATTAGAACCAGTGTGCACTGACAAACATTCCCAAAAATAGTTATATATGTATATTATTAATGATAGGATCAACAAATAAACATTATCTCCAGGTGCATGGTGTCCCCTGGGCGTTCCTATGAAATATGCTATGCTTTTAAAACAGGGTAGTGTACTATATAAAGAACACCATCTAATGGCTGCGAGTCTAAGGCACAGTAAACAAAGTAATCCCACTTCCATTGAAGTCTATTAAACATGCTCTAGCATTAAACAAATTAGTTTTATAATACTTACAGTGCTGCGGAGAAAGTTGCTGTAATGTTCCAGTTCTAACTGGAATACATTCTCTTCAGAATGAATTATATATATATATATATATATACACACACACACACACACACACACACACACACACACATATATATATATATATATATATATATCACAATTATTCACTGAAGGTGAGGGGGATATCACTGAATAGTCTCTGAGAGGTTATCCATTGAACCTGAGGTGAATAACTGTTATTATACACTAAACAGGAATGATGCGATCTTTCTTGTACACTATCCCGGGATAATAGTTTCACAGGCACTTGAGCAGGCAGCATCATCATATCACACTTTTAAATAGAGAAATGAACCATAACATCTCGTTTTAGTTTGTCTTTCCTTGCAGTATTTACTAATAATCAGAATGTAAACGTGTTCATGTAGTGCGTAGGCTAACCTCTGAATGAGAAAGCTAGAAACAGTCCCGTTATCTCCACAACACATATACTCCGCTCTATTAGCTCGTCTTAAAGCACACAGCCGACCTGAACAGTCTCTGTCTCGGTTAAAATACATAAATATTAACATCTCATTTTAGTCTGCTTCAATATAGGTCTGGTAAAAAATTTAGAGTGGGGGCACAGAGGACATAGGGGGG
>JAQMYF010000027.1:5156523-5181889 GCA_030014195.1 Neosilurus mollespiculum
CAACACTCCCTCCCTCCCTCCCCTTCTCTCTCGTTCTCCTTGCTGCCCTCCGTCTGTGAAAGATGGCTGCCCTGCCTGCATGCTCTCTCCGGCTCAGGCTGGATGGCAGTGCCCTGTGCTGCCTGTCCCAGCGCGAGACTCCATTAACTCGCTTTGCATCCAATTCCACCCCTTCAGCAGCAGGGCGCTCAGCGAGCTCGCGCCAGGCTTCATTAATCAGCGCTTTAGCACACAAACTCTCCTGCGCCAATCTGACTCACAAGCGAATAAAAATAAATAAATAATTAAAAACAAAAAACAAAAACAAAAAAAGGTTCAGGAACAAAATCATTTAATAGTCCTCGAATGAAAAGGCATCAATTTCAGGTGGCTGAAATAGATTTGCTTTGTATTATTACTATTGTTATTATTTTTTAAAATAAAGAACCCTCTTCTACTTGGACACAGCATCAGTACAGATAAGGCCCATCAGGATTATGACATTTTCTATGACAATCATCACAGACAAAATTATAATGAACTATTTAATTACTCTCTTCCTTGAAATCACCACCATATCGTGGTGGAGCGGTTTTCGGGTACTAATGATCCTAGGAGCTATCTTTTCGGGGGCACAGCTCAAGAGGATATATGGGTCCGCCCTCCTATGGACCCACCACCTGTGGGAGGGGCTATAGTCGTCGGGTGCATTGTGAGCTTGGTGGCAGCCAAAGGCGTGGGTTCTGGACAAGGGTTGTCTGGACCTGACTGTTTACGCTGCTTCCCCTACCTCTACATATATTAAAACTAGCTGGTGCCCAGAAACACATTAAACATCTTCACTCACTCTCACGTTCCGGAAGTGCTTCGCCATGGTGAATGTCACAGTGGAACCTAAACCTAACCCAAAAACACCAGGGGCAAGATATAACTACTCCGCGTCATGGACACCAGTCAATCACAGCATGTTTATATTGAGGTGTTTAGCGGTTCGGTGTGATAATTTTCTAGTTGACACCGTATTGATTTTGTATAATCTTGTCACTAAGTTACTGCTTATGAGAAGTTCGTGGATTTGCTGGAAAAGTTACAATGATGTTTATAGGAGCAAAATTCTGCAATCTGAAACCTAAAGGATGATTCAGTTTCACTGATGGCTTCCAAAAAAATGAAAGAGTAAAAGCTTCTTCTCTCACTCACCGTTTTCCAACGAAATTCAAATTTATGAGAAATCCACATGGGGATAAAAAGCATTCACACTATGGTCTGGAGATTGTCAGTGTGAGTCCTGATGATCCAAGAGTCATATGTAGCCAGGAGTGGGAAAAACGGTATACTCGGTCATCCACAGCGACACTACATAACTGTGGGCGTCAATGAGCTTAAATGCATGTGAAAGAGGGCAGAAAGCGCTTTCCTGAGCATGCTACTGCTGCTGCTCATGACTCAGCATGAGCAACATTTTGAAAAGGTGGGGTTGACTGGATTCCTATGACTCAAAGGAAGGACATGATGGCTTTCATGCTCTGGGTTGGAAGCTGGTGTTTGATAGGGATGGGTATTTGGCCATGAATACATTTTAGGGAGGAAAAAAAAACAAAACGGTACAAATAAATAAAGGAAGCATTTCAGCTATGTGACGCAGCGACTCCAGACAACGATCAAATGTTTTAGAATAAAGGTTGATCTGATTAAGTGGACTCTATACACAAGGGGATGAGAGAGATGAAGGGTTAAAGCACTGCTACATCACTCAGTATAGGAGAGATATGCAGTATGAGTTAAATGGCAATATGAGTAATGCAGATCACTGCTAACCAAAAGAAACATCTCAAAAACAAACTAAGGGTTTTTTTAACCCTAAAAAATTAGGAATTTCATTGCAAAATAATCCTTGAGTGCCTTATCAAGAATAACGATCATTACATAATCTGTGCAGAGTATGATTTTCCTTTGAATAAAAGATTACTGGACAATAAATAATGCACTACTGTGCAATCATTAAACATGAATTCTATATTTATTCTGTAATAACACACTGAATCTAACCATCTACACCCGATTAACAACATAGTTACAAGTTCAGTGAATGTTATAATTACACAGCAAAAAAGTTCAATAACTGAAAACTATGACCAATAATAATTATCGAAACATAATTAGACACCTCATAAGACTGAAGTCATATCCAAAATAACAGATAGGTGTTCACCTGAAATAATCCAGATCAACCCAGATAATTGTGGTTAACATAACGATGATCATATATTAATTGTGACATGGATTAAATGACTATTTAATGGGGGGGGGGGGGCAAACTCAGCAAAATGGTCAGTTAAGAGCTGTCAGACTGGCCTCTATACACCACATTCACAAACTGCCCTTGTTTGCCATTCAATAAGGTAATCTGTGGAGCTGCTGGGAGGCGTTTGAGAGGAAAAATGGCACAGTGCAGAGCTTTAGCGGTATTTTTCCAAGGCTGTGACTCAGTAAATCTGACGAAAGCTTTTTGTCTGTCAGTGGACAGAGAAGGCCATCAGCAATCTGTCCCAAAGGACTAGCGATGATATGAGGAAATCTGCACAAATCTCTGTCAGTTCTGTGCTGGGGATCTCTGAAGGAACAAATACACCAGAGCTGATCTGTCTTTCCTGCATAGTGCAAACATCTATCATCATACATCACCTCCGACTTGATGTTATTCATTAAAAACGTAAATTCTTTGATCTCAAACTGGAAAAAAAGACTACTATTAATGATTTACTGGATGAGTTATTCATTCAGAGCAGACTGGCTTTACAAAGTGCTCCAGGTGGCACACAGTCGAGTGCTGATCCTCTATACGGCAGGGGCTGCATAAGGGCACTGTTCACCTCAGGATAACTCTCATTGACTGGGACTTCTTTTGGCGGCGGCCCACCCTTCATTAAAAATATTCTCAATTCCTTATGAAAACCTCTATTAAGACTCTATAATACTCTTTTTCAAAGGAGTGTCAGGCTCTTCAAAGTCAAGACCACCATAGACAGTTGACACCTGCCATAAAGATTAACCAACTACCCAGTTCTGTGGTTTAAAACCATTCCTTTTCTTTGATAGTTATAAAACTACCAGGGTAAGAATAAGGCTATGAACTAATCCATTTAGCATTTATCAATGCTTATCACTATAACACTGATATTAAACATGCAACAAGTTCAATGTGATCCCATACTGTTGCCCTCACTGTCAAGTAACCAGTACTGCAAGTATCCATGCAAAATTGGGTCCTTGTCACGGTACAAATAGTACCAATTTTAAAATTCACATAAAAAATATTACGAAATTCAAACATGTGTTTACAAGCTTTAAAAACAAAATTCTGTTTTCGGAAATTTTAGGCTGTCAAATTCAGTTTGTACAATTGACTGTGGAAGCATTCCAGTAAAAGGGTGAATGAGACTGCCTGGAATAAAAGCCTGGCACTGATTAGTTAGATATCAGTTCAAAATGTTCTTGGCTTGTCCACCACTGAGGATGAAGCTAACGTGGAGTTTTTAAAGTGAATTTTTCTAACTGAATTTAAATCCCTAAATCTGAGCACTGGAATAAAAATCTGAGTAGTCTACTCTTTTAATATCCAAAAACTTCATCATTGTATCCAAGTCTGTTGATCACCGCTTCGGCGTGAACGATATCCTTCTGGACATGGCCACCCAAATGTACTCTCTGAAGGCCGTATAGTCTTGAGCGAGTCGTCCAGCCTCTGTAACACTCATTCGCAGTCTTCTATGTTTATTTCCCAACATCTTTCTTGGTCTGCCTCTGCTTCTCTTGCCTCTAATCTTGCCTTCAGGACTGTTTTTCTCGAGTTTCTCGTGTCTTTTGATATGACCGAATTAAAAGAGCTTTTGTTTTGTTTTTTCGTATACATTAGAAGGTGACTTTTCTTTATGCAGTCTTTTTTGCACTTCTTCATTCCTTATCTTGGCTGTCTATGGGATTTTCAGGATTTTTCTATAGCATGACATTTTGCAAGTCATATTATATTCTTCATGTTGGTCAACTTTTGTTTTGCAATGGCTAGTTGTCTTCTAATTTGGTTTTTGGAACTACCATGTCACTGGAATCTTGCACCTAAACATTCAAAATGTTCAACATTTTCCACACTAATAAGAAACCTATTTCAATATAGACATGATTATAAAGCAATTTTAAGGTAGTTACATCTAAAACAGCATGGCACAGTGGTGTAGCAGTTAGCAGGACCGCCTCACAGCAAGAAGGTCCTGGGTTCCAGCCCCAGGTTTGACGAGGGATTTCTGTATAGAGTTTGCATAGCAGCTTCCATGGGTTTCCTCAAGGTGCTCTAGTTTCCTCCCACAGTCCAAAGACATGCAGACTAGACTGTTCCAAATTGTGCCCAGGTATGAGTGTGGGTGTGAACGGTTGCGTGTGTTGGCCCTATGATGGACTGGTGAGCTGTTCAGGTTTACCCCACTTTCATTGCGAGTCAAGTGCAAATGTGTGGTGTTAAAGCTGGTATATTTCATTGCTCTTAATTCAGTGCTGTGTAAACATCACTCCAAGAAGCTCAGCTGTTATTGTGACTCGTATTACTAGCGATGAGTAGGAAATGATGTTACCAATGACAACCATCAGGAAACTCATCCTATCCTTATCAACATACTATATGAACAGACACACAGCTTCACGATCAAGACATTATTCACACAGTGACTGAAAAGTGCGCTAAATTTTCTCTTCAGGTTTACACAGATTAAAACACCCAAATATGTGTACGACAGTACAGGCCAGTGATTCTAATTATGATAATCAGAATAATTTTCAGTAATGTGAAAATGCATTTTAAACAAACAAACAAACAAAAAGATAACAGATTTATACAACATAATTAACTATTGGGTCAAAGTCAGCACTGGAGTGTTTTTAACAAACAGACATTAAGAGATGAGGGCGGAATGATGCAGAGTGCAAATGAAGGTCAATATGGACAACTAGACATTATCGAGAGAGTGTGAGTGAGAGAGAGAGAGAGAGAGAGAGAGAGAGAGAGAGAGAGAGAGAGAGAGAGAGATGTCGACAGACAGGCTGGTGCCAGGCTCTGGGACAGCTACACACAAAAGGAAATCACTTACATAACCCCTGTTCAGAATAACCCACACAGTCTCTTAGAGACACTCCGGACTTCTGACAGGACAGACCCCGTTTATTTGTCCAGCCTGCTCTGCTTTCGTTCTCCATTAAACCGACAGGGATTTAAGCCTGACCCCAGAGCCTTACGCGGGAATCCATTTCCAAAATGGAGGTAGAGAGGGAGAAGGGGCTAAAGCAGAACATAGGCAGCAGAACAGAGGAGGTGAACGTGACTTTGAGGTGAAGCGCGACTGATGTTACTGTGGTTAAAGGTTGCAAATAACGACAGAAGAGGTGAGGAGATGTCACTGAGAGAAGAGGATGTACTTCACTAATGAAAACTCTGACTGGATAATCAATTCAGAACCATGTCACTGATTAGGGGACAGAGGGAGAAAATAACACACACACACACACACACACACACACACACACACACACACACACACACACACACACACACAGAGAGAGAGAGAGAGAGAGAGAAAGAGAGAGAGAGAGAGAGAGAAAGAGAAAATGACCAGTCTATCCTGATAAACAGTGTTAAAAAAAAACAACAAAAAACTGCTTTTCTGAAAAACAAAATCTGTTTTAGACAGATTTAAAAACATCACTGAAAGCTACTTGTAACATGTAAAAGTGCTGAGGAATTTTCTACAGCTTTTGATAGTACTTCCAACTGTAAATCTCATCACAGGCTTATATTAATGCCCTTGTCGTTTTTTTATAGATACAGTTAATTCACAAAGACACGCCCCGATAACATGAGCTAGACTTTTTGCATTACTATCAACAAGTGAGAGAAGGAAGAGAGGCTGAGTTATGGCAGTTATGGCTGGAGGAGTATTGCTGTTGGTTTGGTGGCCGGGTGGGTGGGCTGGCGGCCGAAGTGACAATAACTTTGTCCCGGTCATTGATCGGCTCATACACAGGCCAGCCTTCTGAAATTTTGCATAGGCACTCCCTCCGACCTAAACCTGTGCGTGGTGTAGCTAATTTGCATATGTGACCTTTGACCTTGGCACAGTGACCTTGAACATATCAAGTTGTCTGGGCCATTGCTCGACTCATATGCATGATAGCTTTCTGAAATTTTGCATAGGCACTCCCTATGACCTAAATCTGTGCGTGGTGCAGCTAATTTGCATATGTGACCTTTGACCTTGGCACAGTGACCTTGAACATATAAAGTTTGTCCTGCGCTTCAGGCATCCTGGCTGAGGGGTTACGACATTCTAGAGAACGGCTATTTTTTAATGCTGCGAAAATGTAAGTAATACTAGAAACTGTGATCTTTGGATACTGTCACCCCATTACTTTCACATGGTCACCCAGGTCCTTCAACAGAGGAGTGGCTGATTGCCTTATATCACAGGGTCTGCCTTCTGGTTCTCTCTTTTTAGTTATGCTGTCATACTCAGTCATTCCAGAATCCTGCTTGCACTCAGCACTAATCAACTCTCTTCTTTGACCATTACAGTTATGAGCATTTTTCACCCAAATGAGGATGGCTTTTGATTCTGGTTCCTCTCAAGGTTTCTTCCTCATGTTGCCTAGCGGAGTTTTTCCCTTGCCTTCTTTACCACAGGCTTGCTCATTAGGGACGTATAGGGTTTATAGAGAAATGTTTAATATCATAAGTTTCAATTCTTCACCAATTTTGTTTTACTAAGTAAAGCTGCTTTGCAATGTCAATCGTAAAAAATGCTACACAAATGAAACCAAATTGAACTGAGAATTTGTTCTGCAGACTTTCCACAACATTAAATTCATGAATACTTTATAAATAGTTCAAAAGTCTGACATGGCTCCTTTTGATAAGTACACCTGGTTAGCTGTTATACAAACAGATGAACAGGAAATTTTAAAAACTTAAAATAAATGCTTAAAAAGTAAGGAATCTTTAATGATGACCTTTGGGGTCTCTACCACCTCATTAGATCACCCTGTCGATTTTTCTCTAACAGCACACTCTCGAAAACACTACTCTTCACTTACTAATGCACATCATATTATGTTTAATGTTTAATTTGACATAGTATAGAAACATCTAATTTCCCTGCTGGCTCATCAATAACATTTCTCAATGAGACGGCTTTGTGACTTAACATGGCTTTTAGAACTAGAGGTGGTGTAAAGAACCGTTCGGTGCAATCTTTTGGCGTGCAGAGATTACTTAATATGATGCTGGGAGGCCTGATAAATTAAACATTATTACACAAATAACGATGTTGGCTTACATGATTAGATTTCTAAATCATGTTTAATGTCTGCAACTGAAAAGAAACGCGAGGTAGCCTTCTGGCTGCTTTAAAGTATTGGCGCTGTCCACTTGTCTCTTGCTTGAGATAAGTTTATGCTGGTTATTGAAGTAGGATTCTACAGTAGAGGGAATTTCCCTAAAGACGGCAGCACCATTGACTCTGAAGCATTAATGGATAAAAAATCCTCCTCCAGCTTTTCTTGCTTGTAGACAAATGAATAGTGTGTCATGCTAACTGCCTAGCAGCACCCTCCGGTGTCCAAATCTAATTAACTTTGGTCAGTCTTATTGGGAAAGATAGTAATTGTTTCAGCGGTATGCCAGCAAAGGAGCTGAAAGTGCAGAATTTTAAGGCAAATTTAGAGATTAGCTTTAAGAAGCCCTGCACTCACCTTACACTCATTTGCCCCTGAGCAGTTTAGGGAAGAAGAATTTGCAGGGGATGATTGGAATTGACTAAAACACAGGACCTGCTGATTATACACAAGGTTTCCACTGATGAAAGAAATGCATCTTATTGTCTTTTTTTGTTGTTTTTTTGTTTTTGTTTTTAGAAAAACTACGCAGCTTTTCACAAGCTGCCCCTAATCATGGTACCAGCTTTGAAATGAAACTGGATGAAAAAATAATAACAAGAGAAATTCCATCTTTTGTTCCTATTACAGAACAAAAAGCACAAGGTCAAGCCAGGAAACACCAAAACCTGAAGCTTTAGTGTCCTGAATGCTGCCTGATTTAAAGAAGGTAAAAAACTAACCTGGACAAAAAGAGGATCTCTAAAAAGAGGGGGGAAAAAAACGAAATAGAATGAAAGGTGAAAGCAAAGAAGAGAAAAATTGAGCGAAAGGCCTGATGCAGAGCTAAAAAGAGCCTGAATTCCATGTGAGAATGGCAGCCATTTGTGCTCTTGAACTGCATCCAGAAAGTCTGGCTAACTGCGGTGCTGCTAAAGGCCAGGGCTTGGCTGACAATCAGACGTTTACAAAATGAAACGGAGGCTAAGCTGGGTGAAACTGGGTATGTGTGGGTTTGTATGTGTCTTCGCAACTGGGAGTTTTATGGAATCTACATTGGTAGTAAAGTGATACCAAGCCAGAGATCTGATAATCAATGAAATGCTTATTATGTGTTCTTTACAATTTACAACTGCAACCAAACCTCAAAAAGTAAACGAAAGGCATGACTCCTAACCTAAACTACAGGATTTCAATTCGCCGTAGATCGCCTCTTAACTTTCCGTTCCACAAAATGCCAGCATTGAAACACACACATGGCAATCATTGAAATGGGCCAATTGCAGTACAAGGGATGCTGATTACACACACTGACCCTGTGAAGACTTTTTCAAAGAACCGTTCTCGTGGAATTCCTTAAATCATGCTGAATATTTGGCAGATCACCTTTTAAAAAGCACTCCCTAACCCCTTGTCTCAATATCCACACTTGCGCCCTTGTGCATTCTCGCTAAAGAGTGCAAGACTGTAGGGTGTCCCAGTTCTCTAGTGTTGTTCTTTAAGGGCACCTCTTGCACACTTAATGCACCCATGCTGCAAATGCACATCAGACCTCACTTCACTAAAAGCCATAACCCAGAATCCCTGCTGTATCGTGACGTCTTGAGCAGCTAACCAATAGGGAAGCAAAAGTTGACAGTGACGTATCAAATGTGACCTGACACGAAGCTCTGGCTTGCTGATACATGACCTAATACAAGAGGAGCTGACATAAAAATGTGTACAACACTATCCCAATTCTGCTTTTAACAGCTTCAGTCCCTTGCGCACTTTATGCAACTGAGTGCACTTTTAACAAGTGCTCACTTTCAGGAAGACCTTAGGGCTTAGCATGGATATTGGGACAAGGCTTAAGTGTCCTTCTGATTTCCCTCTGTCTTTAATTCACCTCTCCTTAGTTAAAATAACAGTTATTGAAAGATCTCCCTCATGGAAACACATGCGGGGTATGTCACATGTCTTTAATTGTACGTATCATTTGGGAAAACATGAATTCCCCTGTGTGGAGTGTGTTTTAAGGTTCAACTGCATCACCTCATCAACTGGGTCACACTCAGAGCAAGATTTGGGAGTCAAATGTGTTTCTAATACAGTGGTCTGGGTAAGTATTCGCCTCCTTGAACGACAAAATGTGGAAAGGTTCAGGAAGGGGTGAATACTTCTGCTAGGCATAATATGTATGGTATTCATTCACACTTCAGTGCATCATGGATATTTGTGGAGCAGAGGTGCAACACAAATGTGTTTTTGTATCTATGCTTATTATCATCATTATTTTTGGATTTTAGTCATATCCAATTCCCACCCGTCAAGTATTGCCTCCTTATCACGTACGACCACCAGCAACCACGGAGGAGTGCACATGCCCCCTCTGTGACACAAGATGCTGCCACCAGTATCTTTATGAACTGCTCTGTATGTGCATTCGGGAGGCAGCCTAACACACACAGAGAGAAATCGCTATCCGCCCCAAATGAGCCACAAATGAGCTGGTGATCGCTGAGAGTGACGCAGCTTGTTTAAGGCTTTAAGTATTAACATCTCCGTTTGAATCTCTGTCAGAGACAGGGTGAGAGGTTCAGTCATCTGAGAGAAGCTCGTAGTAGAACCGCTCCGTGTTGAGACGAGCCAGTTGAGGCGGCTCGGGCATCTGATTAGAATGCCTCTGGAGGGAGTGGCTGGGGAGTGGGACGTCTGGACCTCACTGCCTACCCACAACCCGACCCCTTACCAAGTGGAAGATGAAAATGAAGATCTCTGTCTGAATGCAAAGTGGGTGTGGCCTAATCAATGGGGGAGACTCAAAGATTTGTAGAAATACTCTGTAAATCAGCCTGTATGTTTGTCAACCTCAGCTACATAATTAGTGAAATTACTTTTAATCTCAGTATGATTTTTGTTAATAGCGACCTGCAATATTTTGTACAAAATTGAAACAAACTTGTAGCATAATTGAAGCCACCATGACCCTGATCAGTCACTTCTTAAGGATGAATGAAAGCTTTGAATGAATCACATGACTGTGTGTTGGGATTCATTGATCATGAGTGATTTGGATAAAGATTTAGGATTCAGCTCTCGCCTGAAGCATTTTTAATGCAATTGCCCTTATCGCATCATAATTCATTCAGACGATGTTTGTTTTTGATTTCATTTGTTTTGAATTCTGAGTTATGGAAACCGGGCGGAATCTGTTGTGCTGGAGACAATGAAGACAGAAAGGTTCTCAGAAAGGTGAGCTGTCTGAGTCAGAAAGTGCGCTTGTTTAAAAATGATGACATCCCACCCCAAATGACTTTCCATACTGCTAACACATAAGCTTATTTACTTATTTACAAAAGTACCATGAAAGTCTGACCAGCTTTTGGAAATAACAATCTGCAGTTTCAGCACACACACACACACACACACACACCCACACAGCCAAGAATTCATTCTGAAGATCAGTAAAGAAAATGCAGATTCTCCATTTATTGTTTATTGGTATTTGTGCAGCTGGCGTGATGAACCAACAAGAAAAAAAAAATGTACTGGCATACCATGTGGGAAGTGGTAATGTTGCACATATAGAGCGCTATATCACTCACCATCCTCTGTGTAGGCCGCATTCCCCTCCTCACATTCTTCATTATCTATCAGTGACAGAAAGACAGTGAGAAAGATTGAGCATGACTGGTTTGATAAGAATGTTGTTGCAGTAAGAGAGCATTTGTTTTGCACTGAGACTGTGCAGACAGTGAATATCATAACAATATATTCACAGTGAGAGAAGGTGATTTATACTAAACCAAGACAGTACAGCGAAATTTATTGTACACAACGTATACATCATCGACTCCAAACTTGTGTCTTAGTTTTAGAATTGTTCAGTGCATTTACTGCTTAAGCAAACATTTATTGATAGCAATGAACTTTCGAATGCAAGTTTAATCACCTGCAAAAGTACTTGGTCTCAAACTCGAAAATATTTGCTTAATGGTTAGAGCTAGCATTTCTACCCTTTCTTTTGACCTCATTTATATGAAATTGGGAACAGTGCCACAACCTTGCTTATCTGAAGATATACATATAAAAAATAGAATTTATTTATTTTTTGACTTTTGCATAGCATGAATAAACTTCAAACCACATGGAATGGTTTAGCGAGTGAAGAAATTAAAAAATATGTGAACACTTTGCCTGAAAGGTTAAATGCTGTAATCAGAGTAAAGGGTGGTCACACTGTAAGCTGTATCATAAGCTGTAAGCCATAATCATCAAAATTCTAACAAATAAAGACTTAAAATATCTCACTTTGCATGTAATGAGTCTATATAATATATTAGTTTCACCTTTTAAGTTGAATTACTGAAATAAATTAACTTTTGCATTGAAATAAATTTGCACTTTTGTCAAAAAGGGCACCTAATATAAAGAAGTAGAAAATGACTTCTCTATAATTTTTTTGTGAAAATGTATTGAACAATGCTATTGTAGGCAACGAGAAGCAAAAAATAATTCCGACAAGTATATTGAGGTAAAGGTATGGCTAATAAACAAAAAAACTTGTGTGTGATTTAATATATTACCGGGGGTCAAATGTCCCCAGAAGGACAGGAATACGTGACAATTTTGACCTTCTGTGGACATTCTGGACTGATCCTCACAAGAAAAACTACTTTCTAACTAAGATTAGAGTTGGTTGTAGCATCAGTTAGCTGCATTAATAAGAAGACCACTCGGAGAGCACCAACCTCGCAACAATGTTAAAGAATCCTTTAAAAACATTCCTGCATCCAGAATTCGATCTTCCTTGTCCAAAGCTCCACCTCTGGTAGAAATTGGGGTGAAAATCCACCTATAACTTACTGCATAATTCTGCTAACAGGAGCACACACACGTGCAGCCCCAAGCGGTATAAACTCAAGTCTGATTAAACACTCATCTCATCTGTTCTAAGGAGAAAGTGGACACACTTTTGCTCGAGTCTAACAAGAAAGTATGATGTGCACTCACTTTGAACTTTTTTTTCTTTCAATATAAAAAAGAACAAGGAAGGGAAAAAAAAAAAAACTCTTGTATTTTCAGCCATAACGTCTGAGTACAAAGGGCATAAAAATGTATTTTCATTACCATCAGTGGAACCGTAATGATTTAAATCCAGCAGTGGATCAGGGACGGCAATTTCTATATAAAACCAGTGTCAATATTAGTGCTTTAAATCTCTTGAAAGTTTGTGTAGCCGGACGGGAGCTGGCACACTCGCATCTGTTACTCTTGTGTTAAGGAATGATAATGGAAACATGACATTGTGTTCTTCATCGTGGTTCAAATGCAACAGAATGAAAATCATATTACATGCTGCAAAATAGTAATTAAAAAAACCCACATCTATTAACATACATAAAGAATTGTCTTGTGTTGAACTCAAATTCAACTGAGTCATTTCATGTAAAACAGATTGTACTGTTTACTCCTTCATCAGCTGTCTATTCCGCTTTCCTGAAAATAAACAGCAGCACAGATGTATTGCTAAAAAAGGGGAAACAAAATCAACAGCTAGTTTTCATTAAGAACTAATCCCAGCAAATAGCCTTCCTCACTTCCCTGTGTCAGGTTTCTCTCTCTCTCTATCTCTCTCTCTCTCTCTCTCTCTCTCACACACACACACACACACACACACACACACACACACACACACAAATCTTTAGGGACCAGACTGTCTCCTGGAACTCTTTCGATTTGCTGGTGTCCAAGTCCATTTTAATCAGTTACACAGCCTCCCAACCCAATCAGCTCCTGCAATCAATCAATTACAACACTAGTTTGTGATGAAAAATGGAACGCTCCCCCAAACGAATTAAAAAGTCTCACTTGACGAAACAGAAAATCCAACCTCGGCCTCACCTGTTTTGAAGACGTGCTGTTTTGGGGTCTTTGGTCTGATGGTACTCCCGTTAACTCTAATGCATCATTCACTAATTGCCAATGAATCCCCATTGTCCATTTTGTTTTGCATTAGCATATATGTTTTGCAATTCATCTAATAGAAATATATTGTTCTTTAGACCTCAGTCGATTCTGAACTTACTGTAATATTGGCTCAAGCAGGGATGCACAATAAAGTCCATTTGTGTGTGTGTGTGTGTGTGTGCGTGTGCGTGTACTCACTTACTCACGCACTCATTCACCTAAACGCTTAATCCTAACAGGGTGGCGGGCCCCTATCTCAGCTGACTCGGGGTGAAGGCGAATGCCCTAAATAGCTCGCAATCCATTGCAGGGCAAAACACACACATTCTCACTCACACTCACACCTAGGGCCAATTTAGAGCAGCAAATTAACCTAATGTGCATATCTTTGGATTGTGGGAGAAAACAGAATACCCAGAGGAAACCTAAGCAAGCACAGGTGGAACATGCACACCCCACACAGAAGCACCCGAGCCCAGGGATTGAACCCAGGACCTTATTGCTGTGAGGCAGATGTGCTAACCACTGCGCCACCTTGCTACAATGTGTATACATATACATACATAAGTACACATACATGCACACAATCCCTATATTGCCAGTACTTGGGACTCCTGTGATGTCGTGACACGGCTGTTAATAAAACACTCTGTCTTGGATACTTCTACCCAAGAACATACATGGCTGAATAACCAGACTGAGCACGACTAACATCCCGACATAAATACCGAGGTGGCGTAAGTCATCGTCTCTAAAGATGTCCCTACGGGAGTAACATTCATATCAGCTTTAGGGACCGAAACAGTAGAAAATTCCCACGGCACCAGAGACACAAACAAAAGAAGAAAGTAAAAGAGAAACAATGGATACAGTGACAGTTCTGCTGTGAATATTTTAAGATGTGCAAAATACAGTACAAAAGCTGAAGTCTTCTCAGACACCTTGAGTTCCTGCAGGGATGATGATGAGGTGCAAGAATTGGGCTTTTCAGGCCTGTTGTATCTTCACAGGTTTTATGGCAGGCACTGTCCGCAGTACCAATGGTGCTAAATTGGTCCTATTATGTTTCTCTCTCATGATGCTGAGAGGATGTTTCAGGTTTTCTATCTCCAAGTTCATTTCAAATGCCAACAACCCCCCCCGGTGTGAATATCTAACCATGGAGACAAAAGCAATTGAAGACAAAATAGGAAAAATGGGCTTACTGTCAAAAAACATTTGCTCCATGCTGTATTATATTAGCAAATAAATCCTTAATGTTAAAATTAATGTATTCTACCACTGTTACTACACTGTCAGTCATTGCTAAACACAAACCATGACCAAGTATGAAAATAATTTTTGTTTTAAACAAAGCCAGAAGTGAACTTAATTCTGTACTAGTTCCCTGTTCCTTGAAGCATGCTCAATGGCACATGCAGTGACACTCCAAAACAGTCCCGTGGTGTTTCTGATGATGTTAACCTGCCATGTCCCATTCAATATTCATTCTCCAAGGAAAGTGACAGCAAGGCGTGCTCGGCTTTCATTTTCACCCCTTTTGGCAGTCTACGACCCCCTGTTGTATTGCAGCAGACAGCATGTACACACCCGCTAACAGCTGGCTTTACAAATTACAGCCTTTCTCCAGCGCAAACACTCGTGCAAGAAGCCCAGTATTAAAGCTAGCGGGTGGTTTCCCTATTATGTGCAAATAGAACATGGGAATGCCCGGCAAATATAGAAAAAGCTCCTGGAGGAGGGTAGGAGGGAGGGAGTTATGAGAGAACTGCATCAGTGAACAAGAGCAGTGCTGTGCATATACTTCATATCTAATTGCATAGCATGGATAACTTTAGAAAAAGTCGAGACCCAATTTATGGACAGTGTGCACTAAAGCGTATCGACAGCAATCCGTTCCAATTTTAAGGGGGGGGCTGGGACTTTAACTCATACGTGATACATATTGGGTTTCATTTACAATTCTCCATTGCATGAATTCTCGTTTTTCCTTCTCTGAGAAGGAGAGATAATGATTACTTTCACTAGATCCCTCAATTCTACCAAGAAACACCAATTACTTTAACATCTTAAGCCAGTGGAGTTATTTGACAGCCAGCCAGCTCTTTGCAATTTAAAGCGGTATTGCACACTTAAATGTGATTTCTGAGCTGTAAACTACATGATATGAAGGAACTCTGATTAAACACATCACGACTGGTGCTAATTCTAACAAAATGAACATTTTCTGGGTATAAAATATCTCAAAACACCATCTACTGGTTAAAATCAGCCCGACCCCTGCAAGGCCCATGTGGGTACAAGGTGACCATTTGGTACTTCTCTGTATCATAAAATTTGTATATACATAAGTTAACTCCATCAAATTAGAAGTGGGTGGCCCACCTGCTCCAGCAGCCAGTACTACTGGAAGTCAACATAAATAAGCCTAATCTTTCACAGGTGTTCACTCTCTCCCCATCCCCTTGCCTCTGAAAATCGTCCAGTGAGTGGAGTCAGGTTTATTGTGGAGGGTGAAGTTACATGTTAAAGATTTTATATTTACCTTAAATTGAAATTAAATTTAATTACTTTAAAGTAAAGATTTTTTGGAGTGTCTATTTTTAATATATTGTCTGTTTATCTGCCACCTAAACTCACAGGCTGCATTCACAGACTGTCACCAGTACAGATTACTAATAACCATGGATGCTTACTAATTAACAATTATTCACTGAAAGAGAGGTGAACGTCATCGAATCGTCCCTAACAACTAACATTCATTCATTCATTCGCCGAACTGCTTAATCCTTTTAGGGTCGCAGGGAGGCTGGATCCTATCCCGGCTCACTCTGAGCGAAGGTGGGGTACACTCTGAATAGCTCACCAGTCCACTGCAGGGCAACACGCTCAACTACTGAAACTTACACTCATACCTGGGGCAATTGGGAACAGCTAATTAATCTAACGTGCATGTCTTTGGACTGTGGGAGGAAACTGAGGCACCCGGAGGAAACCCATGCAAGCGCAGGGAGAACACGCAAACAAGGAAATGCCTTCACTGAGCTCTGAATTAGAAACCCAGGACCTTCTTGTTGAGAGGCGGATGTTCTAAACCAACCGATGACAACATAAGAAAATCAAATTAAATCAAGATGGTTATAGGTTAGTATAATGGCAAGTGAGCTCTGCATGTCACGAGAGCAGTGGCGCCGCGCAGCAAGGCATTTTAGCATGCACCATGTGAAAACATGACGAAATCAAAACATGACAATGATCATGCTGCCTGCTCCATCATAACACTCTTACAATTCAGCAGCTTCTTCACATAAAGTGATTTTTTTTTACCTTTAAAAGGTTGAGGGCTATGCAATATAGCTTTCTTTATATTTCTGGGGAAGGTGTTTTGTTGAATTTCTCAGATTTCAGAATCAGTGACTGGGGCAAACCACAAGTGCTTGTCTGCCACTTCAATTCAAGGATTATCCACTTGGGATATTGTCTGTTAGTATATACTACCTGGGAAAGGTGCAGTCTGACTGGTCCAATTCATAGGGGGTTAATAGACATCATGTTGAAAGGACGATGCTTGAATCTACATGACAGATCGACAATGACTACTCAGTGACATCCACCTCTCCTTCGACACAAAATTCTTAATTATGCTCCTGATAATCAGATCGCTCTATTCCTGTATGGTTTATTATTTATTATAAACACAGCTATGTTACTTCTCAAATCTGATTGGTCAGATGTGAAATTGATTTTCTACCATGACAGATCTGTCAGAAGGTCTAGCTCTAGTTCTAATTGAAGCCTTATATTAAAACACTAGTATATGATAGTAACACTAATAATAATAAAAAAAACCAACACATTTAAAAATGTGTAATTGTTGATAAGGTGAAGTTTTATTCAGGGCATCACTTAACATTCATGGAAGGAGTCTCCGCTGTCAAACCTTATTGGCTGTTACACAGCGCTGACACTGGAGACTCCTTCCATAAATGTTATATAGACCTTCTTTGAGAAAATGTTATTATATGACACATCACGAGTGTTCATTAACAGGCTGAGGTTTTGTGCTGTGGCCATCATAAAATTCGCTGTGAAGTCGTTGCCATAGAAACTCTATTGTATAAACCTGTGATTTGCCTTACAGCCACAGCATTACTGTCAGAGCTACTGTTACAGAATGTCAGCCAACGCCTTCTGATCAATCAGAGCTGAGTATATAACAGGACTGTGGTATAAAAAGACATAATTAATGCAGTGGAATTAAGAATCAAAGTCAAAGTTGATATCAGAGTATATTTTCCATAAACTTGAAGTTGAGCATTAAACATTTGATGTAACTTCTCACCATGACCATACTTTCTCACATCCAAGGAACAGAAGGAAATAATGAATTGATCTGAAGGATGATTGGATAAGATCTGTTAAATAGACGGAGACAAACTGAAAAGGAGACTGATATAAGGGGAGGCTGAGCTAAAGTGACGGTGACAGTTCTGCCGAAGTAAACATGAATATCTGAACAGAATATGACAGGCCTTTAAGGCGCGGTACAAATAAGCTGCGGTTCTTGGTTCCTGCAGAGATGATGCAGAGCAGGGCTTGAGATTTTCAAGGGATTTATATTTTCACAGGTTTTCATGACAGGAACACTCGTGGTGCTAAATTGGTCTTATTACGTGTCTCTCCCAAAAACCGAGGTTTTTCTGTGGTGATATTTCACACGTCCATGCTAATAAAGCCATCCCTGCTACAATCAATATCTTATCACTTTCTTCAGTCGATATCCAACACATTATTACAGACCAAAGTTCTAAGCAACCACTGTAGGTACCACTTCTTCTGGATAAGTATGTTTCATCTCAGGTGATAACCAGGTATTTGTGCCATTTCTACCTAGCGGGTACTCTTGACTATCAAAGCGTTAGACATAATGGCAGTAATAAAGACCCCGATGCCAGTTATGAGGTGTGCAGGCTTAACATTTTAATAGAGCAAAGACTATTGGGTTTGAGTGAATGTGTTAACACAGGGTGAAAAGACCAGATATTGTCAGAGCATGAACATGAACACAGTTTTAAGATCTTTCCAGAGCAGATGAATATCATTAATCAGCCAGGGGGTCGCAATTAACATCCGTGACCCTACCGCTACCACAAAATCATTTAACCTGGAATGAGCTCTATCTCTTTTTAATCTCCCAAACCTTTCACCTTTACCACCTGTGATTTTAATAACAATGCTACGTGCTACGCTAGCACACCTGCATCTCGTTATGACATAAAGTCCACTGGCTTAAAGGCATCCGTAGAACTACATTTGAACTTGGGGTATACACACAATACGTACGCTTTATTTAAAAATCGGGGTCGCCAAAAAAAAAAAGTCATATGATCAGCTGGTTATTTCTATAATGCGGGTATGATGTAGGACAGACAAGTACAGCATTTATTCATTTATCATTGGTAATTGCCCCCCAGTGCAGCTAACTGGGTTATCAAATGCCGGCCATGTCTCTCACTGTCTGAGGTGAGAGGCATGTAAAAGAACCACTGCTGATTTTTGTCAAGAGTAGGTTGCATAGCCGTCAGCGTGTTTCTGCCCTGCGATGGCCTGGCGAGCTGTCCGGGGTGTACTGTGCCCTCGCCAGAGTCGGCTGAGATGGGCGCCAGCCTCCTCGCGACCCTAATTAGAATTAAGTGGTTTAAAAAAATGAATGAATGAATGAATTAGTAATTGCTTGGTCAAGGTTGCACTGGCATAAATTAGGCTGCTAGAGTGTTTACATGTTGTGAACAAGAAACAACCAAATTCATTAGAAAATATTACTGGCAGGTACAAACGACAACAAAAACCTGTGCATGAAAAGCTACAGAGCTGTCTTTTCCATGCGTGGTCAAGTTAAAGGCAGTTTTCATGCACAAGTTTATTTGTGCTGGCAATGTGCACGTTCCAACAGGCATAATCTTGGAGAGGGGTTTTGGAGAGAAAAAAGCAGCCACGCCATCTCATCTCCCAGAGCTAACGCAAATAGACGGGCAGAGCGTGCAGGAGGCAGCCTAGTATAATCAGAGACTCTCTAGTGGCTCCCATCTTTCAGCAGGGGCCTCAGGGAAAGACAAGGACTGTGTGTGTGTGTGTGTGTGTGTGTGTGTGTGTGTGTGTGTGTGTGTGTGTGTGTGTGTGTGTGTGTGTGTGTGTGTGCATTTCTGTGAACACTGCAGTGAATAATATAATCCTCCTGGTACCCCTTTTTGAGAAGTTCTCCACAGGGCCTCATCATCGAATAGCACATACTCTGGACTGTGTGACAGGGATGCTAAGGAAGGGCTAACAGGTCTACAAAGCATTCTTTACTGAAATTATATGACTATTTATTGTCTAAGGGACCAAAGGAACAGCATCAAAAGGGTTCTCCTCAGAGAGCAGTGCCCTTTCCATGGTACGTGACTGCAAAATGGGAAATGGCTTGTGGGAATGTGATGTTTTCTCTCAAGAGATGCAACAGTGTCCAGGAAGCAACAGGATCATAGACAACCCGACTCTAATAATGGAACAAGAGCCAGACAGGCGGAGGCGCAAGACGCTGTGATTTACTGACAAGGTGTGGCTCTGCCTCAAATACATATGAGGTCTTTTCCTGCTTACGGATGACTGTAAGTGATGATGGAATTAGAGCCCCATTGAATTTTACGGCGGGTGAGGAACTTCCGCCTACGCCGAGTCACTTTCAAAGAGTGAGTCCTTACAAAAGATTAGCTGGCATAGCACTCACTCATCAACTGCCTCACACCTGTTCACCTTGTGTGTCGAGGTGTTTCTAGAAACTTCCAAACTGCATTGAGTTAATACTCCTTTTAAATCGGTTTTCAATATATTTGGAAAAGCCGTATTTTTTACAATCACAATTAAAACAATAGCTCAACTAGCATGGGTCTGAAACGTAAATGCACACAAGGTGTATCCATGGTGTAAATGAAATATTAGAAAGAAATCCGCTTATGGATTTTTTGCAATCACGATAAAAAGAAAAGGTTTAGACAACGGTGCTGCCAGCTTCACTTTTGGCACATGAATGCTTATAGCTTTTCACATTCGACACAAGAGCTAATAAGTTAGCCTAAAAAAGCTAAACACCTTTTTAAATGGTAAGTCATATAATAATGCTTTATTTTATATATATATATATATATATATAAAAGCATTTTATTGTTTTGCCATAATACTGTTTACTAGTGCATGAATAGCCCCATTTGATGATATCATAATCACTGCACATTTAATATCAACAATATGGCTTCATCCTTCGTTATATGGCAGCTTATAAAATACCATTTAATCCAGCACACCCTGTTGTTTAACATTTTATTTATTTATTTTACTCTGACAGTTACTCCTGTCTAACTAGATATGTAACCATAAATAGTGTAATAACTTGCAGTACAAATGAATGATTATTCCAGTAGAAATGGACCATTGCTATTTTTAGGTTGCATAATCATGTTTCCTTTCTCTAATTGTGTTGCTGAAAGTGAAATGAAAGGCAAGCCTTCCAAACTTTAATACTCCTTTTAAATCGGTTTTCAAAATTGTTCTCACATTTTCTAAGTTGCAATCTGCCACAATTTGTCTGATAGTTTGCATTAGCCTGCTTTGGCAAAAAGCTTTGCTTTTCACCATTTGGATTCTGTTTCAGTCTTACAAGTGCACAAAATCGCGAGGACGTGAATTCAGCAGTTCATACAAGGCAAGATAACGGCAAAAATAACAGTATGCAGATAATAAACTAACAAGTCAGATATAGACTAGTGAACTTCTGAAAAAATAAAACTGGGCACATCTACAGTAATACGAGCTTACGTTTACACATACAAGACAAGCGTCTGCTTATTTCTAGGAGCAAATGGTACGTCCCACTGTTCACTTATATGCAAATTATTTCTGTATTTACCATCGCATACTCGTGAATCGAGTGCAACTTTTTGCAGTACAATGTCGCCTCCCTGTGGACGGGATTATTTCTTTTTGTTTTCTTTACAAGAAAGACTGTAATAATAGACACTTTGATGTGCAAAGAGGCGTACGATGTCTGTAAGCTTGTATTGTTTGGGTTTAACTTCCCTTTAAAGACTGGAGGGTGCCATAGCAGGCAATAGATGACGTGCAACAAGAAACTAAAGCTGTCTTTTTACAGTCTGCCGAAAGCAAAAGATGGACGTAGCGGTTTATGTTTAAGCCCTTATGTTTAAATACTCGTTGTTAACGTGTCCCATTTTTGATAAAATGAATATTTTAGTTGGTAGCCTATTATATTTTACTCAACACCTTACAAACGTTTATTAAGAAAAGGACACATATTTATTTAACATTTTGCTAGGAGCATTTAAGTCAATAAAAAGGGAAATAAGTGGTAATAAAATTCTGTCTCATGAATCCAGTATTGTGAATTGAATTGTGAATTAGGTAAATCTTTACGACCATGTGCACAATGTAACTTATCCCCAAGATACCAGACTGTCAATGATGTTAGTGAGCTTGTGATGGTGCAGCAGAAAGCCAAGCATGGATATGACATTCACACAGCTCATGTTAAGTTTATTCTTCATTTCGTCCTTTACAAAAAAAAAAAAAAAAATCATAAATAAAAAATGTCAATTTTAGCATTGTGCTTACATTAAAATTTCAGGCAGTGGCAATAAACTTAATACTGCTCCTCATTAAAGCAGACGCCTTGAAACTCAAGTCTGAATATAACCCAAGATGAATCATAGAAATTTGTTTTTAATCATAGACATCAAGAATATTTCAAGCAGAAGGGAGACAGATTCTGAGGTCTGTAGATTTAAACATTTAAACTTAACTGATAACAAAAATGGAACTATGGAAGCTACAAAACAAGCACCATATATTTCGATTCCCAAATAATTATACCTTATTAAAGTATATTTATAATTTGCTCTGACTGAGTATTGATTTATTACAAACAAGTCATGACTGGTAGGGCTCCCTAATAAATAGCGAATTAACTACTGCTCGCTCATATTTCCAGATTAGCCATCAGTCATATATCTGTGGTTCACATTAGCCTGTTGAAAAGGCTTGGCATGCCGGCTCATTTGTTCAGTGACTTAAGCTTTTTTCCCCCTCAGGAATTTTTCTGACTGCTGTTATTGAAGGCATGAATAAAGCCTGACATGTATGTGTATGAAGGATGTGTTCATGAGCTCTTAAGTGTTTCATATTACATTGGCTTTTTCTGTATTTAAAGAGCATGTTACCTGCCTTTTAAAGCAAGGCTGACATCTGTGTTAATGTAAATGAGCAGGTTTAGAACGGTGTAGGAACCGCAGAATGGCAAATAAAGCAAAGGGTGCAGAAAAAAAAAAGAAAAACATATACCTGTAGGGAAGTAATCTGACATCTTCCTGTTGTAAATTCCATAGTCGTTTTCCAAGAAGACGCAAAATATGATGCGGTCGATCTGCAAGAATAAAGAAATTATGAATTAATACGTTTATTCTGAAGAAATCAAGCACGTTTTTTTAGATCACACATAAAGCAAAACAGGACACGAGGGAATATTATTTGAAGAATTTCTCAGATACTTGACGTACGTTCATGTAACAAAATACATTAAAGCTACATTCTGTTAAACCAGGTTTCTTTCATTTCATACCTTTACTATGAGAAGTCATACCCTTGCTACACTGTTTTCCAAATGATATAATGAATAAATAAGATTTATACTATTGACTGATAATAAATATATCATTAGATAGTCATAGGTAAGCTATGTACCGCTGTGACTAAATTCTGTTATTAATTACAAACACTGCTGTGTTGTTAATTGAATCGCTAATTATCACTCTTCAAGCTGTTTAGCGATTACGTTGATACCACGACAATTTGATATACCTGTGACATTTGTTAATGGAAGTCAGTATGATTCAAAGACTACAGGTTGAACCAGGCCCCCTGGACATATCTTCCAGTCTCAAACGAAAATCACTTATGAACCACTGTGAAAGTGTGATGGTAAAATGAACAAGACTGGAGATGGAGGTGTACTATTTGGGCAATGAGTGAAATATCTATTTTAAAGCAGAATCAGACGAGGAATAATTACAGAAAAACCTTACTGTTGACATAATGCACTGCAGGAAAAGCTTAACATGTGTACTTTGCTTACTGTCATCTTATATAAAGTATTGATTATTGCAAATGGTTATAGGATTTCTAAAGATTTTATCGGAGGAGAAAAACAGTCATTGTGAGGGTTTTATTGAGCAGTAAAATTATAATCAACAATTTATTGAACGGAAAAGTTTACTTAGTTCACAGAATTTAATACTGCAATACCCACCAGAAGATTTACATACAGTATAAGGAATAATGTACAGCAAGCTGGTCATTACTAATTAAAGCCCCACCAAGCGATGTGGACCCTGATGTGTGGTGTACAGATCTTAAATCACTCTGAAGGAATTTATTTCTCAGTAAAAATTAGCTCACTGTACATTATACTGCTAATTACATGGATACTTGCTAAGTAATTAATAACTTGCCAAAAAATATGGACTTCAAAATGTTTTCAATTCTTATGCTGATTATCGGCCAGGTGGCACAGTGGAGTAGTGATTTTCTCGTCCAATTCATTTAAGAAGGCCCTGGGTTTGAGTCTCGGGCTCGGGCGTTTCTATGGTGAGTTTTGTTCTACCAGTGCATGTATGGGTTTCCTCTGGGTACTCCGGTTTCCTCGTACAGTTCAAAAGACATACACATTTGGCTAACTGGATGGTCCGATTTCAGTGTGAATCATTGTGTGTGTTGCCATTCAGTGGTCTGGTGAGCTGTTCAGGATGTACGCCCACCTTTGCCCCGTGTTGGCTGGGATAGACTCCAGCCTCTCCATGTCACTTATAGTAGGATTAAGCAGTTCGGCAAATAAATGAGTGAAAGAGAGTAATTATGGGCTGCATGGCAACAGCCTGTTACAAGTAATTACATTACAAATAAATAAATAAAAATTCATTTTGTGTGAGGTGTTATTAAATTCATTAAAGTACAGAGGCAATAAGACAGAAGGTAATGTACTCAATCCCCCAAACAAGTTACAGCACAACACACCTCAGGCTTAAAACCTGGGCCTGTGAGGTAACTACCCACTGCCATTACCCATGTCACCCAGTACCAATATCAGCAATACAAATATTACTAACACCGAATAAATGTTTTAGAGGCTGTGGTTTTTAAGACTAGATGCAGTATATTGCTCCCAAACATAGCCAAGCCTCACAGGACAACCTTAAATCCCTAGGAAAACAAATTACTGATAGCAATTCTTGCCTGTTCACGCCTCAGCCAATGCCATTACTTATTTTTCTCGTGCATATTGCTGATGTAGGTGTCTCACACTCTCCTGCTGTGCAGGAAATGGACCACAAACTGAGACAACCGATAATCATCCTGCTGCATATTGTAATATTCCCAAACACTCTTATGAATAATGACCATCTTTACTGTGTCGGCGGTGGAAAGGAAGAGAGAAAGACAGAGACCCCTACTGAGACTTTATGGCTCTCAGGAGTAATGCACCACATGAGGACTCGATACAAAGAAAGCTTCTCTTGCTTGGGCATCCAGACAGACAGCTGTCTATTAATAGTTTATGGTTTGCCATTTGGAAGAAATGTTAAGGCTTCACTTGAGACGCCCCACATTGTTTCGTTTTGAGGGAGAAAATGTCTCAGGGGGCACGGTTTGGTGTCTATGAAGGGCCTCTTTCTTTTTTTACTTCCCTTGAACTTTGACCCTGAGGCAGAATGAGAGACAGCTTAAGGATAGCTTTGAAGCCCAATGGGTTGCGCAAGGAATGAAGCCCAATGGGTTGGTGCAAGGAATCTTGCTTGGAATCTCAGGTCCTGATGTTATTTATTTATCCACTTACACTAGTTTTTTTATATAGATTTCATATTTATCTGCCCTTTGCTCTTTTGTTTTTCTCCTGGTTACCTGACAGTTTATTCTT